>OZ020295.1:4873752-4926484 GCA_963971205.1 Aethes cnicana | reverse complement strand
GGAATCGCCTTCGGGTGATACGAAGTTCACCGGGCCGACTAGTATGACAACTAAATGGGCAACAAAATACTCTTTTTCGAATAGGAGTGGAGACCTTTTCACACGCCTCACTCCGCGCACCTGGCACAAATTTCGGTCACAGTGGTAGTTCCAGTTATTAGTTCATCATCATCATCATTTCAGCCGATAGACGTCCACTGCTGGACATAAGCCTCCCCCAAGGCGTTAGTTATTAGTTACTACGCGACAAATGACGTGTTGATTTCTTTTTATATTACGAATGGGGTTGCGTTTGACCCTAATCACACCTGATGGAAAGTAATGATAGGGTCTAAGGTGGAACACGCTTACCCAGAAGATGCCTATTCACTCTAGACTTGAATACACCAAGATTATAGGAACTGGGAAACACAAACGCAGGGAGGGAATTCCAAAGTTTAGCAGTGCGAACAAGAAAAGATTTAACGCATCGCTTTGTTCGACTCATGGGGAACTCAACCACATGAGGATGGAAACCCTCCCGTCGTCTAGTAGTCCGATGATAAAAAGTAGATGGTGGTATAAGATCGTGAAGTTCCTGAGCGCACTCTCCAAAATACACCTTATAGAAAACCGACGGACAGGCAACCCTTTGCTTTGAAGCTTGGTTCCAACGAGCGTATCGTCACCAATCCTCCTTCTAGCTCGTCGGTCAACCGAGTCCAAAGCATCCAGCTGATACTTTGCAGAGCCATCCCAGAGGTAACTACATGATGAGTATGGTATATAGGTATAGTGTTTACCTGCGGCGCCGACCGTTGCTGCCACGAAGGCATCTCAGGCGGCGGCGGTTGAGCTTCGTTGGGTCTCCCTCCGCGATCGGGAACCTGCCGAAAATAGGTTATCAATAGCAGATCCTAATTAACTAACTAAAGAAACTAACTAGGCTGGCTCAGCGACCCAAAATGGATCTTGGCCTCCGAAAAACGAGCTTTCGCCACTGTGCCCTGTCCTGCGCCACCTCCTGCCAGTTGCTGACTTGGAGGCTCTGCAGGTCCGCTTCGACGACGTCCCTCCAGCGATATCTAGGTCGCCCCACTGGGCGACGCCCAGTCGAACGACCTATATACGCTTTTATTCACTGCCCGATCCTCTCCCATTCTCTCAACGTGGCCGAGCCAGCGATGATTAGGGCCACCGTATTCCTGCCAGGGCTTGTAACCGGTTAATTAAAAAGAACCCGAAATAGCCAAATATTTGGAATTATTTTATATTCTTTATGTGGAACTCCATAGTGTATTTAGGTTATTACTTCGTATTATTTTATAGCCTTATTAAACATGAAATAGTAAACGAAAGAACGATAAGCAAACCGGTTTATTTGTATGGGGGCATAAACCGATATCAAGCCCTGATTCCTGCTCACCAGTTGGCGCCACTGTCGTGTGAGGTCTGGCTGTCAATGTCAAAGCTCGTCATTACGTAGCACGCAACAACTTAGAAGGCGCGCGGTTGCACTTAAGTCGTTGACGCAGTCTATAATTCTGTCTATATGTAAGACAATTTCGGTGTAAAAGATAATTCAAGTAAAAATCGGGTAACTCAACAAACGTCAACCATCTTAGACGACGGCCATCGAGCAATCCTATTATGGAGTCTGTAATGTGTCTTGGTAAGGAGCGCAATGTTCAGCAATGCGCAATGAAACAGTTGAAAACGTGTCCAGCGGATTGGATAAGCAACAAAAACAAACCCACTCTCCTCACAACCGTTTTCGCTGCGTTTTCGCCTCAGCAGCGCCATCTGAAGGCGCTACTGCAGACTATCTGCCTAGGTGGCTTGACTGGAGCGCCCCCAGTCTACCCGATTTGATGTCCACTTTTGGAACTATAAAGATTGCGCTCCTTTACTTCAACCCTCCATACTATTATTGCTTGCTTGATCCGTAATCCGCGGGCCTTCCAATTTGTGTCAGTCACTGTGACATTTGAAGTTTGTTGCGAATTTTGCGTAAAATTTGGCATACAATGTGCTAAACTGCCAACGCTGAACTTCACGCGACAAAAGCGCCTCTAGCGGTGAATCCATAAGCGATAACCCTCATTAGAACCACCTTCAATCATCTGTTTAATTAATATAAAGTTTGATATATATCAAACTAGCCATCTCCTGTGTAGGTCCCATTTTTCCCACTCCCGTAGGAATTTCAGGAATCCCCGAGCTCCCCTACACACCCCAAGGAACCTGCATGCCAATACCCAGCCTTCTATACCAGTAGTTTCGTTAGTGCGTCGTCTGTCAGTTAGTCAGAAACGGAAGTTTTATATTTTTTTATTGAAGGGTGGGTTGATTCAAGCATAGTTGACGGACTCCTGGTAGTTAAATATGGCATTATATACAGAAACGTCATTTTGTCCCATAGTAAAATATTTAACGTTAACTTTAACGGACGGTTGGAATCAACCCACCCTAAGGGTGGGTTGATTCAAACCATCCTTTAACTAAGCAGCGCTCGGTAAATATTTCACTATGGGAAAAAATAACGTTTCTGTATGAAATGACAGCTCGGCTGCCATATTTAACGACCATGAGCCCAAGTGAGTTGTGTCAACTATGCTTGACACAACTCACCCTAAGCTCCTTATAAAATAGGAATGAGTTGAATAAAAAAATTACCTTTGCAAAATGCCTTCACGGATCCCATCCGGCCGGGAGGACCAGAACGAGTATCACAGACTCCCAACAGAGCAAAACTTTACGGACTACTATCCAAAGGGTTGACCCATGCCTACTACAGCCTATTTGCGTCCCACTGCTGGGCACAGGCCTCCTCTCATCAAGAGAGGGTTTGGGCTATAGTCTCCACGCGGGCCCAGTGACCCAAGCCTGTCATAGACTAAATATCCTGAAGACGCCGCTTCGATGAAGATGTGCATTGAAAGATTGCTGCCAAAAATATCGGGGTGGGGGGGGGCATGGCAGGCTGCGTGACAAGAATAGATATACCTTCATGCTGCGGGAATAACCGTGTTTTAGACGTGAAGTACGGTTGACACTAATATGCGGTTGACACTTTTCTTATATGCAGAAACCCTACAAGCGGTGGCAGAGTGGTCACCCGGCTAAGCGAAATCTTCGGGATCTGTAGTCTATGATACCTGTAGCCACATGCCTCGTTATTAAGGGGTGGCGGAATTGAACCACACACATTTTTGTTTGATTAGACTGTATCCCTCCATTTAAAGGTTAAGGAGAAAGAAGTGTGGCTTGGCCTTGAGAACAATTTCGTTATTTTTCGAAATTATTGTTATGAGAAGACATTAATTGAAGGCTTCTAGTAAGTCTAGGAAAACATTTTCAATGCGTCAACGTGATCTTCTACTTATTGACATCTTACTTGTCGGAATAATCAGTGATGTGACTTGATAGCAGAGATAACTAGACTGACATTGCGGTCTGCCCATACAGGGTTTTAGCTTTTTGGTGTTGTACCTATGATAATTTGTCAAGTAGAGGTCACAAATGCGTGGATTTGAATTGAAACTTAAGTTTCAGGAGTGGAATGACGTCATCCATTATCCGGCCACGATCTGAAAGCTTCACGACGTTCTTATCAAGCTCTCCAATGGATTAACCATACAAGATATTCAGCGAGCAAACAAGCATTTCGCCAACCAAACTCTACCTTGCGGCGAAGTCTAATTGACTAACCGTTGGAAGTTGGAACCATGAATGTTTCTGCTTCACAGCGGATTCTGGGGTGAATCAACTATGAATGGTACTCATTCCTTCAATAGGGATGACGACAACTTTGTTTCCTTAGTCTATCAGGAAGATTATTGAAAAGTATTGGACACGTATTTTTTCTTTTTTCACGTAATCAAACTTACACCGAGATATATTGAGTTGAAATGTCGCGTGACGTCACGGTTAGGTACGATTGATTCCTAACGGTGACGTAGTTAGCCCCCACTCTCCAACTATAATGCGTTTTAACTTAGTCATTCTTTGTTATCAAATGATAAAACAAAAAAATACGTGTCTAATATTTTTTTTATTACCTGACTGACGGACTAATTAGAATTTCGATTTCTTCACCCTGTCGTCATCCCTATTGTTTAGTATATTGGACAACCAAAATAAAGCGTTTTTCCATAAACCTGTTCCATGACTACAAAGAAATCACGGTCGGCTCACGGCAGCCATGAATGGAGCTTATGAAAAACTTTTTGGTTTGTCTGTTTTTTCGGTTTTCCAATAGACAAACAAATGAAGACATTAGGGCTGTTATAGTAAGACACAACTCAGAAGGCGCGCGGATTTTTATTGCACAAACAAAAAAAATGCAGTGTACAAAAGGCGGACTTAATGCTACAAGCATTTTCTACCAGTCAACCTTGGGGTGAAGCTGAGAACGTTTACTTAGGAGCAAAGAAGTACGTACATAATATCAGGTAAACTGAGAAAGAGTTCATATTAAATAATGAAAAAAGTAATCCAATAATGTATACACAAATATACATATACATATATAACTATCGGATTAAGCAATAATATACTCTGCGTGAACGGGTTAAGTGCTTCGCCGCGCGCATTCTAAGTTGTGTCGAGCTATAAAAGTTTATTCATTTACCTAAGGATCTCGAGGAAATGCGGGGATTAGGACGAGGCGAATATTCTCAAAATCTTTACACATGCCCTTATCACGGGTAGGAAAGGAAAAGCCATTCTCATGAATTAATTTATTGTTCGACATGTGCCATTTGTCACTAAGACTTTTATTCAACTACGATTATATGATTTACAGTAAATCATTTACTACACTCAACTAATGTAATGATGGAAGTTAAGCGTTGGAGAAAACCACTATTACCAATCAACTTTTTTTAAATTGATTTTTTTTACACATATTGCTTTTTGAGGCTTTTAGAAGCAATTGATCTTATTCCAACACCACACCAGATAAAATTTTAGGTAAGAAGGGAAGTTTTATAGGGGTGAATAATGGCCAAAATTCTTACTTAACTAACCCCTTGCTGAACTAATGCCTTCGGTGCCGTGGGCGGAGGAGCAATTTTCACTGAATCTTCGGTACCCTCACCTTATTATTCAGCGAGGGAGTTTACCTCGGACTTAGCATCGATTGTAACATTAGAATAAGCCGGTGGGATATCAACCAACCAGTCTCGACTACTAAAGAATCTGATGAAAACATTACCTAACCCAAAACAAAGTCTACGTTCCCTGGCCATGATTTTAGGAATGTCGTCAACGGGGATTCCCAAAACCAGAAAAGTGCCCGGTGGGTTACCGTTTTGCCTCTCCACGTTGTAAAGCGACCATTTGCTGACCTGATACCATTGATTCTGGCTAGTTAAAATACGTTGAATGACCTCTGGGGGATCATTGCAGAATGGCAACAGAACACCGGATTTTATCCTCCTTGGTATATCAATTTGTTTTATCACCACTAATTCCCTGTTTGGTATCGGTGATTCTATAGTTCTGATGGTTTTTCGAAGCCATTCCACATCTTTTTGGCTTTCGCACGACATTTTCAACACTCCTTCGCTGTGAAACGGTTTTCCCCGTAATGAAGGACAATACTGAGGGTGAGATGCTACCGCGATAGCCATGATCCGTTTTTCTAGCTGTGTTTTGATTTCGTCAACTTGTTTCGCCGTTAGATCCGTGAAGGGTTCTAAAGTAACTGCGATGTAAAGATCGTTTCCCTCAGAGCTACTTGAAACTTGGAAAAGATTAGTAGAATGTTTTGGGCGCTTGACGACATGTGATGACGCGTCACCAGGAAGAGATCGTTTTGCAATTTTATTCGGGTGCTGTGGATTATTTAGGACCCTTTCACCATGTTCTTTCCTCTGTCCAAGTGCCACAGCTTGTGTCTTAGAACTCGGATTCGCAGCAGCGTGTCCTACCGTGCTCGGATTTACAACAGCGAAGTCCATTACTGGACTTTCGGCCTCTTGCCTTTCGGCTGCGCGTTGGGCGGCCCGCTTGGCTTTTCTGCGCTTATCCGAAGGGGTCACCCTGCGTTTTTTGGTGGTTTTCCAGTTTTGGACTCCGGAAGGTCCAGGAATTTCAATGTTTGTTGGCAAACTGGGAGCTTTAAAAGCAGCGTGGGTTAATAAGAGCGCTTCTTTGGATACAAAGGCCTGTTGTATAGACTTTTCAGTCTGTTTGTTTTTCTCACTTTTCTCTTCCATCCAATCGTGTGTTGAGTTGCCAACGTCTTCAAGCCAGCCACGGATCTATGGTGTAGAATATGGAATATTGCAGTACATCCATACTTCCATACTAATATTATAAATGTGAAATTGTGTTTTTGTGTTTATTTGTCCATTCTTCACGTCGTAACGACTAGACCGATTTGAATGAAATTTAGTGTGGCAAATTCTAAATCTTCGCGGGACGAGAGATTTTGGTAACTAAAGTTATAGAATCAATTATTAATGTTTTTCTCATACATTAAGTAGACGGTGCTTTATGCAAGTTTAGGTATATTTTTTGTACTTAGTGCCTTTGTATCCTTCAAATGAAAGCTTTTTTTTTAAAACAAAACTTGGAGTGATCGATCACAAGTGTTACTAGTGTATAAGAAAAACTTTTTGTATTGGAATAGGGATGACGACAACTTTTTTTTCCTTAGTCTATTAGGAAGATTATTGAAAAGTATTGGACACGTATTTTTTCTTTTTTCACGTAATCATACTTATGCGGAGATATATTGAGTTGAAATGTAGCGTGACGTCACGGGTAGGTACGATTTATACCTAACGGTGACGTAGTTAGCCCCCAGTCTCTAACTTTAATGCGTGTTAACTTAGTCATTCTTTGTTAATTTGATAAAACAAAAAATACGTGTCTAATATTTTTTATTACCTAATTAGAATTTCGATTTCTTTACCCTGTCGTCATCCCTATTTATCAATTATGATTTATGAACTCTCTACTAGTAATTTAAATTCACTACCAAAATTCCGATGTTTGCTTATAAATACACATTGCAATGAAATTTAATGATACATTGTAATAATGATGATGTGAAAATGAAAATGATAACAATGGGGGCTACTGTCGTGTGACGATTGGGTGTCAATGAAAATGTTTGTCATTACATAAGTGTCAATATCACTGTGACATCTGAACTACTGAAGTTTCATCTGCAGTGTTGCAATTTTAGCGTATTAAGCGTGCGAATCCAGCAATAATTCACTCTGCGGCATCGTTGCTTCGCCGCGCGCCTTCTTAGTTTTGTCGTGCTATATATGTATAATGTGCTAAACTTTCAAGACTGAACGTCACGCGACACAGGCGCCTCTAGCGGAGAAACTAAACGCGATAGCCTTCATTGGTTACTAAATTGTTAGTGGATAAGGTACCGAATTACAATATTTTATACATGTGGGAATGAATGTTGATGAACGAATGTGGTTTCTGAACGAGGAGTGTGGAAGAGTTGCTGGCAGCCGTTGGCTGCTAAACGTCTGTTATATTTTACTACCACTTGTTTATTATTTGACATTCAACAATTGGGAAGACGACTGATTACACGAAGAATTACGGATCCAGCATTTTATTTCTCTCCAATCACGAACCATCCCACATTTTGGTACTCAACTCTGCTGTACCTGTCAGAGAACGCCGCGCTATTAGTAACCGCTGTTTCTCCGTCCAGTCGAAAATGTCACCATTATCGTCGATATCCTCAATAAATTTAGCTGCAGTAAACGTCCTATCCCGCCCACTAAACTTCGAGACCATGTCCATCATATGCCACGCAAAGAGTCCACCCTGAGGTCCGGCGCCGTCCTGATGCCGATGACTCTGCTGCGACCTAGTTGTCCTACCACTCTCAGCGTCTTCGTACGTGTTCTCCATCGTCTTTCAGCATGCACGCGAGACCGTTATGGCGTCGTAATAACAGCTACCGCGACACAAATCTCTCCACGTCGTTTCAATTGTGTGACACACACCACAATTGCTCACAAAACCGCTTCTGACACCAAAATGTGGGATGGTTCGTGATTGGAGAGAAATAAAATGCTGGATCCGTAATTCTTCGTGTAATCAGTCGTCTTCCCAATTGTTGAATGTCAAATAATAAACAAGTGGTAGTAAAATATAACAGACGTTTAGCAGCCAACGGCTGCCAGCAACTCTTCCACACTCCTCGTTCAGAAACCACATTCGTTCATCAACATTCATTCCCACATACATGTAATGTAAATGTAAATTTTGTAACTAATTGGCTTTTGAAAATAGGCTTTCTGCTTGTGTTTGTTGCGGCGCTTCTTCTCAAGCAATGGTTCTAGGAAGCGCTGGTAAATTCTTTTTCTGACGTGTAAAAGTGCCCCTATGTGGCCAATTTGCTGAATAAATTTGAATTTGAATATGAACTCACCTGTCCAATGATCACTTTGTTGACGTCGCTCTGGGTGTTTTTCCTGACGGAAGCGCTGGAGGTTTTTTCAACATGAAGCAAGGAGGTGCGGGCGGCGAGGAAATCCGACAATCTCACGTCCGGCTTGAGTTTCATTTGCTCTCTCATAGGACGGTAGGCGGATTGGATGACGTCCTTCTTGTTTTTAAGACGGTCCGACCACTGTGAGAAAAATCTTTATTGTTTTACTGCTATAGACAGTCCGACAGACATGCAGACAAGGCCGTCTCAAACTATGCCGGGGGCCTTGGGCACACAAGAATTCGGGGCCCTTTTGGAAAGTAAAGAAAGCGAAGTATACTAACGCAGTATCTAACACTAGATTCTACATGCGACTTCGCTTGCGTGGAATTCGGTTCGGTTATATCGCGTTCCCGTGGGAACTGTGCGCTTTTCCGGTATAAAAAGTAGCGTATGTCCTTCCCCGGGAATCTCTATACCAAATTTCATCGAAACTACTATGATTTTTACTATATTTTGTTACTGTCTTTCCTTCGGGGCCCCCTGAGGATATAATGAAGATAGCACTGCACGCAGACTAATGCAAATCGTACACTGCATCACGAACGCATTGCAAATGATCACCGGCAATTTTCAGAATATTCTCTTGTGAAGTTAATTAGCCGAAATGGCCTAGTGGTTAGACCTACCGCCTCTCATGCAGAGGGTCGGGGGTTCGATCCCAGCTCGCACGTCTAAGTTTTCTTATGAGCGAAATTAAATTTTAATTTACCACTGAGGTTTTTGGTTCAGGAAAACATCGTGAAGAAACCTGCACTCAACTGCGAAGTAATTCAAAGATGTGTGAAGTCACCAATCCGCACTGGGCCCGCGGGGGGAGTATAGCCCAAACCCTCTCATGATGAGGGGAGGCCTGTGCTCAGCAATGGAGGAGGATATAAGCTCGCCTTTGAAAAATAATTTTACGTCACACCAGGCCGTAAAGCGGGATTTACCGCCCTTGGGCGCTACGAAAAATCCCTCTTCACGGCCAGGTGGTGACGTAAAATCGTATACTAAACACGGGCGGTCGTAAAGAAATCCTCAGACCGCTAGATTATAGCCCTCGCCTCCGGCTCGGGCCTCAATTACCCGCGATCTGAGACTTTCTTTACTTGACCGCCCTAGGTGTGTAATGTACTATTAAATACATACATACTTATGTACATATATTTGGTCGCAGACCATAAGCGGTTTTGAATAGTTTCTGGCAGTTTAGAAACTATTAGTAAGTACAGGTATAATAAGTAGATCCCACTCTGCTACGCAAAAGCCTTTAATTAGGATTTTGAGCTATAATCCTACAATGCCAGTGCCAAATAACTTTGGAGGCCATTTTCAATCCTATGAATTTACAACAAAATCGATTTTTTTTTTCTTTCCGCATATATTTGAACTAATCTGTAAGTACTTAGCCAGTAAACATTTTCAGAATATCTCACCTCGAAACTCTGCACCGTACACTCCAAGCGAGTGATAAGCGTTTCCCTCCTAAGACGGTACTCTTCATACATCTCAGAGAATGCAGTCTCCAATTCCGTCCAGTCTTTGGCTGACATAGCTTTGTTGTAAAGCGGCTTGCCCACTAGCTGTTCACCTGTAACAATAGTACATTACAGACCTAGGGTGGTGAATTCGTAAATGTCCCAGATCGCAGGTTTCTGTGATCTGGGGTGATCTGGGGCTTTACGAATTACCGCCCGTGGTTTGTCAAAAGTTTTACGTCTTGCCTTGGCCAAGAAGTGAGATTATCTCTCCGCGTAGCGGGCAGAAAATTTGTGTTGCGCTCAGCAGCAAAGTCGTTTGCTGTCTCGTGCCTTGAAACCCTCGTTACACTCGGGTCTCAATCACGCACTCACAGCAAACAACAACTTTGCAGCCTTGCATAACAAATAACTATTGCTACCGTGTTGCACACTCTGTTTTTCACTCCTCCTATAAGAAAACCAGTAGCGGCAGGGAACAAAATCTTACTTTGCTCCCTAGAGCAAAATTTTACTTTGCTCCCTGTTTGCGGTGCAGAAATAGAGAGGCAGCAAAATCGCATTTTGCTCCCTCAAACGGGGAACAAAGTACTTCTTTTCGAATAGGAAGAGTGAAAAATTATTTGTTAGCTCAAGATTCCATGTTAGAATCCCTCACTCTACTCGGGATTTATTCTGGAATGTTTCGCTTCACTCTGGTTTCAATCCGTCACCCCCTGTATAATATACCATTTTGCTCCCTAGTCATACCATATGCACCAATAGTCATTCAATTTGAATTTACCACTGAGCTTTCCGGTGAAGGAAAACATCGTGAGAAAACTGCACGCATCTGTGAAGTATTCAAGGATGTGTGTGAAGTCCCCAATCCGCACTGGGCCCGCGTGGGGACTCTAGCCCAAACCCTCTCATGATGAGAGGGTTCCCTGGGCCCAGCAGTGGGCCGTAAATAGGCTGTTGTGGTCTGGTGGCGGTGGTGGCACCCATAGTCTATTTCTTAATCAAATTATGTACCTTCTTTCTGTATCGTCTCCTTGAGTTTGGCCTCCAGTTTGGAGAACAGCATCTCAGCCGTGATGTTGGGAGGTGGCTTGTTGAACTTGAGCGATATCAGGATCTCCTTCAGATCCTTAGCGGTCGGAGATTCTTGCTGAGAATGGAGACATAAAAATCACAAACTATCCTCTATCTATACTTTATCCATCCCAATCCCACAGAAAATTTAATATAGCCCGCCTGAATCTAGCCCGCGCGCAATTCTAGCCCAACTCGCCTTACCGTCATTTATTTCATCCGGAGATGGAGAGTGAATCATTGGCCCGCGTATAGTACACACACATTTACAAGTGTACAGACGTCCTCGCACGCAAACATTGACACTTCGTTCGAATTGTTTTCGAGATCGTGCATTTATAGGCCGTATCCGCCCTGTGCTAATATGCGAAAATAGAGAGGCATAAATGCGAAAGTAACTCTGTCTGTCTGTTACCTCTTAAGACTTAACCCGCGCCAGATTTAAATGAAATTTGGTATGGAGACAGCTTTTGAACAATAGGGATGACGACAGGGTGAAGAAATCGAAATTATAATTAGTCCGTCCGTCAGGTAATAAAAAAATATTAGACACGTATTTTTTGTTTTATCAAATTAACAAAGAATGACTAAGTTAAAACGCATTAAAGTTGGAGAGTGGGGGCAAACTACGTCACCGTTAGGTATAAATCGTACCTAACCGTGACGTCACGCGACATTTCAACTCAATATAAATCTCCGTATAAGTTTGATTACGTGAAAAAAGAAAAAATACGTGTCCAATACTTTCCAATAATCTTCCTTCAATAAACTAAGAAAAAAAAAATTGTCGTCATCCCTATTAGATGCTACTCTATGCCAGTTGATTTATTTAATTTCCTTTTTCATTTATTTTACTAGCTAGGATATGTAGTTTCTAAATCAATCTCTTATTATTTATGGTACGAAATTAAAGATACTTGACTATCATTACTTCTGGACAACCCCTTGTATGCCAGCTATGTGGTAGATAGATAGTGACGGATTCTATGATATGCAAATACTCACAATTTGACAATAATCATTTCTATTTCAAAATTACCATAACTATCTCCATGCCCGGCTTTTCCTTAGGTCGGTCCACGTTGACGATTCTGGCAGCCATCAGCTCGGAGATCATGTAATCGAGCAGCAGCATTCGGTCCTCCTTGGTCTCCAGACGTGAGGACATGTGGCCTGGAAATAATCAGCAATCAATTTATACAACTCTTCCGATACTGACTGAGTGACTGACTGACAACGCATAGCCAAACCTACTGATTGTGAACTTGGCATATAAGTTCCTTGGGGAGTGTAGGAGAGCAATAAGAGGATTTATTTATTTATCTATTTATTTAATTTTACACAGACAGCACTTCGCTGATGCGTCTAGGGTGGGTTGATTCAAACCGTCCATTAAAGTTAACGTTAAATACTTTACTACTGGACTCTTCGCGCACTGTGAAGCTACTGAAGAGGAAAGATGTCTTATGAATGGGTAAGTGGCACTGGCCGCTTCACTCTAAAATGTCACTGCTCATCCAACAAATCCGCTTATGGTCTTGCGACCGATCGCAGATGTAAAGAGAAAAAGAAAATACTTTACTATGGGATAAAATGACGTTTCTGTATGGAATGCCTCCACCGTTTTCCCGCGACTTTCACGAGCTCGTAACTCCATCTTGTTGGAGGCCTACCAACAGCTTGTCTCGCGGTTCGCTTGATGAACAGCTTACTTATCTATATTTGTTATATGTTACTATTTTTAGGGTTTCAAACCTCAAGAGGTAAAAACGAAACCCTTATAGGATCACTCGTGTCTATCCGTCCATCTGTCACAGTCGATTTTCTCTGAAACGACTCGACCGATTAAGTTGAAATTTGGTATGTATATGTAAGTTTGTGACCCAAAAATGGACGTGTAACGAAAATAAATGAATTTTAAACATAGACCCTATTGTTGGTGTTGGAAGCTAAATTTGAAAATATATTAATGAAGTTTTTCAAACTATATCGTGTGACATATCAAATGAAAGTACTTCTTATGAGGATCTCAAATATATATTTTTTGTTTCTTTTTTGGTCAATACTTTTCGAATTATTTAAGAAAATAGTCGAAAAATTACCATTCGCCCCCCCTCCCCCCTTATCTCCGAAAACACTAGACCTAAAATTTTGTAAATAATAGGAAAGATAGTTATTGACCTATAGATTACAGGAAAATTATTAACAAGTCCATGGTATTTGAAATCTATCATATAAAAGAGCTTATCCTGTGAAACGGTTTGAAAATGACATCATTGAAAATAATCAAGGGTCGGAACCCTCTCCACGCGAGTTTAACTCGCTTTTTGGCCGGTTTTTTTATTTTGAATCTTTATTTATGTTTAATGTAAATTCTGTCAAATTCGTTTGTGTAATATTATGTTCTGAAAAATTACCTGTGACTAATTTCTTATAAGGGCATCCCAGCTCCTTCAAAAAGGAGCTGAGTTCAAGCAGGAACGAACTAGATTCGTCCGGATCGTTCATCATATTGACTGTTTCTTCTAGATTGCATAGTTTCTTCAGCTCCTCGGCCAGGATATGGACTAGTTTAGTATATTCTAGAGATTTTGGACCTCCTTCAAGGGCTTTCACCAAGGCCGCTTCATCGGAGAGAGGACCTGTGTAGCTGTGATAACAAATTCAAAATTGATTAACCTTATGTATGCCGTAGCACAAAATTAAGGGTAATTTTGATAGTAATAATATTTGATATTATTACTATCAAAAATTAATACAAAAGGCATGTAAATTTTTTTAGATGGACACCACATATGAAGGGTTAATGGAATATTGGTCAATAAGAAAAGCTATGAACTTATACAGTTAAGTTCCTAGCTTTCTGATATACAATCCCATTATACTGAATGTATTATAAATCTGAAGAATTGGGAATAAAATTATCATAGTATCACTGCTGGGCCTGTCTCATCAAAAATCGTAATCCAAAATCAAATAAAATGTACAACCAAGTTAGTATGATAAGAACAAAAGTTGTTAAATTGTTTGGTTGTCTTGTTCTCGGCTCAGCCATGGGCCAGCAGACACTGGTGGATTCATTTAGTTTTTTAACATGTAAGTGGCAATATATGGCGTGGAGAATAAATGATTGAAATTTGAACACTTACATACACTATATTAAGTATTTATGTCATCATCATCAAATTCATCGAACAAAAAAATCCTACAATTGCGGACAAGGCATTCCCTACTCGTCAACCTCGACAGAACAGAGAAGGAAGGATGGTGCAAAGAAAAAGATTTATGGACATAAGCAATTATAATTCAGCGAATTCCACGAATATATCAGAAGTATATTCTAACCTCTACTGCCAATTCGAGATTTGCCAGATATCTGTTGATTACTTGGCAAAAGAACAAATCCCTGTAAATAATTGTATATTTTCCCTCATAATAGTTTTATAATTTTTGCATAAAATGTTAAACATAAGGTTGAACTCACCTGAGATCGTTTAGAGCGTCCAATATGTCGTTATCCATGATTGCAAAAACTTTACACTTACATACGAACTAAATATCGCATTAATTAACAGTATAAGAAAGTATTACTACAAATCACGATTTTAATTGTGATTGGCATAGAAATTCAAGAAATATTATTCGCGTCTTCCTTGATTTTTTTTTGTCGGCTTTTTCTTTTTTGACGTGACGTTACTTCTGCGATGTTGCTACTCTACAAAATATATTTGTGACATTTCACCTCAGCATTTTACGACCCAAAAAACATTTACAGACTTGTGTAGTCTTTATTATTCATTTAGTTATTTATAGTGTTAATTTTTATAAAAAAATATCATATGCAAAAATAAAGAATGATGCATCTAAAATTCATGCAAACGTTCAAATTCGTTAATGGCTACACCACGGAAATTTTGATTTGAATAAATCCCGCGATGCGCTAGTATTTCGGAAAGTTAGGAAGATTGCTTCTTAAAATATTTTAATATTTAGTTTCCGATAAATGTAAATATTTATGAATTATGAGTACTTATTCAATCTAGTATGTCTGAATTACTTCGCAGAGACTTATACCTATACTTTCCTTACAACGCAACGCGTCAGTGGTTTTTAAATTGAATTTCACACCTATTTGAGCGTACTAAAAATAAACGAAAAGAACCATTTTCGTTTGTCAGATTGTCTTTTTATCTGATAATATATGATCATGTAATAGGAGAGATCCATAATATGAAGCCCTGATCACCGGGTTGTATTATACATTGTACCTAGATAGCAATTATCGTCTCGTAAAACATGACATTACGACACACCGCTTAAATATAGACCCACTTGGGTGAAGTTGGGTGCTGCACACGCTTTCAGTGTAACCCGGTCTTTAAACTGTTTGACTAAATTACTATCTTACTATTTAGGTACCTACTGGGTCTTTTTTCATTTCCATTGAAATCGAATACTTTTATAAACTATATTAAGCACTAGTATATTTTCAGAATTATTACTTACTAGCTTCTGCCCGCGACTTCACCCGCGTGGAATTCGATTATTGCTCTCCCGCGGGAACTATGCGTTTTTCCGGGATAAAAAGTAGCGTATGTCCTTTCCCGGGTCCCCAACTATCTACATGCCAAATTTCATCTCAATAGGCCCAGCGGTTTAAGCGTGAAGAGGTAACAGACAGACGGACAGAGTTACTTTCGCTTTTATAATATTAGTATGGATAATATCCTCGTCAAACGTCTTACAATCAGGACAAAATAATATAAATTATAAGTAAGTACCTATGTAGTATGTATGCACTAAAAACGTAAAATTCGACATCAAAAATCCCAACACCCCATGACGCTACTAAGCTATAATACCAGTTTCATATTCATATGAGTTTAATTTTAAAATTATAAATATTTATACATAGAAATACCATACCTGTGTACAGCACAATTAACATGGCAAGTGGATTAAGCAATAATAGACTCTATCTCAGCGGCATAAGTGGTACGTCACGTGCCGTATTATTTGTGTCGTGTACACACGTCATTTCTAAGTGCGTGTGTGCGTAAAACTACCTGCGCTTGAGTTGCTCAGGTGCGGAAGGACGTTAAAGCAGCGGGCCCGCCGAGGTATTAGTATTTGAAGCATTATAATATTTCAAAAAGTGAGAAAATTTAACATGAACATAAAGGGAAAATCAGATGCTGGGTGTTAAATGAGTAACAACCTAACAATATGATGGAATTTTCAGTGTACATTTAAGAAGCGGTGAGCAACGCAAGTCACATTGCATGCAGAATTGATGGGTCCATCCGGAAAGTTCTCGAGTGGTATCCGCGAGCCGAGAGACGAGCGGACCTGTCTATAGTCAGAGTCACCAACAAGATGGAATCCGGTGGATGTGAGTGACATAAATGAAAAAATGAAATGAAAAATGTTTTTTTGGAACATAAAACTTAATATAAATATCACACATTATTAAAAAAACAGCCATCAGAAATGCACGCAGTGCAGTAAAATTTAAAAGTTGTTTAAAGATATAACAACTACATGCAGTACTATGAAGCTGCAGAAATAGAACATGTAAACAGTTAAACAGTATAGGTAAATAAAACTACGTTAATGCGATAAAGATCTCAAATATTCGATGCATGACTAATCCATTATCCGCCTGATATCCACGCAGCAAATAAATTACTTATCTAAAAATTTGAATACTAGCTGTGCCTCGTACTTCGTCCACGTGGAATACATATATTACTTCGTCCGCGAGGAATTCGGTTATCGCGTTCCCATCCAAGGGAACTAAGTACACGAACGGTACGGCACACGGAACAGAACATTAAAGATTATTGAAATCGGTGTGATTTCAATAATCTTAAATTTTTTGGATTTGTTTCTGCCTTCGCTCCGCCCCGAATAGGATAATAACATTAATAACCATTAAAACGCAAAAAATATTATGATTTAATTTTATTTTAAAATTGGCTTCCGCCATCTTCCACAAATGGCAGCTCACGCACGTCACGCATGACTGGGCGGTACGAAGTCGTCAGCGGGTCAGCTCGTATGCTTATAAAAATTTATTGCAGTGTAAACTAAAAAGTACGATTAATCCTTATCGATGAAATACAAACAGATGATGACTACTAAATATTTGTGGGCTTAATTAATAATGATAGATGGACGGTAAAATTATAGATGAAATATGTAAAACAACGATGTTATATTATCAATGATAAGCATTCTATCCACTTCGGAACTATTTAATCTGTCGTATCAGTTGATTGAACGATTGTTTTCAGTCGTTATCAGGTGACGGTTGAAGCAGTGCTCTTAAAGGTTTAATGATATTTTTTATTCAAATATTGTATTAATGTGGTTTTAACAGTGATCCCATGAGCGAAGAATTGGAAGTACCTCCGCCTCCGCCTAGGAGGGTTAAAAAGAGCCGTAAGTGGTCATTTTTTTGGTTACACGGAACAACATACATCAGTTTGTTCTCTTAGCTGGATAATAATAATACTAATATAATATGTTGGGACATTTCAGACAAATTGATCTAGCCTCAAACTAAGCAAAGATTGTACTATGGGTGCTAGACAACGATAGAAATATTTATATAGAGAAATAGGTTACATATATACATAAATACACTAAGTAATTATAATTTTAAATGAAGATGCTCGTGGATTTTTTCGTGTTGTTAACAGATAAATAATCATAATCTAGTTTAGAATAGATAATGGTCTGTAACTGAGAATTACAACTTTTCAAAGTATGAATGTTTCGTTATCTTTGTTTATTAGTAAACTATAATCAGAAACGCTAAACGATAAGGGACTAACAATGAGTTTTCCAGGTATGAGACCTAGCCTTCCTGAGATCGTTTCGTTTGTATAAATAAATATAAGCTTATACACATAGCTGGTCTAAAGTATAAGATACTGTAGCTCAATATTAACCATCTGTTTTGGCAATCTGAAATTGATTATAAAATACTCTCGGTTATATTGATGAAATCTAATCTTTCTGCGGAGCCAGCTGCCAAAACGCACACCGTCCCACTGTCCAAACAAGTTTCCACACACGTTCTCTGTCCCACAATCAAAGCCTATTCACGCACACCAGCGCAGTTCTTAACTTTATCAGTGCTGCCAGATGATTAACTTTCTATTTTTCTTTGTAAATTTTAACTCCTCTGCGTAGCATATAACTTTTGTTTTAGGACGATTTAAGGGCTTTGATTAGATAAAGCGAAATCATGCAGATGTCATAAAGTCAGAAATATTCAATTTACAAAGAAAATTTTAGTAACTTCTTGTGAAAATATAAAACTTTTGATTAAAAAAATCCGTAGTTGATGGAGGTGGATTCCAATAATAGCGAAAAATCCCAACTTTTCTCATGGCAAGTTATTTTGTAAGAAAATGGTGACGTCTGAAACAAGCTGTTCTTTTCGAGGCAAATGTCTTGGCAACACTTTTACTACAATACAAACCCCACACTCGACCGCGCAGGCTGTCGCGGGCGCACGCCTTTACTGTGCTGCACGAAATTAAAAAATCAAAACGTCAAATTCAATCCGGTGTTTTTGAATAGAATGTGATTGTTGTAGGGAGGAAATATTATGTGCCATAAATAGTGTAGCTGTGTTTTTGACAATGGGTTTACGAGAGTTGTTTGTTGTGTTCGTTCTGGTGAAATGTGTGTATGGTCAAGAGCCAGGGGTTTGTTACGGCGCTGGTAGCGTGGCTGGAGCTGCAATCGGTGCCTTTTTGGGTGCACTCGCTTTGGTGGCCGCGGCTTATTACCTGAGGAAGTTGTATTGGAAATCTCGGAAAGGTAAGCCTTTAAAGTAAACACCACGGGTACTTGTATTGTACAGCGACTGCAAAATTAAAATACGGTGACGTAGATAATAAAAAAAAAAAGAAATGCCGCTGCTTCTATCAAAAAGTAAAAAAAAGTATCTTTCCAGCCAGCCAGCAGCCATGTGTTATAAATAAAACTTACAGGATTTAAATTGCCACCAAAAAATCCCACATTATAGTGATAGGTACAAGAAAGAAGTGTCGAATAAATAAATTATTTTTGTGTGGTTCGCGCGCCAGTCTGCTCTTGAACTTGGTTTTTTGAAAGCGCTGACCTTTACTTCGGGTAAATATAATATTCAAACGACAGTCGACAGTTCGACACCCATGTTCGATCTGATTTTACCTATATTGATGCGCAGTTGTGGTCAAAAACCGGCTTCAACGATTCATATAGGCACATGATATGACCAGTTTCTTGCCTTAGTTGATGATGATGTCAAAATATTCTCTAATTGCCTTACTAAACCACATTTTCGCAATACGGAAATAGGTATAAAACTCATGTAGGTACAATACTCAAAACATTAATAAAGGTATTTTTACACTACCTTTTTGGTGTCTGGCATATGTACCTACGTAGGCAGTTCATACCCAACTCGACCAAGTCACCAAATTATAATAATTGAATTAACTTAACCTTTTTACAAAAACTATTAATTTTTTTGTGTATTTAGGTATGAAGTGCAAATTTAATTACAAATGATCTTTCTTTCTTTATTATTGATATTACTAATAGGAACGCTGTTACCGAATTCCACGAGCACGAAGTCGCAGGCAGAAGCTAGTAAAGTAACAAATAGAAAAATAAAGCTTAGCTTTTTTAATTAAGGCGATTAAAAAGAGTAATTCTTTTATTTTATTTTTACCCTACTCTACTTGTGGTAGGTACCTACCTACCGTAATCCATGTGGAATGGAATATTTCAAATAAAATACTCGTGACATCAAGAAAGCAATAAAATAAACCACAAATAGGCTTTATAACCTACTTTAATGTCTTAGCTTAGCATTATTGAAGGCCGTATTTTATAGTCGGGAATAAAAATCTAGCGATACTAAATATTATGCGGAAAAATGACAATTGTGATACCTTCTCGTAAAAATTACTTTGACATGTTATACAACAAGTTGAAACGCCTGAATATGCAAAAGTTATTGCTTACTTACACAAAATATCGTCGATACAGCCGACCTTGCGTATAGTATTCGTGGAACGAATATTTATCGTTGAAATTGAAAAGGAACTACATTTTCGTGGTTTTAAAACGTACCTAAATGTAAAATTATATACGTTTCAATTTTGCGCAAAAATAGAACTTGAATAGAAAAACGTTAAGTTGTTCAAGGCGCCTAATTTTCATTATTAACAAGTACGTACGCATTATTAATAAATGTCCTAGACAATATCTAGCATTAATTTATTAGATCACATAGGTAATATGTATATTGAAAATACCGGTTTTTACTTTTACTGACCTGACAGTAGTATTTTACTGACCATGAATTCAAAATATGCAGTCACAGGTACCCGGTAATATGTACAGTACGACACAACTTAGAAGGCGTGCGGTGAAGCACTTAATCCGTTGACGCAGAGTCTGTTTTTGGTTAATCCACGCGCCTTCTAAGTTGTGTAAACCTGTACCCATTTGTTTTTTTTTTCTTAATTAAATCTACTCAGCGTAAGATAATCTGTGCTATGAGGTAATAAAGTAGATACTACCTAGCTTTTATATTGCATAACTAGAAAAATATATACTTGAGAAACTGATCATAACCTGCTAATTATAGCGTATCTATATCTATAACTACATTCCACGCTATCTATCTACGAAGTGCATTTAACTACCAGAGGGGGTAACCGACATTATGTGCATTCTTAAACAAGTCTTACATACCTGCATTACGAGTGATGTTGCAAGTAGACATGTTTAAATGTGGTTGTTTCTTGTACGTGCTCGGAAAAGTCCTATACCTAGTTAAGATAAGACAGGTAAACTGACCTACTCTAGCGTATTACACAGTGCATATATATGCCTGGCATTAGTTAATGTGAGGACCTAACCTACTAACAGATAAGACACATTTTTCTATACCTAACTAGACCGTTTACAATGAATATTAAATTAAAATACTGTATTTATTATTACTGAAGACTAAAAAGATAATATGAATAGGTAACGCAGTACAGATAAATCAAAAGCATATAAATACAATTTATCTGTTTTCCCAGAAAATCTGGCAATAACCCGAAGTAAAAAATAACTTGAAGTCAGTAATGTTAATATCCGTCAAATCAAATCACTCAATTGATGACATTTTAAGCAGATTAAATGTGAAAAAAGTGTTGGCATTTATTCTTCACGTCTTTTAATTTAAGCTATTGTGATTGTGACTTATGCGAAAGTAAGTAAATGAATAACTTAACTAAGTACCTATTCCTTTCTTGCATTTCCAAGTTAGCTCTTCGAATGAAATCGTGGAGTCAATCGTAGAACAGCTTGCGTAGTAATTACCAAGTTAGTTTTGGTTGCTTTCCCTTGCAAGTAATGGTATGTGGTGTCAGTACGCTTCACAATCTAGTCATTAGACATACGTGACTAGGGAAAGTGCGTCGAGACAGCTATCTGCGCACGCGCAACTGCATATTTGTACTTTATCACTAACAACATTGCTGATAAAGGAAAACGAAATAAATGTGAACATACTCCATTAATTTCAGAGTATATTTAAATTAATTCTACATTTTGCAAAAGTCGTAAAGCTTATAATTCGAGATACTTGTCTTATTGCCACGAACTATCGTGCGTGGATATATTTGTAAAACAACATATAGGTAATTAAAACTTTACAAATCAGTCATACCTCCCCGACATGTCTCTTCCCCTCAGGATGCCTACGCCTATGCGATGTCGCGAGGATTAGCTAGTCGAGCATAAACTCTGAAAGATTTAGATGTATCATAGCAGAGTATTTATGATCACACACATCATAAAATCGTAGTAAAAACACGATGATTCTAATGAATTATTAAAGAACCAATTTAGTCAGACCGGTCACGAACGATCGGCAGTTTGCGGATGAACAATAATTACTGTTATTGCCTTTAAATCGAGACTTAAAGTAGCCAAGCTGTTAAAAAAAACTGGTCTAAATTATGTTGTCAGTGTTATTTGTCTCTTCGTATATGTAAACTATGCTGTAGTTTTTTTACGAATAAAAATAACAATTATAATAACAAAGATATATAAAATCTGGGTAACGAATATTTAAAACATTTATTCACTCAAATACTTTGCATGTAGTGTAGCTTTCCGAATAAATATGTATACACACATTTGAAATCAGCACGTGAAGTCACGTAGAAAACGGATCTATTAGCACAGATTGCATAATTTTTGTTACCATAAACAAGTTTGTTTATCAAATCGACATATTGTAGCTGACAAGTGAGTGAAAGGTGTAAATATCGTCTCGTAAAGAGTGGGAGAAAATAGAAATTTCTGTTAACTTGTACAAATAAAAGCTGGCCAGGCTTTATTGGTAAATGTTACTTTGGTATTTCCAAGTCAAGATTCAAGATTCATTTATTCCATAAACAAAATACATTTTGTGTTGTTTTTTTTAAATTACATACAACATAATAATAAAAATAGGTACTAAAAATAAAATAAAATGTTACATTAGGTACATTACATTAAACTACATCATATTACATTTACTTGTACAGTCGACGTCAAAGAGATGTTTACACTTTTGGACCTTAATACAACGGAATAGGGTTAAATAGTGTAATAATATATATATATATATATAATCTCTTTGACGTCGACCGTACTACAAGTACTTGTATATCTTAAAGTAAAACTTAAATATGTAAAAGTTTGTCTTTTCATTTTTATAGCGTAGAATTCGGTTATAGCGTTTCCGCAGACGATGCGTTTTTTTGGAATAAAAAGTAGCCGTTATCTCCGGGACTCGAACTGTCTTGTCTTCATACCAAATTGCATTAAAATCGATCCAGCGGTTTAAGCTCTAAGTGACGGACAAATGGAGTCACTTTTATTTTTATGATATTAGTATGGATAATTACAATTAATTGACACTGTGTCGATTACGGCATTGTTTCCCGATGAATTTACATCATTCATTTCATTAGGTACCTGATGATGCTGTGACTTGGGATCGGATAAGGATTCGAACACATACAAGACTTCCGTTATGCACGTTATTATAAAACAAGCTAAAATAGGAAATTATAAAACCATCTAGACTAGACTTTCAAATGTAAATTTGATGACATCAAGCATACTGAGAAAGCATGATGTAAGTTTTAATTCTCAGTAACAGTCAGCAAAATTATGAATGCAATATTAAAACTGCACTAATTAATGCAGCGGAACTAAGGTTATCCAAATGACGTTGAAATGTAAATACTAGCAATTCATTTTAATAACTCACTGGCAGGAAATTCTTTGGCGGCTGGTAAACAGCGATGTTTAACACTTTCTGTTTGCTTTTCGTGAGTGGTTTCACTTGTCGCGTCCGTTCGTTCAAATTGTCAACAAACCCGATTACCTCTACTCTAACTTATGTGGTCGAAAATCACATTTGACCGTAATTTATAATTCTTAATTCCACGGATACTATATGCACGAGACCCTTGATGATCTCCATAATGAAATCAAAATACACGTAATCTGTTAAAGTAAAAGCATAAAAGCAAGACGGAAACTCGTCTCATTTTCTATATGAAATTGTGATTACCATTCTCTATTACGTACGATATTCTACTCATATTAACCATTGTTTTAGTAACCATTAAATACATGCATATTTGGATAAACATAATTGATTTTAAGTTAAACCACCTGTTCAGTTAAAGCCTCGTACATATATAGTTGTAAAAAAAGATCTCCAATATGAGACTGAAATGGCTTTTAAATAACTTGTCGCTGGCCAGTTACCGTATAAGGTGTGAGTCCTATTTCATATGGCGATCCGGTTGGCGGCAGGTACAGTTATGCAGCCAGTAACACTAGTCGAAGATGGAAGTGGACACGAAAAAACACCTTTCAGAATTCACGTTGAAAAAGTGCATGACACAAATTTTGAGACAAGATGGTCTCGAAAGTGTTTTTGTGGACCGTTTAAGCAGGTGACAATTGTACGCAGGCTATTGATATATTTCATCATAAACATAGAACAAGAAAACGATGTATATATGCCAGTAAAGTTGAAACAACCTACCCGTATAAATAACATTACTATTTTTGGATTCTTTATCTTCATTTATTTCGGCGGTATGAGATTTACAATCCATACGACAGCTAATAAATAAAAGTGATAAAATTAAAGTCTCCTATTGTATTCATTTTTCTTGAAATGTCATAAAAATAATTAAAAATCGAGTCTAGTTTTCAAATTGTCTAAAGTTGAATCCAGAATGACCTGAAGCGAGTAATTCGTACATTTTAGTAGATGTTAATTCTATAGTTTTTTTTTGTTATGTTTATCAATGAGCACCTTGCGTACTGGATGGATACCGAGTTTGATACGAAGTTTACAAACAAAGTGAAAGTATAATAACGATAAAAAAAATCTAGACCAAGATAACGCCACCTAACGTGACTTCTTCGCATTTGAAATTAGATAAAGGCCTCTCAGTTGCTGATAATTCTATAAAAATCATTTTATTTGCAAGGAAAGTACACATACATTTATTTTTCGTTTCGATTAAAACTTACAACCAACCAGCACCTATAATTACGAAAAGAAATAGTAGATTGTATGACTAGGGAGCAAAAAGGTATATTTTACCGCGGGTGACGGATTGAATCCAGAGCGACGCGAAAGATTCCAGAATAGAATCCCGAGCGTAAGCGAGGGATTCTAGCGTGGAATCTTGAGCTAGCGAGGGATTCAAGCTTTGTCACCCAAGGCATAAATAAGTTTGCTACCGTGTTGTACACTCTGCTTTTCACCCCTCCTATGAGAAAATCATTAGATCATTCGTTCATTATTGTCTTTAAATTAAGTAAAGCAAAAAAATAATACATTTAGAAACAAACAAGGTTAAAAAGAACGTGTGTTTCGCGCGCTTATCATAAATTCATAGGTAGAAGGCGAAAATGGCTTCCATATTGAAGAATCTGTACTACTTCATTGTATTTATATTCTGTCATGCTCGCACGCGTTGCGTTCATAATAATAGGTAAATTTTGACAAATGTGAAATAAAGTACATTTTCTGACAATTTCGCACATACTGTATCACACAAAGTTTTTTAATACATTTGCGATAAAATGAAAAAAGGGCAGTGCAATTCATATTACGTACTTACATAATATTCCTTTGGAATTCTCAGAGGTGTTGATTCCAAAATTCCAATACATTGCATCACCTAAATCACTTTTTAATTTCATTCATTTTCTACGAAATAATTCATAACACTACATAAGGTACGTTTTATTTTGGAAATTAATTGTAAAATAATACGGCAAGGAAATCGCTCACGAAATTCGCGGGTTCGAGTTTTTTTTTTTAATTCGATCACACGACGAGTTTACGAGGAATGCTACGGCATTGGCCTGCACCATTCAGCCAAATTGAAAATAAAAAATAATTTATCAAAAGTAAGTATATATCTATGAATTTATGGATTTTTAGTATGTGTAATAAAGTATTTATGTAAAATGCCGATATATAAAATTCTAAATACGAAAAAGACGCGACTTTTGAATGCAACTTTTTACAGTCTCCGCAGCTCCGTGAACGCACTGCTAAGACGTATTTTGCTCCCTGTTAGCGGGGCAGAAATGAAAAAAAATTAAAAAAAAGCGAAGAGGGAGCAAAATCGCATTTTGCTCCCTCTAAACAGGGAACAAAACACTTCTTTTCGAATAGGAGGGGTGAAAATCCTATTATAAATCAAGTTCAAGGCTCGTATCGTATTCCAAATTATTCAAAAGCGCGTGGATACTGTTGCCACAACAAAAACAAAAGGGTCCCCTAATTATTTCGGAGGGGAAAAAATCCTTGGAATTCGAAGGACGAGTGACTGGTGACGTCACAGATTGGATGCAGGTACTTGGGCTTTATTATAGTGGTGCGGTACGGAATTGGTGCATGCAGGCAAAGGGATTTAAAATTAGTGTAACTTGAAGAATTTATTAAATTGTAATGTTGTATCTATCTTGTTTCTAGTGCATACACAATAAATCAGAGCTACACGTAAGGCCCTTTCAAAATAGATAAAAATCAAAGAGAATGAGATCTATCCATATTGAAAAAGTTAAACGATGATAAAGGACCGTAGTGTGCTTATAACATATGGCATATAATGAACTACTATCACGAAAGTAAACATCTTAAGGTCATGTTTAAGAACGTCACCGTGTCTTGGAATTTGCTAATATTTGTACAGCACACTTGACATAATTATACCATGACTCATGGATTAGGTTTCAATCTTGTTTAACAACTTCTGTTGCTTCGCGTGTAATTAGGATGATTGGTTGTCAAATTATGAATCAGTTTAAACACCACTAGTTACTTTGAACTGCATTTGGAAATGCATATATGATATCACTTGATGATATTTGAAATATATCTTGGCTTAGACTGAAATAGAACTGTGTTGGTATAGAAACACACTCAGTGTCTACATCCCATCAACTGACTGTCAACTTTAAATATATATAACTCCTTGTTAAGAATTATGTTTTGTTCATAGGTCATGTTGGAAGGAAGATGATGACGTCGGTGTATTATTTCGGAGGTATAATTAAATTAACGGCGCATTCACACAGGATATGTCATTGATGATTCGTCAATGACGTATCTCGTGTGAATCGCCCTTAGTCTCCGATTTGATACACAATCAATCGGCTTGAAGTACTCCAAAATGAGGAATACAATTTCAAAATGTCTGGACAGATACATGCTGATGAATGAATAAAAAAAACATAATAATAACAAACGAGCCAACTCTCGGCGGCCGCACCAACGTCACGCGATGTGGGTCACGAGCGGAATGCGGTCCGGCCGGCCGCGCCCGCTCACCTGCGAGATGCGGCGGGATTTTCCGCGGCTAAGGGTTTTTGACTGGCAACATCACTACGCTACCGTTTTGAATTTGTAATGCTTTTGAAAACGGAAGTTTCGATTTCGGCTAGGTTTTTTTTGTTCACTATGTCACTCGCTTGTCATTTGACTGGCAACACTACGGAGTACGCTACTGTTTTGAACTTTTGTAATGCTTTTGTAAACGGAAGGCACTTATTGGCCAGGATTTTTGTACTTGCTACAATACCGTTTTGAAATTGTAATTATTTCTAGAATAGTAGATCGAGTTTTTGGTCTAGTCTGTCGGCACAGCATAAGTAATAGTATACTAGTCACAAAGATTTTTGACTGTTACTATATTACGTTTTGAAATTGGAATGCTTTTTGAAACAGACGTCTCGATTTCAGCTAGGTTTTTTTTTGTCTACTCTGTCGAGTGAATACTTACGCCGCTAGAGGCGCTTGAGTCCTATGAGGGGCAAGGAGTGTTGCCAATAGGGGAGACGACAACTTTTTTTTCCTTAGTCTATCAGGAAGATTATTGAAAAGTATTGGACACGTATTTTTTCTTTTTTCACGTAATCAAACTTATACGGAGATATATTGAGTTGAAATGTCGCGTGACGTCACGGTTAGGTACGATTTGTACCTAACGGTGACGTAGTTAGCCCCCACTCTCCAACTTTAATGCGTTTTAACTTAGTAATTCTTTGTTAATTTGATAAAACAAAAAATACGTGTCTAATATTTTTTTATTACCTGACTGACGGACTAATTAGAATTTCGATTTCTTCACCCTGTCGTCATCCCTATTTAGCACATTATTATATTACACGCTAAATTGGCAACAGTAAGGTCTCCAAAACTTCAAATGGCACATTGACACTGAGCCTACTACTACTACTACTACTACTACTACTACAGCCTATTTGCGTCCCACTGGCTGGGCACAGGCCTCCTCCCATCACGAGAGGGTTTGGGCTTTAGTCCCCACGCGGGCCCAGTGCGGATTGGGGACTTCACACACATCTATGAATTACTTCGCAGATGCGTGCAGGTTTCCTCACGATACTTTTCCTTCACCGAAAAGCTCAGTGGTAAATTCAAAGTGATTTTCGCACATAAGTAAACTTAGAGGTGCGAGCCGGAATCGAACCCCCGACCCTCTGCATGAGAGGCGGTAGGTCGAACCACAAGGCCACCACGGCTTCTACTTTGACACTGAGCCTATTGTATGGAATGACAACTTTGACACTGACAGCCAACCAACACTTCATAGAATAGAAGCAGTGGTACCAACTGGTGATCATAAATACGGTGGCCCTCATTGATTTGGCGTGCAAATGCTTACAAGTAGTTTTGTGGGAAAATGATTTAGTTTTATGTTTTTTTATTTCTGTAAGATTTATTAATTTTCAATAAAAAAATAATTATGCACCATTGATCTGAGACACAGAGTCTAAATCCGAGTGCTCATTCCGCGCGCTATATTAATTCTGTCGTGTTGTGCTTTAAACTATAATGTAATACATAGCTAGTTATTAGTTTGCATTTGCACTTTGCATGATCGCGTGTCCAACAACGACGATGCTTTCCATTCACTGGACCACTTGGTCATGACACAAAAACTGTCCGTTTAACGCTGATTCTTGAATTCAATTGTCGATCGAATGATGATGTGTAGATGAATGTCTCTGCATTAGAATGGTCACAAAAACGTGACCTGATTATAGAAAAAAATACCATGGCTTGGTAACAAAACAGGGGGTGTTTAATTGACAATTATATCGTACCTCTACATATTATTATGCCCTTCGGTGACATCAAGAACGGAAGGCTTTGATATCTCAAATTTTATGTCGTCACCAATTTTTATGTCGTCCGTTGTCGCAAACAAATTATTCATATTTTAGTTTTAGACTAGTTTAAACAAATCCTCGTGTAATTGAAGGTTTCAATTTAACTAATATCCCATGGAATCTAATTAGACAGTCACTTACCGTCGAATGACCTTAACCACTTCGCAACTGCATGTTTGCTACATAAACAGCATTCGAGTATGTAGGTACTTAACCGCAAATGTGTTCATGAGAGAAGAAATATTCAATATAAATAATGTGTTTATATCTACTTCATGACAGGGTATTTGACAGCTTAACACAGTGGGTAACTTAGAGCCTGGATACAAATTTGAACTCCATGAGCAACATCTAGATGGCGCTATACAGGCGAAGTATGAGAAATATAAGCGCCCTGGCTATTTCCGATGTACGCCGTAATGTAAGGAGATTGACAGTCTAATATAAGTAATTACATTGACTCTGATACAGTATTTTTTTACATCTTCACCTGACTTGCACTGTATACAGTAATGTGATGGTATTACACTGTCTGGTATTTTTCCAATCTCGATAGTTTGTTTACGTTTGTAAACTGAGATGAACAATGCACTTTTCGTTGTAAATAATGCAGATGTGTGGTTGAATAGTAAATACTAGTAAATGTTCATTAGAGACGCTTCTGGTGCTAAACAATGGATAAAGAACGAGCAAATATCAAAATCAAAGTAAGAAAACCAAGCACCTACTCTGAATACTAGACAACGATAGATAAGTATCTATATAGAGAAAAGTAAAATACTTAGGGAATTAAGTACTAAATAAACATTCGTGCTCATCACAGAGTTTGACCCTCGTGAGATTCGGACCCTTTGGTAAATTGGCACTGCAGGCACTGCCAGACGACCGCTTTGAGGTCGTAAAATCCATTATTAATTATGATAAAAAAATCTTTTTATGGAAACTGGTCTTTAAAAACCCCATGAACGCCCATAACTAAGATAATATATCAAAGGACACCAAACGTGGCCTTAGCAAAAAGTTACTATCTGGCCTCACTTTTATATCACAAACGTGTTAAAGTTGGAGCCTTGATGCAAAGACGTGCGGATTACATTGTGCACATCGTTTAGATGAACGAGGTGTTTTTAGTAACTATTAGGTCATGAACATGATATTATAAATATTTATGTCGCCATTATGTTTTTTTAGGGGGAGGGTCTGGACGCCTTATATACACGGTGTATATAATACACCCATGTCACAAACTAATTAATGTATCAATTATCATGAATTCATGAATAATACTAAAACTAAAAAAATGAAACCCAGGTACGCATCGTCCATAAATTAACTGTAGTGAAGCGACGATGAAAGTGTTACCAGTTATAAAAATACATTGCCTAATTTGATAAGTCGAAAGCGGAATTTTTTTCAATACACTACTTTGAGTTTTTAGCCATTTACGAGGGTTTCACAATGAGATAAGGATTTAGCGACCGAGTCAGGACAAACAACATGTTTGAATAAGGCGGCGCTGAGCATACAAAAAGTCATTTATTTAGGGGCCGTTCAAGTATTACGTAAGCACCAAGGGGGGGTGGGGGGGTCTCTGTTTTACTTATTTTGGATGACATGGGGGGTAGGGGGGTCTAGATGATGATTACGTCATCGTTAGTTATTTACTTTTTTATACGAATGGCAACCCTCACATTGTCTATGCGTGAAAACGAAACGCATTTTCGGGGATTCCCGCAAATAATGCTATTTAATAATATTTTTGTCCCTTACTCTATAGTAAGGGACAAAAAAAATATTATAATCAGAAATAATATAATAATATAATATAATAGAGCGGTAATTTCCCTAATGCGTGGTAATTCCCCTAATCGGTTCTCAAAGCGAACACATAGGTGTATCAGTTAAACCTAATCTTTCCATGGATTTTGCTATTTTTAAAATGACAATATAAAAAAAACATTTATAACTAAAAATGTTTACGTAAGCATAGGGGGAGGGGGTAAGAGCTTTGCTTACTTTTGATGACAAGGGGGGCGGGGGGGTAAAAAATGGTAAGAAATCTGCTTACGTAATACTTGAACGGCCCCTTACACCGTTATCATCAGATAAGCTTGTTTCAGAGGCCGGGCGGGCTACATTAAAAATGTGAACATTTAAAAATCTACTTATTAAGCGATATACATTATTTTAATAATAAAGAAACAGCGTGCATCAGTGCTACCACCACACCACAGCTTATAGGTACCCACTTGTTCAAAACAAAAGGCAAAAGAAACACTAACTCGATGCAAAACACCAATAAAATCAGTCAGGCCAATGTTACCATATAAATCTCCATCAAGCGTCTTCAGTTGGCAATGTTGGCATCATACCTTGACCCAAGCCTCCCACAAATAAAATTACTCTGTCGTCCTTAAAAGGTATTCTATGCACGTTGGAGACGTGAGTTGAATGTTTATTGTTTAGTCTGTGGCTGCCGGCGCCATATTTATGAGGATGCATTGTTTTTCGATTTTGAATTTCGAACATTCTGTTTTGGACGACATTTTCACATTTTGTTGTGAAGAGTGGGATATACTCGGACGCGTTTACAACAATAAATGCTGAAAAAATGATTATTGCTTTACAAAGGCAATGTTGTAGTTTCCTACTTTTTTATCTTATTGTAAAACGCTAGTTTTTGCGAGAGAGAATCGAGTCAAGGTCGTGTATTGTATTGGTAATGTGTTTATGTACTATCAGGAAGTCGAAGATTCCCTATCGAGATCTGATTTTTAAGGTCAATTTACTCACAGGTGAGTAAAAAACCAATTGCCTACTTACTTATAGGTATTTATTTCTATGATGGTGATGTGATGAGTAGGTATTTTTAATTTCCATTTTATTAAATTGTTGGCACGTGTATGATTTTGGCGCCAATTTCGAATTTTCGAAGGCAACAACGTCGCTTTTTTTTATTAAAATTAAGAATTCTCAATGACCAACCCCTATGACTCAATAGACTGCGCAGTTAGTGTCAATGTCAAGTGAACAGGCAAAAATCAAATAGGTACATACTTACCTACCTACCTTATTATTTATTAAACTGAAACTTGACAACAACATCGCATATAAGCCGGTGTTTGAAGGAGGTTTTATTTATGTTTTCAGTTAGGTACATGATACGCGTAACGTGATCACTGATCATAAATCTTGGAGAGTAATTCATATTCTTTATCTTTGAGGAAGCAATTACTTCATGTTTCCGTTGCAGAGATTCTGTTACGCAGTTCAAGTGACACTGTCCTGTGGTTTTATGACATCTAACGAGAAATACGTTTGTAAACATATTTCACATTAGATTGGAGATTATTTAATACCTACCGTCTACTAGTGGTAGAGTTTGAATTTATATCGAACCTCCGACTCCGACCCTCTGCAGGAGAGGCGGTAAGTCGAACCACTAGGCCACCACCACGGCTTTTTAATAGCTAAGTTACTATATGTATAGTTTTGATATTTCTGTCTCCAAATTTAAATAAGAGTTCTTCTAAAGTTAAGCGACTGTACATGAAATTGTCTTACTTGACACTTGCTTCCCAAACACCACCAAAATGTGACCATGCGGGAAGTTCCTTAGGTTTAATCTTGATTTAACCTACAGATGCCGTGAAGAATTGAAATTCCCAGAAATGTGGATCAAATTCAGCTTAGCGGAGAACTTGTGCGATTGTATAAAAAAACCGACGCTACGGCTATAGTATTAAGTTAATTGAAGTTCGCTTGTTCATTAGTAAAAACATTGTAAACAATCCGGACAAGGTCAAACATTTGACTCTGACAACGATTGACTGCAAAAAGGACAATTATCGAACACATCACCTTTTTTATTAACATAATTGATGATCCTTGGAAAAACCGATGACTTAGTTCCATTCTTATGACATGTTATGTCTAAGTGTTAATGCGACGTGAAGCTTCTGCAAGAAACACTAGCGAGTACCTACATTGGATTCTCGTATTCATTTTCTGACTTACTCATGCCGAGATTTTGCATGTTTGACATAAATAACAAAAACAGCCACTATTTAAATGTTCTATCTGACTGGGCTGGCAGTCTCGAGTTCTCAACTCAACTTTCAAACTTGGAACAATTTGTTCATTCATAAGAGCGAGAAGAAAGACGTTAGATTTTTTAAAGGAAGGTGTATATAGACAGCCTTTTTATATTATTTGATGGTTTTGTGTGGCCAGTGCTAACGGCTAGCCATTACGCGTAGAACCAAACCATAAAACCATAGACAACATTGGAATTAAAATGACATCATCGGCCATCCGAGACGCTGTTACCTGTAAAGCTCCAACGCTCTTACTACACAAGAGTTAAGGTTCCAGTTGCTATAAAGAAAGGTGTAATGTGACAACACCGAGCCGAGACGCAATAGTATTTCACACAACCTTCTTGTACCTTTAGCGCTTTAATGGAAACCGCACCTTAATGCGATCTTATAAAGGCAAGTACATCGTCATTGTGAGATAGGACCTTATGTATGGTTGGTTTATTTTGTGAATGGTTCAGTTGACACCTTACGTTTTCTTGTTTTTATGTAACAAATGTATGAAGGTGAATTTGTCTATCGCGATGTGTTTTGCTGTGATTGAATGTGACCCCTTCCTACGTTAAGGCCAAAATTAACAAAGTTTTTGTGATCAGTCAGTTTCGTCTTTCACATAGGTACGTTTATAAATATAAAAGATAAACAAATTAATAACAGTCCAGGCAATAACAGAAGGGTAAAGCCGTCGCACCTCGTTCGCCTTTGCCTACTGACATTTTATAGTCAGCATTACAAAAAAATGTGATTACGTCAATTTTTTATCGAAAGGAGGTTAATCTTTACCCTGTAGCCATGTAGTATATACTTAATTACATCTATACTAATAATAAGTCTGTAGAAGAAGTCACGTCTGAAACTTGAAAATTAAAAGAAACTATCAAGTCGAGGGGCTCATTTGAACGATAATGAACACAAAATAACTAAGCAAAAGGGCTGTCCACTGTACAGGTGGGCCGTAGGATGTCCTACGGTCGTTTGTCCGTCTTTAACAGGTAAAAAACTGCGCAATACAACTCTGTCAACTCTCGGAGAGACGAAAACACAAGGCTATTAAAAGATCCTAAAACAATAAAACATGTCCGTCCACACAAGTTGAAGGAGATGTTCGTTATTATTTAGTTCAAAACAATTAGTCAATGTCGTCCATGATTAAACAATCGCCACCGATTACAGACCATAGACTGCCGGTTCTGTTCCTTTTTTACAATTGTTTTTTATTCAAATCTGGAAGTCCGAGCGACCTTGCCAGCTTTAAAATTAGTCAAACGAGTGTGACTTAGATTATTGTGGCAGCTCGGAGCTCGGTATATTGTTACCTCCTCAGAAAGCAATGTGATTGATGTTTTTATTTTGTCGCCAAATATATTTTTTTTCAATTGAAATCACATATACAAAATGCTTTATTTCGGTATAAAAAGATTATAGAGATAAAAACAGGCTGATGCCTCTTTTTAAGCGTGCGAAGACGCCTGTGATAATGATAAGAGACACCGCTCTATCTTAGAAGGTAAGTTTATACAGCACTAAATATAATGAGATTCACATACAAATTCTGCAACTTATAAATAAAATAAATGAATTAAAAATAAAATTTAAAACTAGGACTAAAAATAACTATAGAAAAAACACCCCTTCCAAAATTTCATTTTGCGGCATGGTGCCCATAACGCTGGCGGCGTTACCTCTCTGGATTGTTAAAGAAATCCTTTGCGAGAGGTAAGCGCCAGCCTTTGGGTCGCCGGTTTAGTCGATCAAGTGGGCCGACAACACCCTCATGAAACCTTTCATGTCTGCCGACCAGGGACCCAGAGTCTCAACCGCGAGAGCCGCAAACTCATATTCACTAAATTATATTCCAAGATATTATATTCAAAGTATCTTCTTGTAATTATATTTTGTCATACATGGTAGTTTTGTCTCCGAAAGCGTTCTTTATTTACCTACCGATCCCAACCTTTTAGGGAATTTTATCACAACTGTCACATCACATAAAGAAATATATACTGTGCTTTGTAGAAGTATTTATACCTACTTTTTGTAGAATAAATTATTTCTACAACCTAGTTTACTCGTATATTCTGTGCATAAAGATTATATGCCCTTAACAGCCTTAACCCATTGTAATTTATTACGTAAGTGTAAATAGCGTGTGAGACTACTGATTGACAGACCAATACAAATATTTTACTTTGAGTTTTAATTAATAATATTGTTCAACTGGAATATTTTTTTTTATCGTATTTACCATGTATCAAACTTGTTAGTTGATTCTGAGAGGCACGAAAGAGTAAAACACTGCCAAGACAAGTCAACCGAATACAATTTACCCTAAGTAAGTATTAGTTAAGTAAGTGTTTGATTTGATACCATATCTAACAGCCGCGAAGCCTGTCAAATGTCAAGGGCGACGGCTTTAATTGCATAACGATTTAATTGTGATTACATTCAATCATCCGATATGAACCATCTGATGGCACAAAGCTTTACGTTGGTGCCTATTGTCGTGAAAAAATAAAGAAGGAAACAGATAAGCCAGCGATGCGTGCTACTAGACTGTAGTAACTCTTAGTTTTTTCCCAGCCAGTATTATTCTTAATATTTTTTTTACTAGTAAATTCACCGGTCAGCATTAAAAGCATTCAAAAATCTTCACATTTACGCCAACCTTCAGTGAATAATTACCTCGGCAAAGCAGCGAGAGCGATTAAATGAGTACAGCTATGTTTTAATTGGCCGACCATTTACAATCACCTGTTCTCAATGATACTGACGCAACGCAACCGCCTAGTCGGATCTCCATCTCCTCTTATAAATCGATCTATAGATCTGCTGAAGAAACTGTGGCTCTCCTTGAAGGTTCATCTGTTGACAGAAAGGTGGTTTAAACCAGTCAAAACTGATAAGTAGGTATATTAGTGATGAAAGGAAAGCGATTAATTTTTGTCATATCCGAAATGTGTTTATTATCAAAATTTATATAGCAAGCTTTGATTGCTCAACCATAGACAATTGTTAAACGTTCCCGCCGTCGCGAGCTGTCAAAACTAACAAGATGGCGCATGCGTGCACCGCAGGGTTGCCAGTGACATGACATAACACTCCATAGGCCATGGCCTGCATTTTTTTTTTCTCACGAGAATTCACTTAGGGCCGGTTCCTATATCCACGTAACGCCTCGTTTTGCCTACGGACGGTTAAAATTTGACAGATTCTCTATGGAACAAATGTCAAAAATCAACCGTCCGTAGGCAAAACGAGGCGTTTCGTGGATATAGGAACCGGGCCTTAATCTGTCATGCAAATATTTCCTGTTGTCAGTTAGCTAGTTGATAGTCAGCCGTGCTTGTGGAAAAGGGCATAAGCGAAGTAACTATGTATTTTCAAAGAGTTCATTCTACGAGCTACGTAGAGAAGTTACTTGGAAATCCTGTTTATTTAATTGAATATCCTGATCATAACAACAGTATAGATTTTATAGATTTTTGTGTACTGGCAATCCAAATCAAGTTCTTAACTAATGCCGACGATGCACGATGTGTATATTCAAATGTCTATTATTACCTCCTATTTCTCGAGAAAGCTAGCAACCCTGCGCAAGACTGGATTGCGATTGATTATTGAATGCGCTCGCGCACAATAGCAGTTACCAAACGCATTGCTTGTAACGACGGCGACATTACACAAAACCTTTCATTTTAATGATTGATTTCAAAATTTCGACTTTTCTCAATTTGTGCTTGGCTTTTGTTTGATTGGGAAGTAAGTAGTTTGTCAGCTAAGTCCATTGGTGTTCAGTTCAGGTACTCTGTCTGTACCTAATTCTCTGAGCTCTAGCTAGAAGCGGCTTCACACAGTCGAAATTTAGTAAGGAAGTGCACTAAGAGAGAATTTCCAATAATTACCACGGGAGCGAGAAAATGATTTGGTAAATAAGGTAACAGACAAAGAGACAGACAGAATAAGGTTAAATTTATTAAATACCTACTAGAGTAATAGATTTCAGGGACGCCGTACGCTCGGCTGAGTAGTTCGGATAGTGGTAATACCTATCAAATAAACAAGAAAAGTACGAAACCGGTCTCATTCGAAGCAGGTCGTCGATTGTTTTCGGGTCGAAAAAACGCTGATATGTACGAAGTTTAATTTAGTATGTGGGTTAAATGGTTAATCATGATATTCACGTTGATTACACGCTTGAGAAATTACTATTTATTCCTGTTAACTCTCACTTTCTCAATAAACCGTCACGATTTAAAGTAGGCCTAGGTCGATGGCTAGTTTTGAAGCCTGTCAATGTGCAATCATGGCATAGACAAAGTACAGACAGTGTTTGATTGTTGTCCTTGAATTTTGACTTTATATTGGACTAAACTCATTATTAATTCTAAAATAAAATTACGATTAAGATTCTGAATTAAAGGTACACCACTAAACAGAATGTTACGACATTTCACAAGAAAATTGATGGACCCTGCACGAAGAAGAACATTAATGTAGGTAGTAGGTATGCCTATGCCACTTAAGGGCGCATGTTGCCTATTTTTAATTATTTAGTAACATTGTTAATATAGTAAGCTACTAAAAGCGGTATGATAAACTACTGGTATTAACTAAAGCACCCTAAAGCAATGCCATTGTTTTAATTCCTAGAGCCAGCAAAATGTCTCATCTTTCCCATCACAGTCGGCCGACAACTTGGTATGTCTGTAGTTGGCTTAAAACAATCTCCTACGTCCCTAAAAGCCAACAATTTAAAAAAAGTACTCCTCTTTCTCTATGGCGGCCGTGAGAGGCAACTTTTTTTTTCAGCAATTATGCTAGCGATCTCCAGCCAGCCAGTGTTTAAGCGATGTAATCTCATGTCATTCCGCGTGTAATTATTGTTAATCGTCGTTTAACAGTTTTCTAATTAACACTTGGCGTAGTGTTTTGAAGTAATTATTCTCGGTCGGGTGAGTGACATATTCGAATCGTAACGTAAGTGCTCCTCGACTTGACTTACCCGGCATTAAATATAGAATATTGAATTATTAATTTATTTTATTTACATGTGCACTCATTGCACTGTACCCTGTGTGATCCAGTAGAAGGTTCGTGATAAAAAGAAGTAGGTAATCCCTGTTTTCTGTCTGTGCCATTATACCATCTATAAAAAAAACTAAATTCGTTTAGGTTATTAGTTTTGACGTGACAACGCAAAAAACTTTCTCACAACCCTGCCAGCAGCGGAATCAAGTTGATGGAGAATTTTTTGTAGGTACACATTTGCTCCTTACCTATTCTACATATATTCTGTGAATTCTTTGATACATGGCAGAATTGCGAGTTAAGCTTTGAACACACGATTACTACATACGGCAGTCAAAATACGGAAATAACAAAGATGCAGATGTTTCTAGTGAAAGCCTGACCCCCATGGTATCTAGCCAATCGATGTCAAAGGTGGAATCTTCCTCGTAACCACCAACTTTGATCCTTCACCGCTTATGTTTATAATTCACAATTGTCTGTAAAATGTGGTGCCTGCCAGGGAGAATAGAAATTTTAGCAAGCTTTTTAAGAATTTCATGTTTTGTGTTATCTGTAGTATGTGGAACCGGAATGGAGATGTGACTCTTATTTTAGTAGTCACTTTTTAAGTTGAATCACAGTCACTTTATGATTTGTAAATCTTAATGTTTAATCTTTATTGTGACTCATTTTGCGTTCGCTTCGAAAATTAACCATTATTACTCGTAAAAAGTAAATGACAAAAAATTGTTACTGTGGGTTACATAAGAGATAAATATATACCATCGCGGAATTTCCTGTAGATCTTTTCAAGATATACAATACTTAGTACATTATTTTGATAAATCTCGTAGGGTTCAGCCTGCGTTTGCAATGCAAGCGGAAAAAAAAATTACGACATCACATTCCATCAGAAACCTCAAAAATAACAGTATTTCTCTACTATATAATGGATGTTATTACTCATATAAATCTTCCTCTTGAATCACTCTATCTATTAAAAACAACCGCATCAAAATCCGTTGCGTAGTTTTAAAGATCTAAGCAACATAGGGACAAGCAGCGGAAAGCGACTTTGTTTTATACTATGTAGTGATATCTACCTACCTACCTACTTCCATTATAGAGGTCTACAATGGACTACTGCGACGAGAAGTCTATACTATACCCATACAAAACGCTATCTAAAGTGTAATAATTTGTACATCAAATAAATATCATCATCGGACAACGCAGAAAAAGGCTGCGGTGTCCCCACCCCTTTCTGCAGAGATTATATTCAATTCCACAGTGTCTTTTCGCTTTACCTGTAAATGATCTAGTCCACTGAGCTTTTCGGTGAAGGAAAACATCGTGAGGAAACCAGCACGCATCTGCGAAGTATTTCAAAGATGTGTGTGAAGTCCTCAATCTGCACTGGGCCCGCGTGGGGACTATAGCCCAAACCCTCTCGTGTTGAGAGGAGGCCTGTGCCCAGCAGTGTGACGCAAAAAAGGCTGTAGTAGTAGTAGATCTAGTTCAGGGCCAATTCACCTTTCTGCCAGCCGTCTCTGTTGCATCCCTGTGGACCCTTTCATGAGCTGAAAACATCTATTTTTAGATAATTTTGCGTTCTACTGCTCGTTCAGCTTTTAACGCATTCGATTTACCGACAAACCGCATCACATCCTCCTACGCAGTTCGTTGACTGTCAAGGCAACCGTCTCGTATGAGAAACGGTTAACACTTGGTTCATAGGAACCAAGGCGTATAGATCCACAAAACGCCTCGTTTTGGCTACGAGTGGTTAGAATTTTACATAAGTATCTATATCTATAGGTACTAATAATAAGTGTAAAAGAAGTCGCGTCTGAAACTTGAAAATTAAAAGAAACTATCAAGTCGAGGGGACTTTATAAACGATACTGAACCCAAAATAACGATTGTTAGAAAAATTTTCTGTATGTATGTATGTCAGGAGGATTTAACTCGAAAACTACTGGACGGATTGCAACAAAATTTGGTATGGGGGTAGTTTATAACGCTGGTCAATATAGGCTTCTGGTTATCCCGGAATGCATAGTTCCTGCGAGAATGCCATTAACGAATTTCACGCGGACGAAGTCGCGGGCAGAAGCTACTTTTCGAGCAAATGTAATTTTTTTACCATCCGTAGTCACGAGGCATTCTGTGGATAGGAACCGAGCCTAAGTCATATAAGGAGGTGTCTTCACTTAAGGCACTGGCATGCTGCCTCCAAGCTGCAAGATGATACTAAGGTAACGGCACCTGTAATGGACAAAGCTCCAGTGATGGACACTTCGTAGTCATATGATCTATCTATCTTTACTATAACAAAAGGGTAATTACTATAATAAAAGGGATTTTTTCTGTCTCTTTCTTTCCGTCTGTCTGTCCGTTTGTTAGAGTTAATCTCGGGAACTACTGATCCGATTTGAATGCAGTGTGTGAATTCCCCAATCCGCACTGGACACGCGTAAAGATGTGGCGTATAAATAGGCCGCTATTGGAGCAAAGCTGTACAAAATTTTCAATTATATAGTGAAATGGCTCCGTCTAGCGTTACAAGAAATCTGAATAAATTCCATGTTAACGTTAGCGAGACATATTAATATTTAACAGCCATTGATGAACAGCGAAGGCTTGTGTGCAAATCACCGAAGTTGCCCAACCAGGCATTTGTATTGTTCATGAATGAATATAGGTTGTGTAGTTCGCTTAGTATGCTGATTGTTGCTGACTCATACATGGTGCTGTGCACTAGACGCTCTCAGTGAGGGTTTGAGGGTCCTTCGATAATTGGCTATGGGTAAAAATGACAATGTGCTCGATTATTTTTTTTAAGGATAGGAATAACCTTCCGTATCAAGAGAAAAAAGTCCCAGAATTTTCCGTGCCGTACATTCTGCGTAAAAAATAAAATTGGTTTTGCGTTATGACGATTGAAATAAAGGTGTTTCCTTGGTCCAAGTATACAGCACTACTTCTTGAAAAAAAGTGTTGACACTATTGACATTATTGAATACACTATTGACATTATCGGAAAATTCTGAGATTTTTTCCTCGTGATGCGGAAGGTTATTTCTATCCATAAAAAAATAATCGAGTACATTGTCATTTTTCACCCATAGCCAATTCACACCGGCATATTATATTAGTGTCATATATAGGGTTGCCATCTGTTTGTATTTAGCAGGACATGTTTGGCTTTTTCGAGTTGTGTCCGGCCAAATATTCATATGTCCGGCCTGTCCGGCTTTTGTTTGGCTTTATGATAAGCTGAAAATTGGCAATTGTAGGTTCCTTGAGGAGTGTAAGCGAACTCTAGGAGAGGAGAGGATTTTCCGAAACATTTTAAAAAAGGTATGTCCGGCTTTATAATGTCGCGTTTGGCTTAAAAGTTGTGAACGTTGTGGTGATGTCAGGCTTTAGGGTAAAATGTCTGGCTTTTTTCTGGGCAGTCCGGCTTTTTGATTTTAAGAGATGGCAACCCTAGCCATATACATAGTAACTTAATAAAAGTAAGTGTTTAACATAAATGTTTCTAATATGAGTTTAAGACAGTGTAGCAGCGGATTTACCCTAAGTAGGTCAAAAGTAAGACAAAATTGAGCGACGGATAATTACGTGTTTGTTTTTGTGTGAGTGGAGATAATTTACGTACTGGCGGGAGAGTAGGCTTTTCACTGCTGAAATCAATCCTTAAGGGTGTGTAAGGGGGTGGAAGTTTGGTATGGAATCTATTTTATTTATTTGTAATAAATATTAAAACTTGAGAGCTGAGAGGTGGCTGGCACTAAGTAGGTACATATCCTTAATTTCGTAAAATCAGTAAATCCGCTACTATATGTTAGTGATTAGGGTCAAAAGTTAGCTAATTTATAACAATAAAGAATCTCCTTTTGTTAAGATTTCAAGAAGCTTTCTTTATCTAATGTTTAATTATTCCTACTTAGATAAGTAATTAAGTTCGCAATATTTCTTTTCTTCTCTATTTTCGACAATAGTTTTAAAACTTAATTTCAAGGTAAGTAATGTAATTTTGACTCAACTGAGAGAAATGTTGGCAATTCATCTTCACGTTTAATAAAAATGTTTTTCTTTTTTTCTTTTTTGTCCCAACTATCGAACGACGAAACTATCTGAGGAACTGATAGTCTACGAACGCGTGTGAACGAGGCCAAGTGATTTCACTGCAGGGAAAACTAGTCTTTATTATGCTTTTCTATTGACACCATTTCCCTTATTTAATTTGCATCGGATAATTGATATGTTGCGTTACACAGAAAAACGATTACATTGATCTATTATAAGTAAGGATTCACAATCAGCCGGAGAAAAATGACCCCGTCAAAATGGCCTTCGTTATAAAGGCGTTATTAGCAGATCCATACTAATATTATAAATGCGAAAGTAACTCTGTCTGTCTGTCTGTTACCTCTTCACACTTCAACCGCTGGACCGATTGAGATGAAATTTGGCATGGAGATAGTTCGGGTCTCGGGAAAGGAAATAGGCTACTTTTTACCTCGGAAAAGCGCAAGTTCCCAAGAGAGCGCGATAACCGAATTCCACGCGGGCGAAGTCGCGGGCAGAAACTAGTAAGTTATAAATGATGCTGAATGACAGAAAAAAACATATGAAGAATGAAAGTACGAGCAGTAACAAATGCAAAAACTTGTATGAATCATGGTCTAACTCCGTGACACCCGTACGTCGAAGTCGAGTTCCCACTTTATTGCATTAAAACAAAAATGAAGGATTTTTTTTGCCGCTGTAATGCAAAATAAAGTATTTGCTCATTAGAAGCATTAGCGCGGGCAGAAGCTAGTAAATTATATTAAACTAAATTACAAATAATATGAACTAAACTTTGCACATCAAATGTCTCTATCTGTCTTCTCTGGTGGAGAACTGGAGACGCACCACTCCTAGCACCAGTGAGCATTCGTAACACATTTCATCAGCAAATAAGTTCCAAATTAACAGAATTATGCTAACTCTTATCGAACGCATTCACTTTCGACCGTAAAATCGAAAGCGACTTATTTAACAACTTAGATTCGGGAAGTTATTGGATTAGTTCAATCATAATATTTAAATATTGTGTATTGCAGTTTGTATATTGAGAAAGCAATACTTAAATGCTCATGACAGTTATATAATTGTACATGGCTGTTACGTTACTCATTTTATAGTTAGATATGTACACTTTCTTTAGCAAAAAGTCGTGGCCTAGTAGTTCTGCCACCTGTCATACAAGAGCTTAGTTAGGGTTAGGGGGTGGAGGGGGGGTTTCAAAGCTGCTCGCATCCGTGAGTATACTTATGTTAGGTTATATGCCAAATTATATTTAAAGAATCCCAGTATTGGACACACTAAGTACAGTAATGGACAGGAAATGATGCAGTATCCATCACTGGTTCCGTTACCTTATTTACACAAATATATGGAGGAGCAAGTAAGGTTAAATTTTAACCCCAAGGTCGTTTACTACCTCTCGTTATGAGAAATAGAGAGAGATGCAAAGCCTTTTACGATCCTCACCCTCGCGCACCTGGCACACATTCTGATCACAGTGGTAATTCCACAGTTAGGTATTTGTTATTTCTTCCACGCACACCATAACAAATCACTACACAGTATAAAACAAAGTCCCTTTCTCTGTCCCTATATCCCTCATCATCATCATTTCAGCCGATAGACGTCCACTGCTGGACATAGGCCTCCCCCAAGGCGCGCCACTCAGACCGTTCCTGTGCCACTCGCATCCACCGCGTTCCCGCGACCTTTACAAGGTCGTCACTCCATCTTGTTGGAGGCCTACCGACAGCTCGTCTACCGGTTCGCGGACGCCACTCCAGGACTTTCTTGCCCTATCGGCCATCAGTCCTGCGAGCAATGTGCCCCGCCCACCTATACCCCTATATCCCTATGTATGCTTAAATCTTTAAAACTACGCAACGGATTCTGATGCGCTTTTTTTAATAGATAGTGTTTCAAGAGGAAGGTTTTCGTATATAATTTGTTATAGTTTAACGCTCGATTCCCGCGGGAACGCTATATAACCGAATTCCACGCGGACGAAGTCGCGGGCAGAAGCTAGTGAAAAATAAAATGTTAATCGACCTTCGCACCAACGGACATGGTCGAACGACCGCAACAATTATCGAACGAGCTCAAATTACTACCAAAACAGTTCACTAATTTACAAATACAGAACAACTTGTTACAAAATGGCCGCACGAATTGTTTCTAAGACATTTCAACTTGTCACTTAGTATGTGTCGAGGTTTTTCACAGACGATAATGCTACTGTATTCTGTAATTATGCTAACGAATGCACTGTTTGTTTTTAAGAGATGAGGTTTCATAAATATGCATTCGAGTAGGTACTTTCCTAAACAAAACTAAAAACATTTTTTTAACAAGATTTACGTGAATTTAGTGATGTATTTTTCAATTTTTACCAAACTAGAGCCTGCCCCGTCGGTACGGGCAGGTCCACAAATTATACACAAAAATCTCATTCGTTAATCCCTCTGTCTATTAGAAAAATCAGCTAGGGGCCTAGAGGCGGATTGGTCATTTGGTGCGGTTTAACATTGATAGCTATACATACATCCTTCCAGTCACCACCTCGCACGCAGACCCCAACGCCAGTGGCGCCCGCTGGTGAACAAAAATACAGTGGCCCTCATATATTTACGAGTGCGTGGCATTCTTTTAAATCATCATTAGACCGACCTCATACCCTCATCGATCAGACTCTCACGATGCATGCTACGATTTAATGTTATAATTTCCTATCGTTTGTCCACAGGAAAGCACCTCGTGTTCTCCACGGACCCTGAGTCAGTGAAGGACGAGTTCGCATTCGACAACCCTGGCTTCAGACAGGACGAGAGGGCGTGGCAGCATGCGCCCACGCTGCCGCTCAAGAGCAGCTCGCTACAGGCGGAGTTCACCAAGCCGGAGTTTAGCAAGGACGATGACCACATTCAGGTAAGCTAAACTACCCTTTTTACTATGGAGTGTGGAATGTGTCTTGGTATGGAGCGCAATCTTATATGGCGAAACAGTTGAAAACGTGTCCAGCGGATTTGATAAGCAACAAAACAAAACACACTCTCCTCACAACCGTTTTCGCCTCAGCAGCGCCATCTAAAGGCGCTACTGTAGACTACCCACCTAGGTGGCTTGACTGGAGTACCCGATTTGGTGTCCACTTTTGGAACTATAAAGATTTCGCTCCTTTATTTCAACCCTCCATACTTTTTACGCCAAGAAAATGCTTTTACGCATACTACGTGGCCCTCGGCAGAATAACTACCAAGCGGATCTCCAGTCTCCTCCGTGGACTATGCGTGGGTTGGAGACGTTGGAGGGTCGTGTCCTAAGATTCTACAGCAGGCTTGTCAGCGGGCTAGCAAAATACGGGTCTCTCTTCCGGATGTAACCCCGAGAGATTTCGCAGCGCTCAAACTCCCGTGAACTCTAGCTGCAGGAGTCCTCCGATTCGACCGCCCAGTTTATGGCATTCAGATGGTTATAGCGCCTTGGACGTCCTATCCGGGGCCCTCGACAATCCTGGCTTCACCAAGCCGGAGTATAGCAAGGACGATGACCACATTCAAGTAAGGTAGACTACCTTTTTGTTACGCCAAAAAAATGCCTTTACGCATACTACATGGCCATTGGCAGGCGGAACAACTAAGTGCCAAGCGAATCTCCTCCGCGCTGACTGACAGCTGGAGTGCAGGGTTGTGCGTGTTGTAGCATTCTAGATTAATTTTGTATGGACTATTCGAAGAATAAATTTTATGCGACGGTGATTGTATTAAGTCAATCCTTCCATAAATTGTCTACTATCGTAAGTGCTTTCCACAAGATATCTTCGCTATAATGGGCCACCCCTGCTCGGCGCAATTTGCTAAAAAGGTTCAGATTGAAACCCTATCGTCTTATTGATTGAGCGCATTTTAGTTTGAAATACTCGTAAGTAGCTCCTACTATTTTACAATACAATACAATACAATATACTTTATTGAACACCACACAATCAAGGAACAGTACAGACTTAATGTAATTACACAAAAAGGTATGGCATACAGCAGGCGGTCTTATCGCTTAATAGAGAGAGATCTCTACCAGACAACCTTTGGATAGTGGAGTGGTTTAAATGAGAAGTGTTCCGTTTTAGGGTACATAAATACCTTCACCCTGTTAATTTTAAACCGTTTCTGGACTTTCGGTACTTTCTTACTGACAATTGATAGATGATAGATAGTTTCATCTGGTCGTCGCTCCATCTTGTTAGAGGCCTACCGATAAACCGACAAATAGTAGGAACTGAGAAAGAACTTAAGTAATACATACTTTATTTTAAAAATACGTTACGTTTTACTTTTGCCAAGACCCAAGCTTTGGGCCAACTGTAGGCCTCTATTAGGTCACCAAATGCTCATTCATTACTTACTTTCAGTTTATTGTGACTTCAACATCATGTCATTCAAGTAGGAACTCTTAACATAACGTGTAACGTTTGCATGTCACTAGTTGAATTCTAAATCTCAATTATGTTTAGCATAAACAATAAACGTCAAAATTACAGACATTCCGTAATCATTGTATTGTATAACGCCTTATTATTATGCATACAGTAAGTTTGAATTGTGCAACATTTGTAAGGTATAATAAAATCATCTGATTTCTGTCGCCTTGTAGCTTTGTCGCAATAAGACAAGTTGCCGGACTTATGTTTGTCATATTTCGTCCATAAATCCCTACAATTTGTACACAGTGTCGCATAACTGGTGCAGCGAATAAACCACTCGAGTTGTGTTTGTTTTTCATTCCACAAACGTTGATAAGTATTTTTTTATTGAACTATTTGCATACGGTAAATAGTTTCGATTTTTGTTATTTTCTTAGCTCTTTTCTGATGCAATGCAACGAAGAGTAACGCGTATAATATATGTAGATGATTTTCTGTTTCACATAGTATACGTGTTGTAAACAGTTTTCTGTGGAATGTCTATCACTCAAAAATAATACAAAATGGATGTCCCCGACGAAACTAGAGGTATCCAGGTTAAGAGGGTTTACTCCGAAAGTTGGCAACGTCGCAAATAGCTGTCAAATATTTTGCTGTTTTCATTAATTTCTGAATATTACTGAATGAACACATGAATTATCGCTTAATGGTTGAATAAAACATTAAGTATGATTTGCAACAATTATCATAGGAACACGAATTTTTTAGGATTATCGAAGTACTATCTTTTGAAAACTCCATCGCATTTTCCATGCATTTTAATATAATTTTATCATTTGAATGCTTAACCAACAAATATGAAACGAGACGCGTCATTCAACCATAGAACGATATCTTCCTTTTAATTCAGCAATATCGAGAAATTAATAAAAACAGCGAAACATTTGACAGCTATATGCGACGTTGCCAACTTTCGGGATAAACCCTCTTAAATCAAGATAAGTGTTTGTTGAAGAAACCTATTTATTAACGCAGGCAGTTAAAAATGGTCTTCATTTAGCAACGAATTTTATCCCAAGCACTGAGTTCAAAACTTGTCATTGGACATTCTTATACAATATGGCTAATTTGCCGATTGATGTTTTGATAACACTCTAAAGTCTAACAAAATGTTATGACTTATGACTATGTACTTAACCGGACACTTGAGATTTTCAAACCGTTGTTGCATAAGTTAGACTTTCTCTGCATGACATGTAAGTATATTATTGACGTACAGTACAGTCACAAATAGTGGCGGTCGACCAGTTTCAAAAATTTTCGTTTGCAATGTGCAGCGAATCGTCTACGAACGAGGGTTGAAGTAAAGGAACGCAATGTTTATAGTTCCAAATGTGGACACCAAATCGGGTAGGTTGGGGGCGCTGCGGTCGCCACAAGTGTCAAGCCAAAAGCCACCTAGGCGGATAGTCTGCAGTAGCGCCTTCATATGGCGCTGCTGAGGCGAAAACGCAGAGAAAACGGTTGTTAGGAGAGTGTGTTTTGTTTTGTTGCTTATCAAATCCGCTGGATACGTTTTCAACTGTTTCGCCATATAAGATTGCGCTCCTTACCAAGACATATTCAACACTCCATAACTGCACTGTCATCTCAAAAATCAGATAAACCGGTAGGTAATGATCAATCTCCATCACAACAGCCTGTTTACGCCCCACTGCTGGGAAAAGATCTTTTCTCGGACATGAGAGTGTGGGCAATTAGTTGCACATACGTATTCGTTTTTATTTTAAACTAGCTGGTGCCCGCGACTTCCGTCGTCTGCGCAGGATTAGTATTTCGAGTAGCTTATATACACAATACCTTTATAAATTGTAGCCTATGTGTCATTCTGATGTATAAGCTATATTATTGTAAAGTTTCACTAAAATCCATTCAGTAGTTTTTACGTGAAAGAGTAACAAACATCCATCCATACTTACAAACTTTCGCGTTTATAAACGTGGTTAAATATTAGTAGGATTTGATGTTTAAACTAAAAATAAATTATAATAAAATGCATCGCAGAAAAAGTCGGTATCTCGGTACGCTTCATGTAATTTTGCAAAGCCGCAATTTTCTCAGAACCAACCGGTCTATATTATACATTCAAGATATCGCAATGCAATGATCTGCATTCCAATCCAATCTCATTCCGTCGATTACGATGCAAATGCAGACGGTTCTTTCTACTTGGCTTAGAAGGAAAGGGACGAAATACTTGAATCGGCAGTGGAATTGCAATGCAGTGGAATTGCAATTGGTCATTGGTTTCGACCTAGAGATCTTCTACTCTCTAAAGTTCCGCGCCTTCACATTTCAAAACGCTTCAATGTATTTAAAAAGCACCACCAACACTCTCAACACATGTGTGCGTGCTGAGACAGCCATCAACTATGCGTTGAGAGTGTTGGTGGTGCTTTCTAAATAATAATAAAAAAATTGAAGCGTTTTGAAACGTGAAGGCGCGGGACTTTAGATAGTAGTAGATCTCTACCGCCTCTCATGCAAGGGGTCGGCGTTTCGATCCCAGCTCGCACCTCTGAGTTTACTTATTTGCGAAATTCCTTTACCTCTGAGGTTTTCGGTGAAGGATTTTTTTTCTGTACGATAATGGACCTTGTGTGCCCTACTACTACTACCACTACAGCCTATTTGCATCCCACTGCTGGGCACAGGCCTCCTCTCATCACGAGAGGGTTTGGGCTATAGTCCCCACGCGGGCCCAGTGCGGATTGGGAACTTCACACACATCTTTGAATTACTTAGCAGATGCGTGCAGGTTGCCTCATGATGTTTTCCTTCACCGAAAGGCTCAGTGGTAAATTCAAATAGAATTTCGCACAAAAGTAAACTTAGAGGTGCGAGCCGGAATCGAACCCCCGACCCTCTCTGCATGAGAGGCGGTAGGTCCAAGCACTAGGCCACCACGGCTTCTGTGTGTGCCCTAGTTGTCATCAAAGTGTTCAGTGACAGTCCAAGTAAAGCTTTGAGTGTAATTTATTTTCGTTTTAAGGTTTATTTTCTAAAGAATTACTATGAAAACTACCGCCTGTCTTAAGGATCGTAAACAAATGGCCATTCGCAATACCACTGCTGAGGTTAACCACATTATTGGATTGATTGTTTGAATAGTTTCTCTAAAATAGTTTGTTTGAAGTAAACTAGGTTTAGTTTGAAATTCTTGAAAGTAGAGCCTGTTTAAAATATGAGGGAGGACTATAAATACTTATCTATATGTGTATACTAGCTAGCTTCTGCCCGCGACTTCGCCCACGTCGAATTCGGTTATCGCGTTCCCGCGGGAACTATGCGTTTTTCCGGGATAAAAAGTAGCCTATGTACTTTCCCGGGACCCCAACTATCTCGATGCCAAATTTCATCTCAATCGGTCCAGCGGTTGAAGCGTTAAGAGGTAACATACAGACAGAGTTATAATATTAGTATGGATAAAAGGCAAAATATTTAGTTGGAAATATCGAAGATAGGCTTTGTAGGTTAATTAATTATTTTACAACTAAACTAAATTCTTCAGATTTAGACTAAAATATTTAGAACATATTAGCATACTTTATATCGCTAATGACGTCAGTTAACCTGAATTAGGCTAAAATAAAACAAACAAGATAGGCTTAAAGAATTAATTTAAGATGCTTGAAAATTTTCCGTAGAAATGTCGTTCTTTATGATATTTAGAGATTCAAGGATTTAGTTCTACAGGGTGAAGATGTATTCAAGGTCTTAGATTTAAGTTTAAGTTAGGGACTGTACATCCCTTCAATGGACCTAATTTTAGTAATTTTTAACTATGTGCATTTTTTTAAAAAAGGCTGTCTGCTGAGTTTGTTGCGGTGCTTCTTGTCAAGCCATCTAGGAAGCGCTGGTAAATTCTTTTTCTGACGTGTAAAAGTGCCCCTATGTGGCCAATTTGCTGAATAAATGATTGAAAGTGGAATAATTGAAAAAAAAAATATGTCATTTTTATTAGGTAACTCTAAAATAGATGCCATGGTTCCTAAGAACAGATTTCGCTATCTCATAGTTTGCAACTTCTCCATACTGAATTACTGACCCATTTGGATCAAGCATTCTGTTCGTCTAAGCATATACAGGGTGTATATATAGCATAGGGAGATGGCGTTCATCAATAAGTAACTCCCATTTTTTCATCCCAAGCAAACAATTATTTTATACTAGCTTCTGCACGCGACTTCGTCCGCGTGGAATTCGGAAATAGCGTTCCCGCGGGAACTATGCATTTTCCGGGATAAAAAGTAGCCTATATGTTGACCAGTTTTATAAACTACCCCCATACCAAATTTTCTTGCAATCCGTCCAGTAGTTTTCGAGTTAAATCCAGACATACATACATACATACACACATACATACACACATACATATATAGATTTTTTTTCTCTAAATATCGTTATTCAGTATATTTTATACTAGCTTTTCCCCGCAACTTCGTATGCGCAGAAATATTAAAATGAAAAATCCCGTTTTTTCCCGTTCCCGTGGGAATTTCGGGAAATCCTTTCTTAGCGGATGCCTACGTCATAACATCTACCTGCATGCCAAATTTCAGCCCGATCCGTACAGTGGTTTGGGCTGTGCGTTGATAGATCACTATGTCAGTCACCTTTGAGTTTTATATATTTAGATAGTCCCCTCGACTTGATAGTTAATTTAATTTTCAAGTTTCAAACGTGACTTCTTCTACAGACTTATTATTAGTATAGAAGATAGTGGACAATCCACTTTTAAAGTGTTTTGTTAGGGTTTTTCTTAGGCTTATTCATACGAATTTACTCCCTTATCCCGCTCCATCTGATTTTTGGTCTGCCAGAAATCGTCACTGCTCTAACGGACTAGTCTTGTTACATTTCTCATTCATAATCAAACAATAACACGGACCCGGCAATTATAACAATCCTTATCGATGATTCTCATCTGAAGTCATGACATCATGCTGCATCCGTGAGAACATTGTCACGACCTTCAGCAAAACCGAGGATCAAATCGTCACTTAAGCCGTTCATTCAATGTGTTCGTAATTCTGAATCACTATAAGAGTAAATAAAGGTTTTTTTATCTGACTTCAACAGGACGACAATCCTCACCTCAAATCTTTGTTTTTTTTTTGGTACAAACGAACGAGTACATCCATTATCAAATTTAGACGCATTTGAATATTTCCTCTCGTGATGAGAGGAGGCCTGTGCCCATCAGTGGGACGCAAATAGGCTGAAGTAGTAGTAGTAGAAGAATATTTTCTGTGATCACCAAAATCACCAGGTACATCTTAGTTACTTACTAATACCTTACACAAACGATATTTGATCTGATGATGATAATACTCGTAGGCCTTCCTCAAGGTTCCCCACTCAGACTGGTCTTGTGCCATTCGCATCCAATCCACCATATTCCTGCGATCTTCACCAGATCGTTGCGCCATTGACACTGCTTACACTGAGAACTACTGACATGAAATCTCTTCGCCCGTTGCACAGCCGCAATTCAAGACTTTCTGACTATTTGGCCATATCTTGCGAGCAACACTTCTCTGCTTTTAACCGACTTGAAAAAAAGGATATAGCCGACACGCCCTATAGTGGCAATAACTGTTGAGCAGAAATAGGTGGGCCTCACTATTTTTACATACATACATACATAATATCACGCCTTTTTCCCATAGGGGTAAGCAGAAACCACTTCCTTTCTTTTTTATTTGTATGTACCTATTTATAAACGTGTCGTGTCTCTTCGTTGCAGCGTTCGCGAGTCCGGCAGGTGAAGCTGTGGGCGCGCGACTTCACCGGCCTCGGGTTCCGGTGCGGCGGCGGCGCGCGCGCCGGCGTCCACGTGCACTCGGTGCTGCGGAGCGGGCCGGCTGCCGCGGCGGGGCTGCACCCAGGTGACTTCAACTTGCTTTTTATTTCTTTAAAGTCAAGGATCGCGTGAAGCCCGATTCACCCCGAATGCGTCTGAGAGCCGTGCGCAGCGCGCCTACGGCTCTGTCGTTCGCTGCAACCACGTCGATACAGCGCCGCGAAACACGCTAGAGTCGTACAGAGCACCTTCCTAAGCAACCTGCCGTCAAATAACAGTGCTCACACAATCTCGTGTTCCGGTAAGGGATTTTGCAGCCGGTGAAATAACTGGCGTAGAGTAAGTACCTATATAGTCGTTCCATCCTAGGCCTCAGGCCTCAGGGTAGGAAAATTCGAGATATTTATGATTTCTTAATAATTTCGGTGTTCGTTCATGGGCCGCAGCGCAGTGATCGCTTACCATCAGGTG
>OZ020295.1:4615823-4873552 GCA_963971205.1 Aethes cnicana | reverse complement strand
TGTGTGCTCCTTTGCCTAACCAATTACTTAAAAAAGAAACTACAAAAACTTTATCTGGCCTAGCCTAACTTAGTGATGTGAGTTGTCTTAAGACCAGACACCTCTTCACTTAATTCACACTCCCCTTTCTCCTTCCAGGCGACAAGATCAAGAGCATAAAGATCGAGTTCTCCGGCACCCCTCTTGAAGACGCCGTGGCGATTCTATCCCTGGCCTCCCCCTACCCGGTGCAGCTTGAGCTGGTGGAGGGAGGGCGGGCTAGCGGGGAGGGGAGAGCTGTGAGACACCCGCTCCTAAGAGCTGGTTCTACGGGAGACGTCAGCACGGTTAGTTCCATAATAAAATCTTAAATAATCCTGTCCCCCTTGTTCAAATGGCGGGGAAAGACTGGAGAGCCCAAGTTCGCATCGCTTGGAGAAGGATGGAAGAGGCACATTGGGTAGAAAAGGGCTAAGGAAGGATGCGAATGCTGTCATATATACCCACGGTATGTGTACATACACACGGTATATATTCTTCATAGACACCTGAAGACACCGCATCGGTAAATTTGGGCATAGAAAGAATGCTGCCTAAAACTACGGGGCGAGAAGGGGATGTATGCTGCGAGACAGAGATAGATATACGTTCATGTTCAGTATCCGAGACAACAGGTTTAGATGAGAAGGCAGTTTGACATCACTATATGCTGTTGACACTTCTTAATATGTATTTGCAAAAACCCTAAAAGCAGAGGTAGAAGGGGTCGCCCGGCTAAGAAAAGTCTTCAGGATTAGATGTTCATGGTGTATATATGTATGTTTTGAGAACTACTGGTCGGATTGCCACAAAATTTGGTATGCGGTGGGTGTCTACATTATAACACGGGTCAACATATAGCCTACTTTTTATCCCGAAAAAAAGCGCGTAGTTCCCGCGGGAACGCTTTAACAGAGTTCCACGCGGACGAAGTTGCGGGCAGAAGCGACTGTCCAATAATAGAACAGTTCCGGTTCCCACTCTTCTATAATTGACATCTCCATCTGAAAACATTAGTAAGTCTTAACACACGATTTTTTTTCTACGTAGATATGTGGTATTTAAGAAAAAGCTCTAAATCTGTATTATAACTGCAATAGATAGACGTACAGCCTATACTAAACGGGGTCTACGGGGGTGGGGTGGGGAGGGATGTGTTCTTTTGAAAGCCCCACAGTCCCCATAAGCAGTGGGGACAGTTGAAGTTGCTGAGCCCATAACCTAATATAAAAACAACAATGGAAAATATGAATCAAAAAGTGAACTTTATTTTCATTTAATAATCTGCTAGGGCTGGTAGCTACAGCACAAACAAACAAGTAGGTTTAACTATTATAGATAAATTCAACAGCATTTACAAAAAGTTTCTATTACGTTATGGGAGAGACTCGGTGAAAATGGCTCCCGGCATCCAGGTCGCCACGGCGCGGCGTCGAAAGCAAAAGTCGATGTCTAATGATCGAACACGTCGGAAAGTGTAAACCGATGTATTGTTGTCGGCTTTCCCTCACTGTGGCATGTTTGAAGGCAACCTCGCTGTTTTTTTTCTCTCATATAAATACTACCTACGAAGTAGCTTCTGCCCTCAGCGTAATTCGTTATAGCGTTTCCGCGGGAACTATACGTTTTTCCGGGATGAAAAGTAGCCTGTCTTTCTCCGGGAATTAGAACAATCTCGTATATCTCCATACCATACCAAATTTCATCCAAATCAGTCATACGGTTTAAGCGTGAAAAAGGTAGCAAGATAGACAGTTTATTTCGCATTTATAATATTCGTATCAGTAAGGATAATCAATTGGTTCTTGAAATGAAATCGAAATCGGATATATTTTGATTATTTCCTGTACTTAATTAGTCTTTCAAAACACCACAATACTCGTAAACCTATATTGTTTTTAGATTTAATTTTGCATACTTTCTAACTACCTACCATCTACGTACATTTTGTGTCGGCATACTCCTGACGTAACCCCGATGACATTTAAAAGACTTTATTAAATATTCATATCACATTTCTATGGTGTTTCGGCATGATGCATCATTGCTTTCAAAAACCAAAAAAGAAAAGACCCATTCTTCATAGAAACTTAGAAGATTTCAGAGCTCATTTAAAACTGGCGGGGAAGAGCAACGTGTTATTATGAAAAAGTCACAATGGTTACAAGTTACAGTCAAAATTTAACCTTCCCTCTTGTTTGTATGGTTCATATATCATTGTACTACGGCGGTTATTAAAGTTTATAACAATGGGTGTTTCAATACCACAGACAATATAGAGTCGTACGCTATGGAATGCGTCGCTTGTCTATTGTTTGCAAGGATGTGTTATGTTTGATTTTTGATCTGATGAAATTGATAGTTTGTATGTGTGAAATCTGTATTAAGTTTAAGCTAGGTACAAGATAACAAACGTAATCCATTGTTCGGCCAGTGAATTCTGTTTACCATTTCGATCTTAAACATGCTGCTGAACATTTTGTCCGCACTGAAATCTGTATACTATATGACAATGGGCCCAACAAATGGGCTCAGCAGTTTGGCAGATGTTATTTGTAAGGAGCAAGTCACTTTTATGAAATAAATAAATTAAAAAAAATGACTGACTGAAGCTTTAATAAAACTTTGTAATGATTGTAAAAACTAATTTAAACGTAGTTGTCCGAACTTGATTCTACAGGGCTCCTATTATCAACAACGTACAGTACGGATGTAGAGCAATAAAAAAAAACTTCTTCATGAAAATAACTGTTTATTGATGTAAAATAATGTTCTTTTTTCTCTTTCCAGCTCGAAAAAGAAGGGAAGCTCCTTCACCCGCCGCAGTCTCCAAATGCGTCACACTCCAATAACTCCACATTAGAGACGAAACACGGCAAAGGAATCAAGAAGATAATTACAGAGAAGATTGTCAACACCACTCTAGAACGAAACAAGAAGGAGAAGAATCTACCAACAACGCTAGAACGAGAGAATGAAAAGAATATTAAACTAAACAAGACTAGACATTCTGATGTACCGAATACAAATAAGCCTGAAAGGACCAAGGTGAGGCATTCAACAGGCGATGTTATAATACAGGCAGAGAACGGGACAGCGAATATAGAACATGCTGAAGTGCAAAAGAGAGAATACGATCCGAAACGAGGAATGAAGTTTGGTATCAGAGTACTACCACCTAACGTGCCTGATGATGGAGTGTTAAAACAGAAAAATGTAGAGAATGGAGTTGTCGCTGTTGAAAGGAAGTCAATCGATGAAACTGATAAACCAGAATCACATCGCCAAGCACCGGCGTCGAATATCAAACATGAAAGCGAGACAGATAATAAGAAACCTGTCGTCGCTAAAAGGAGAGAAAAAATGGCTCCACCCATTCCCAATGCCAGAGTAAAACCTGAGGAGCTAAATTCTAGTGCGGAATCTAAAACTTCCGAAACCTCGCTTTCTAGTTTCGCGAGAAGCGATCTTAATTCTAGCGGGATCAAAAGGGACGAGAATGGTATACCACAGGAGCTGCCGCAGCATATGTTTGAAGCCGCCAAAGCTGCTAGAAGCAATAGAAAGAGTTCAACTGAACTTCTCTATGAGAAGGATAAAGCAGAACCTAAAAAGGATGAAGCACCTAAACCCAATAAGAAGTCTAAAGGCAAAGCTCCTTCTCCACCCGAAATCGAAAAGAATAAGACGGATGACAGTATTCTTGAGCAACTGAAGAACGTAAATGATTTCTTAAAAAATGAAAAGCAATTTTCAAGTCTTCTCCATGATTCTATCACTTCCGCTAATACTACAACCACATCCTGCAATACGTCGACACCAAAACCTATGAAAACCAAACCAGCACCCCAACCACATATTGAAGATTCTATTAACTTCAGTCAAGACGATATTGATGATATTGTTTCCAAACCATTTAAACGAGAGAGCGATTCATTGAACAATTACTTCGCAGATTCCAAATCCAATCTATCGTCTAACCATGACGGTCATTCGGTTGTTTCCCTAAACCATAGCGATCAAAGTGACAAAGGCTCTACCACTATAGAGTTGAACAACAGTGACGTCACAATCCATAGTTCTCCGCTAGATGACACTATGAACTCCGCATCTGATGACACTTCAATCTTAGATGAGAACGAGCGCAAAGCCGCATCGTTAGGAGACCTGTCAAGGTTTGAATTGAGAATCAAAACGAACAAACCCTCCACAGGTACTCTAGAAAGAGCTCAAAGTCTCGATATTTCTGCTGAAGATGGAGAAATAAATGAGACACTGTCACCTAAAAAGAGAAAAGCTATGTCCGTTGTGGAGTCTACATTCTTTGATTCTGGAGAAGATACATTACCTGAAATGGACATCGATAAAGCGGTTACAACTAAACACAAAGAGCCTAGGCTTAGCTTGAACATAGCGAAGGCATCTGCAATGGAAGGTCTTAATACATTCCAAAGGAACCGCCTGAAAAAGGCTTCTGAGTTTGGTAATCTAGAGGACGCCATTGTTAAAGGTTCTACCAGTTCAGTAGACTCCGAGAAAGCACAAGAGAAACAAAGTAAAGGAAAACTGCCTGATTCTCCTGAAGAGCCACACGAAACATCGGATCACTTAGCAAGAAGGATCATCGATGAAAATATGAAAGTGCATTTGAAACTCGTGTCTGAATTTGCAAAATCTACGTCAGATGGCAGCAATATGAGCTCTTTAGATAGCACACACGACTTGAGTCCCAAGAAAGAATCGCCAATCAAATTTGACGAAAAACACATTTCTTATGACACCAACATTCCAGACGACTTGAAAGTCAGTCGTAATACGTACGTGAACAGTTTAGAGCGACCAAAATCCGAAATGATGAAGAAGCTATTGGCGAAAAATCCAATTTTGAATGTACATATTGATCAAGGGGCTAAGAATGATGCAACAACTAGCAAAGATACACCAACTCCTATGACTGACGCGTCAAAATCAGCTATGCATCAACCAGATATTGTGAATTTCAATTTGAAAGCTGGAGACCCGAAGCATAGAGATTACGATGAATTTGTAAGCAACATCAGAGTGGGATCTAACAACAGTATGAAATTCGATAAAAAACCTCCAATGGAATCATTTTCAAGTAGCTGGACTGAGCCTAAACAAACAAGTAACGTAGTAACCATAACTACAGAGAAGAGTCAACCGGTCGAAGAACAAAGAAAATCTTACACGAAAAGCATAGAAATCGGTGAACCGAATGTAAGATTAATACCTGACGTCGTTGAAGGTATAAAGAGGAAAGCTGAAGAAAAAGATGAAAGGACGGTGTACATGGAACCTGGAAATGTGTCTTTGACAATGACGCAAGAGCCAATACAAAAAACTGTTACAGTCAACGTCGCCGAAGACGAATTCGGTAACAAAGTCATTCGACAGAATGTAGAGAAAATCTCTACACAATACATGACTGCGAAAGGCGATGCACCTTTGCAAGTAGAACAAGTCACTTTCGGTATTACCAAGAAGGGTAACCTAAATGAGTTGGATTTGGAAGAAGGTGACGTTGCTGATATTGATAAGAAAATATTGGACGAAATCAGGAGACAAAACCCTAATATGCATTTCACTAGTGACGAACCCGCATATACCAGGACAGAAACCATCATATTGAATACTGAGTTAGATGAGCAGCAAGCAAAAGCGTTGATGGATAAAATAACAAACGATCCAAATTTCACGGCGCATAAAACACCCGAAGAATTGTCCAAAATGGGAATAAGAATAATAAGGGAACTGGATGACGTGCAAGATAAGAATGACGATACAGTTGAATTGACAAAAACGAGATACACAATTAACCCTGAAGCTATGTCCGATGCACAGAAACGTATGTTAGAAAGTCCTGAGGAACATATAACAGAAATTCAAGTAGTCACTCCAAGAACAGAGAAGCAAGAGAAAGATAAAATATCCAGTAGACAGCGAGTGCCAGCAAGCGAGCCTCCCTTGTCTTACGAATTGGACCCAGAATTGCTAAACGACTTCATTTCGAACGAACGCAACTACTCCGCCAAACAGCAAGCGAAACAAACGAAAACGAACCAAGAAAGCGAGCCAAAGAAACGACATTCCGATTTCGATTTACCGAGAAACAGTCACATCAAATTTAGAACTGCTACCTACGAATCACCGAAAGGTACAATCGTCACCAGTACTGACTTAGAAAACAGAAGGCTATCGCAACATGATCAGCAATTGCGTTCAGAAACTGCTCAGAAACCAACGATTTCTGCTAAACCCAGCAGTATTCCAGTGAAATCTGAGAAACCTAAAGTGCCCACTTTGACGTCGAAAATACCGGTTTTCAATCAAAGGTCGCTGAGTCAGGAAAATCTGACGGAAAGAACATTTTCGGTGGCTAGTTCACCGCCGCCGAACTTGAGCGGCAGTTCAGGAAATATTTCGGTGACTTCGATTAAAAGTAGCTCTAGAAGTCCCAGCGGGGGGAAATATTTGTAAAAACAACGTATTTTAGACCTACTTGCACGAATACTGATACTTACCTTGCAAGGATGATGAAATTTTCTTTTTTCTTTCTTACATTCTGACTTAGAAACCAAACTCAAGAGACTTAACGGTTTCAAACGAAAACATAAGATCAGTTGGGGCAAGTCAGAGGGGTAAGTGCATATAAATTGTTTTTTCGACCTAATTCCTTGGAACAGGGCCTGAGGTGCTTATTGTAGTCAGATTGTGTTTGATTCATTGCTTCTATGGATGATATATTATCAGTAGTTGTAATATTTTTAGCTTTCGATATATTTGTAGTAGATACAGTTAATGTTCATACAAGAAGCATTTTCGTCATCTTATCTTGGATGAACATTACCCCATCCTGGCGCACTTGCCCCACTAACCGTAACTAAGGGCCTTCGCCCACATCGACTTTTTTGTAGCGATGCTGCCGCGCTACTCATATCGCTATCCTTTTTTTACAGTAAAGAGTAAAAAGGATAGCGATATGAGTATCCTTTTTACTCTTTGCTGTAAAAAAGGATAGCGATATGAGTAGCGCGGTAGCATCGCTACAAAAAGTCGCCGTGGGCGGGAACCCAAGGTGAATTGTGTTTTAATTTCGATTAAAACAAGGCATAATTTAATGTACAGATTAAATCATGTTTTGTAGGTACCTATCAGAATTTGTGTGAGTAGTTTTTTGATTTAGTTTTAAGAGAAATGTAAAAATTCATCGAAAGTGAAATGAAAAAGTGCCTTCTAGATTCGGTAAAATTATGAATCTTAAATTAAACTGTAACGGATGTGCCTTTCTAATGTTATTAAAAATTTTATTAATAGACTAAGATTTTTTTTCTATATATTTGAGGTTTCGCAGCTGTAGGAATAGTCAATTATTGTTTTAATTTTTCATTAAACCCATGATGGTGCATTATAATTGCTATTCTTGTTAGCTTCGGTTGTGAACATATAAAATATTGGTTTAGTTTATAAGTACTTGTCACAATCTAATGAAATCCATCGAATTCTACAAATATAATAATAACTATATTTTGAAAATAAATAAATACATTCCAGTAAGTACCTATATCAGACTAATTGAGATTATTATTTATTATAAATATAATGAACTTTATAACAATGACATTCCGTCCTGAATTTACCATATATATGTGGACAGTAGGTTTATATTGAAGTGCGCAGACGCATCAGGGCCATTTTATAGCATAGTTAGTGTATTTATTATTATTTTTAATTATGTTGTATTCATAGAAACCATAGGTGAAACATTATATTAACGTTTACAATTGTGTACTTAAAACAGTTGACATGTGGAGTTCAAAGTAGTTTCCAAATATGTTTTGTATATGTTGAAATAAAAATGAATACATACCTAATTATTCATAAGTCAGGTAAATCTAAATCTCTATATACATAATAAGCCTTTCTCATCCCACGGCCTGCCTTCTTCCCTATCCTTCTATCCCATCTTCCCTAATCCCGTGTCCTTATCCCTTACGCCCTATCCTCTTCCCCTTTCGAAATTGGTGACGCCTCTGGTGTTACAAATGTCTATAGGCAGCGGTGACCACTTACCACCAGGTGGGCCGCCTGCCTATTTGTCAATCTTTTTACATGAAAAAAAACTACTTTTCTAGATTCAACGTCAGGTAACGCAGAAGAACTTTACTAAGCCTTATTACCCCTAGATTGGTACCAATTGCCCATAAAGTCGTATCGATCAATTTGGACAAAAATAAGAATCAGTTAGTTATATTTCCGGATAGAAAAGTATTGTGATTAATAGTAAAGTTACAAGAATATTATTTGTTATAATAAAGGATTACGTATTTGTTGTTAGTTAAGTACCCATTGTATGAGCGCGGAGCGAACGCGACCGTATCCCCATACAAATTAACAAGTTATTATCACAGTTATACAATCTGTATTTTATTGATGTATTATAAACGGAATAAAGACAACTTTAAAATGTTTTCTTTTATTTTACTATTTTCACAGCACGACACAACTTAGAAGGCGCGCGGTGAAGTACTTTAGCCGTTGATGCAGAGTCTATTTTTGCTTAATCCACGCGCTTTCTAAGTTATGTAAACCTGTACTCATAAAACTGTGGCGTCATTCGGGACGGAAAAGGGATTTCATAGGGATTATATACCTAAGGAATGATTTGTCAAAACGGCGTTGAAACGGAATTTTAGCAGCTAGATTTAATATATGTATTTAGTCTACGCCCGTCCCGCCTTTGGGCACGAGACAGCGCCAGTAGGTACTCTACTACTACTACAGCCTATTTGCGTCCCACTGCTGGGCACAGGCCTCCTCTCAGCACGAGAGGGTTTGGGCTATAGTCCCCACGCGGGCCCAGTGCGGATTGGGGACTTCACACACATCCTTGAATTACTTCGCAGATGCGTGCAGGCTTCCTCACGATTTTTTCCTTCACCGAAAAGCTCGGTGGTAAATTCAAATTGAATTTCGCACATAAGTAAACTTAGAGGTGCGAGCCGGAATCAAACCCCCGACCCTCTGCATGAGAGGCGGTAGGTCGAACCACTAGGCCACCACGGCGCCAGTATACATACAGGGAAATAACAAACTCAGTATTGTGACTACGGAAGACTATTATTGTTAGCAGTGAAAGAACGTGTCTGTCTAGTCTAGCCATTTTTAGGGTTCCGAAGTCCACAAGGAACCCTTATAGTTTCGCCATGTCCGTCCGTCCGTCCGTCTGTCCGCACTATTGCTCGGAGATGCTTAGTTCTAGAAAGTTGTTATTTGGCATGAATATGCATATTAGTTACGCTGACAGAGTGGTACAATAATAGTACATTATTGCCGTGGCCGGGAAAGTAGGTCTTTGCGGGCTGAGTACTGGTTTAAAGGGCCGAGGCTTCGCCGAGGCACTTTAATATGTACGAAGCCTGCAAAGCCTTTCACGTGCCGAGGCTTATATAGTGCTTTTCTCAAAAATGAAAAAAAACCTTGATATTAGCTATTCATAATACAGCATTGACACGCACGCAAAGGTAGTCAAGTACTTACAAGAAATCCAATGGAACGCCAGTCTTATTTCGTATTCACCGATATTTGACTTTAACAGACACAGTAACACGGCAAGTTAAAAACTCGCATGTAGATTTCTCGTTTTTTATAAAAATTAAGACCTTTTATTAATTTTTAAACCAAACTAGTAAACTATTTTCATGAAATTTAGCTAAATAAATCTGATACAAGACAAGAACTCCCGCTCTTTATGGATCGTTCTTTTTTTAAATTCCGTTCTGAAATACATTGCGCTGTTTCAGACACGGATAAAAACGTTTGGTTTCGCGTCAGTTGACAGATACAGAACATGCAGACTTGGCTGTTTGGGAATTCCTTCGCGTATTTATCAGTTTAAAAAAAAAAGTACCTGTACGATAATGAAATTTCATACAACATTCCCTGCGCTTATACATGCCGCGGAAGTAAATTCATACAAATTTCCGGGGCATGCAGTTGAGTTTTTTTTTTTTAATTTTTGACTGATTGTCAATGACGCACTTTGCGGTCTGATAGAAAGCAGACAATGACGAGTTTCCCCGCCATTTTTGAGAAAAATTTTGAAATATATTTATAGGGTACCTCCCCTACTCGTAAAGTGGGGATGCATTTTTTTTTCTTGCGTCCCCCATGGTGCGGCATATCGTTGAATAGGTCTTAAAAATATTGTGGGTTTGTTAAAAGCATTTTTCGATTAAGTGATGCGTTTGTGAAATATTAAGCTTTAAAGTGCTATTTTTTGTTAGGGTCACGTGTCCCCCCCCCCCCCCTGCCAGCTAAATGGTGGTATTTGGATGGCTGAAGAAATCACGGTTGTGGCATATATAACGTAGTTGAAAGGAAAACTATCACAGCTAAGTAGGCTGTACAAACTTACGAGTAATAGTCGACCAACTTATGATGATGACTTTTCTCGAGCGGCAGGGGCGTCGGGCGGGCACGTCATACCACAGGCTAGTTAGATGCTATTAAGTCTTAGAAAGGTACTGTGGGCATCGTCAACTTCGGAACCCTATACTTTGCGCGTGCCCGACACGCACTTGGCCGGTTTTTTTAAACCGCTTATTCCGAATGCCTAGCGGGTTTAGTGGCAGTGAAAGCTAGGTATTAAATTAACAATACAAATGTGGAGTGCAAGCTTTTAATTTGGAAAGTGTCATACGATAATAAAAAGGTAGCATCTACGTACCAACTCATGTGGTATTAGAACTACGGCTTTAAATAAACACGAAAATCCCAGCATCGAGCTGGAACCTTCTCGGCTAAAGTTGTATAATTTAATTTACCTATACTTAGTAAGTCGAAGTAATCTTAATGTATGTTTATATTATCTTGTAAATTTTATCCGAATACATGTTTTTTTACTTTAAAAATGAATATCAAACTATATGAAAAGCGACTACCACCGGTCTCGGCCGAATTCGAACTTGCAGTTCCTCTTACATTCTTTCTTTAGAAGCTTCTTGAACTTCGGCTTGCAGTGATATATGGAACAGGCCACGTAGAGTGCTTTTTTGCACCCCAGCTTGTAACATTTACGAATGGCGTCCTTATTGCAAGAAGACCTTAGTACATATGAATCGTTTCCTGAAGATGTGTTCATATATTGACTACGATTTGTTTGGTCAAAACCTTCCTCGTTAACTTTGAATAAGACGTCCATTTGAGAGGATATTCGTTGTCCCTGAAAAATAAAAAAAGAACATATTATTTATGGCTAGAACAGTTGATCAAAAAATATTCAAAAATGATTACAGAATGAACCCAAATCTATAAAGTTAGTCATCAGAATAGATTTTATTGCTTACAATTAAATTGCATAGGTACCTATCTACATAAAATTGAACCATTAAAATCTGGTACATTATTAATTTAATGCAATGATGCATGAGAAGTGTTTTTCATTGCGACGTCTACATACATACAAATTAAAATTATGTAAATTAAAAGAAAACTGGTGTAACGGAAAACCATGTTCTTGATGAGTTGTGTTGATTATTTCCTTATCATTCTAAATTCGTATTTCTACTGAAGATTTCTATAATTTGTACAGTAAGTAGATGAATTGATCTGTCTCCACAAGGACATAGATAAGGCACACCCGCGTCACTCCATACAAATGGAACATAAACTGCCAGTTTTGCAGTCTCCCAATAATCCGCAGTGCGAACAAACGGAAAAAAATCCAGTAGTCGCACCCGCGATACTCTACCGCATACCGAGATTAGGGCGCGGGTGCGGACTACTGGTTTTTTTTTCCACACCTTTTTCGAATAATGCCCAAATAACATGTATACACCAATTAATTACCGTTTTTTTTTCTCTTTTAGCTCATAATCGGGACATAGTGTGGCGAAGAAGAAATTTGGTAACGAAGAAAGAATTTAGAGAAATAAAAAAGTATTGTCAAACATACATATATGTGGTACCTACCGTACCACATCTAAATCGAACGAACGAGAATCGAAGAAGAAACGAGAATCGAATCTACGAGCTGTGTCTGGGAGACAACAAACGAAAAAAAAAAACGAAACCCTAAATTAATTGTACTTAGTTATTTTTTTTGTGCTCGAAAAGAACTCAAAATACCTATCTTCACAAATCTTGAAGTTTTACATATATTCTTGTATCCTATCTTTTGTACGTTTTTATTAGGTCGTCTTGTAACAAGTTAACTAACAAACACTATGTAAGGAATCTTGCAAGCTAAGTTTAACCCACTTCTTATTATCGTATCATGATGAAACTTGGCAGGTATATGAAACTTGGATGACAATGCAGTTATATGGTACCAACGAACTGATCTGATGATGGAGCTTGGAGGTGGGCACGGAAATGACAAAGCGTTGTTTTAGTTTTTTAAACTATTAATTTATTCCGAACTATCATCTTTTGTTAGAAAAAGGTTAACAATAATAAATCCTTAAACTTGAATTCCTTTATTAAATCGAACCAAATTTAATTTCTTTATTGATCTATATTATAAATGCGAAAGTGACCCTGGCTGTCTGAAAGTTTGACGACTATGGCGGCCAAATCGTCAATGGTAATTTAGGAAAAGACCCTTTAAGTTTCCATCATTTTAATATGAGTTTATTTCGTTTATACTTAGATTGTCATGAAGTTCCTTGAAAACACTGGCTACAAACTTTCAATTAAGATTTAAGTAATAAAGCACCGACCAAAAATCAGTCGAGGTCGTAATCAGAGTATTCCTCGTCTTTGAAGTTACTTTTGCAAACCCGTTTGCATTCTTTCCTTAATTTCTTCTTCAACCTCTTTCTGCACCGGTATGATTCGCACGCGTTGTTTACAGCTTCGCGGCACGTTTTTTTGCATTTTTTCAGTAAATGATTTTTGCACGAACGTAAACTGGCCCTAAGGTTTGCAACCTTGTTATCTCGCAGAGTATCTCTGTAGGCTTCAATTATAGCTGGCGTGTCTTTTCTCTTTTCAGACTCGTAACTCTTGGTGTTTGCTGGCGAGCGGTGAACAATCTGACGCTACGGAACAAAGTAGATATGGTTCATGAAACCTATCTCTTAAATTACCTACTATCATTACGGTTTATTTATTATAAGCAAGAATTGGACCACGATCTCACCTGACGATGTGGTCAGGTGATACATGCTTACTTATGTCCACTCTTGAATTGAAAAGATCCAAGTTATAAATACCGAGGAAGAGACCGGCCGGTAGAGAATTCCACTCCTTAGCTGTTCACATGATGAAGCGTGAGGCGAAGCGCTTCGTACGCGCTGGAGGAATATCCACAACATAAGGATGGAATCCAAGACCACGCCTAGTCCCGTAGTGACGAAATGGGGATGGTGGAATTAAATCATACAATTCCCCCGCGCACTTTCTAAAGTGTATCCTATAAAATACCGATAAGCATGCAACTTTACGTCGGTGATCGAGTCGGTATAAAATGAGATCGTGATATAAAGGTAACCACTTTATTTTGGAGAATGTTGTGTTCAACTTTTATTTATTTCCTAGGTAAATAATTGGATCTAGTCTACTTATTATAAATATGAATACCATTAACACCTAAAGACGTAATTTAATGAAAATTCTTAGTAGCTTAGTAGCAAGGAGTTTCAGGCATGATATGATATGAGTAGCAACGGTTATAATTTTAGAAATAGTAATCATTAAATCCTTTATTCTTTGCGACAAGTTGTTCCCCATTAGCAGACGTCGAGTCTCAAAAGAGTTACAAGTCTGAATGAATGTCAAATATATGGCAATGTAGACTATTTAGAAATTTAAAGTAGTAGCTGAATTAAATTAACCACTTGAAGAATACCTATATATTAGAACTTCCTCTTCTTCATACCTATTAATCATTGCCTAATAATTCCAACGCCGAAAAGATGTCAATTGTTTTTGGATCTCACCAAATCTTTAGATAATTCCGACAAGTAAGTACGGTAGGGAATTATTCGGGTGGTAAAATAACAACTGGACTCCCTGTAATCAATAAGGATTTTTGGAATTATAGTATGTTTCGGGTAAAGTTAAGACAAGGAGTACCTCAGGGAAGAATACCTGGGCCTGGCCTTTTCCTTCTTTACTATACTCGATTTAAATAGAAAATTAGACACTTAACATGAAAATTGTGTTTTTTTCTTTTGCGAACATAATTAATGACATGTCTGCTGTAATTAATGTGTTTCACAAATCCTATCGAAATCCATCCAATGGTGCGAGTCCCGGAATGAGACAACCGATTAATACTTCTAAAACATCTCCTTTCTTCTAAATATCTTAGATTACATTAATTAGCTTGCAACAGCATCATATAGAGGCGTAACGCATAAGCCCTCAATTTATAGTGTGCAAATTAATAATAACAATAATGATCTCTCGCGGATCCGTGGCATCTGTTAAAACAAACAGTAACACAAATGAAAATTTTATTTGTCCAAGCCTACCAACCACCACTACTGGATTCAACATCGAGGAAGTCCTTCTTAAAATGACTCTTGCACATCTTTTTACATTCTTTCTTTAAATTTCTCTTCAATTTACTTTTACACGAGTATGTAGAACACGAATTGTCAATCGCTGCTCTACACGCTTCATTGCATTTTTTCATGTTTTTCCTCCTATTGCACGAACGTAAGCTCCCCCTGGGGTTTTTGTACTCATTCTCTCTCTGAGGACCTTTGTCTCCGTCCGCGGTACTGTTTGAGGATGGACTGGATTTGTCTTTTCTCTGTTCAGACTTGTAAGGCTCCACGTCTGCTGCCGACCGGAGAACAACTTGTCGCTAAAGAATAAATATTCTGTGATGCCTATTTCTAAAAGTAGGTAGGTACCTATTCCATTACAACAGGTTGTCAAAATAAATAATAATATTAATTGGCTTATATTTTTTGGAATAATAGGATCTACTTGGAATGGAATAATATACCTATTTCTGGATCATAAAAATGATAAGGAACTGATTCCAAGTTACCTTTACGTATAAAAATTCTCTAGAAATCTTAAAATAAGTAGTTGATATAGGACTGAACGTCATTTAATATCAATCAAAGCGGATCTGTTGCAATACCATGAGTTTACAGTGACCGTACTCGCTAGCGACTACGTAAACGATTTGTATGAAGAATAGTACAGCGCCCCTGGCGGTCACTCGTTGAACTAAAATTCTTCATACAAATCGTTTACGTAGTTGCTAGCGAGTACGGTCACTGTAAACTCATGGTAGTGCTACTGTTTAGTGTGACTTTGTAATGATGGTAATAGAGATGCTAACTTTACATGTAGAGTAAGGAGTATCTCAGGGAAGAATGCTAGGATCGTTCTTTCTTTGTGTATATTTTCATACATATTCGATGGAATATTTTAACATGCTGATGAAACATTTATCGAAATTTAGACAGCAAATTACTACAAAAAAAATATCTGTCCCTCTCTTTAATTTCTCTGTCTTCTAATTTACCTCACCCTCGTCATAAATACGCGTTTATTTATTTCCTAGAAAAATCTGTCTGTCATGTACTTTTGTTGATATCATAACGTCGGTCACGAGTAACTTAGATGATTTTTAAGGGCCTTGAGGCTTGGGCCCCCACGGATCCGCCACAGCCATATCAATGTATATGGGGGTGGACTGTCTAGGACTGATCAGTGCTTAGAAACAATAGAGTTTAAGAATATAAACCCTAAAAGGATGAGCAGCACCTTAATACTCTGAAAAATGATGTTGGCACTGAAAGTGTTAGAAAGTTATAAAACAAGAGAACGTTCTTACCGGCAAGACGAAGTACGCCGCTATGTCGGGCCCGTTACGATTACCCCTCGACCTGTCTTCATTCGCCCCCAAAGCAGTCCTCAGTACCCTTCCGAACTTCTGGGGGTAAGCTGGTAGCTCCTTATCGTGCACAAGTGCCTTTATACTCTTCATCCTACCCTCATTCACTTTGATCAAGTTCTGGAGGAGCGAGGTGAACTGTTTTGCATCGTCGCCGATGAGCACTTCTGTATTTATATTTGGGTGCCGCTCGCTGGCTACTGAAGTCTGTAATTTTTACATTAATCAATTATCATCATTGACTGGAGATCGCTGTTACACTACTGGATGATATTTCGGTGATTATTACATGTTGTTCAATAAAGCGTATGGTATAATTGGTCAAGTATTAGGTACCTAATACAATCTTTGGTCTCATACATGCTTTCACTTCATCTCTAGACTCCCTTCTGTGGCAGAATCTCTAGTCTACACTCGCGTATGTTTGGCCAAAAAGGACCTGTTGCATAACTTCACTGCATCGTACCTTACGCGTTGGAGTCGGACTCGTTGGCAATCGAAAATCGGTTCCCAAATCGATTATCCATACGGCCTAACATGGTCTATCATTACCTTACATGATATATTATATAACTTGTTTGGAAATCATCATCGAAGAAAAATAGTTCATAATTAGGGGTGAATATGAGGGATAAGATAACTGAATCATGAATAAAGGTGGTTTGCAAGTTCTGCACAACTCAAATAGGAAATTGAAATGAAAAATTACAAAGTTAAATAGTTAAGAAACTGCTGCTGTAGAAACTGTAAAATAATTCAAAATATTTGTAAAGTTCTTAGGCCCTTGAAGCATGGAGAAATCGGTAGCTGATAATAATAAAGTTTGAAATACTTACTATTGTAACAAAAAACGTGATTAATATCCTAAAATCAACCATTGTTTTAACTTCTAGCAACCCGGCCCATGGTAAATCGTTTATGCGACTTAGAATTTATTACAAGAGAGTTAAATTGCTACAGTAATTAAAGAACGCTTGAATTATGTCTTTAATCGTGTTTCAGACTGCCACATGTAAGTTATGTAGTTAAAAATTCACCATGGTGTGTGTACGTAACGTAGAGATTTATTATTCTTTAATGTGTCATAGCATGAAAACAGCCTATTTACGTCCCACCCTGGGCACAGGCCTCCTCATATCACGAGAGTGGGGACTTCACACACATCCTTGAAATACTTCGCAGATGCGTGCAGGTTTCCTAATGGGTTTATATGAATTTTACGGAAAACCTGTAGAGATACTTATGACTCGACTTTTCAGTAATCGCGCTTGTCTCTTCCCATTGGTTTGGTAATCTTTGATGTCAATGATTTCATTTTATTTTATTCCACTAGTTAAGAGGGTTTACTCCAAGAGTTGGCAACGTCGCAAATAGCTGTCAAATATTTCGTTGTTTTCATTAGTTTCTGAATATTACTGAATTAAAATATGAATTATCGCTCTATGGATGAATAAAACATTAAGTATGGTTTGCAACGATTATCATAGGAACATGAAATTTTTTGGATTATGGAAGTAAGTACTATCTTTTGAAAACTTTCCATCGCATTTTTCATGCGTTTTAATGTAATCTTATCATTTGAATGTCTAACCAACAAATAAAAAACGAGACGCGTCATTCAACCATAGAATGATAACTTCTTTTTTAATTCAGTAATATTGAGAAATTAATAAAAACAGCGATCATTTGACAGCTATATGCGACGTTGCCAACTTTAGGGATAAACCATCTTAAAAACGTAAAAAATATTGTGTTGTAATTCAATAGCTCAATTATTTACTAGTTTTTATGGACAGTTAAGTAGTTTTTATATAAAATGAATAAGAAAAAAAAAAATTGTAGCATACAGACTTTTTCACTTTATTTACAGGTAACTTAATATAATTTATTATTTACAATGTTGCAGATTACAAATTATGTGGCGCATTTTATCCATTGTTCATAAGTTAGGCAATACTTTAGAATCTCAGAATATCATAACTTATATTCAGAATTACAGTTTCCTTTTCATATTTGGACATTATTTATTTCCTATTTCTTTTTTTATAAACCATCGGGTAAGTCTGGCATTTTTATATGAAAGGTAGTTTATACACATAAACTGTATCAATATTCAGATGTAGTCAAATTATGTAAATTGTAATTGGTTACAATTTTACAACATCAGTGCTCACACTTTAGTACTGATTCACTTTCTAGTAAGGGAGTAGGAAAGCTGGTGAAATTACTAGCATAGAGGGATTCAATCTAAGTCCACGCCTCCAGTTGGTAGCACTTTCAAAATCTTATGATCTGATCCCTTATGACCACTTACCATCCGGTGGCCCATGTGCTTGTTTGCTAACCAATGCCACAACAAAAAACAACTGTAGTAAAATAGATAAACTTTAAAACAATATGTGTAAGGAAGATTGGATGTTGATAAAAACATTATTCTGTGGTGTAATAAATACACTTATAATATAATATTTCATTCATGAGTCACAGTAAAAAAAACCCCGGATTCTGGAGCCAAGAACGCAGACATGTCAATGGGTTTTTTCATCATTGATGGCGGCCCGACACTTGATTGTTTTTAACCCGGACTACAAATGGAAGTCCACCCGGACACTCCCCGGATGCGGACAAATAGGAATATAAATAGAATTAAAATACCTCAATACACTTAATAGCTATGTAGAGCTTTGTCGGTAATTCTTGGTATCCAATATCTTCTTTCCGCACATTGCGCAGATGCCTTTCTTGTACGCACACGCCTGGCAGTAGTGAGATCCCACCTGGTGGACCTTCGTTCTGCAGATCCTGAAGGAAACAGTCGCGTTATTAGATGTGAATCACTAAACAAGATACAAAACTTCAATGCAAAAAATCAGGGACTTCTTGGACTCAACGGGGATTGGTCAAAAATTCTAACAAAGCACAAAGGGTTGGATATGCTTGAGGTGACACATGGGCTCTACAAGGCCCTTGATAATTAATATAAGATAAGACCTGTTACATTAAATAATATATCAGTTTGCATTGCCTGAAGTTAAATATTACTAGAAAGTACTAATCATGATTTTTTCAGCAATTTAACGATTCTAAACTTAGTTGACTACATATCTAATACTTAAAACATTCATTTAAAATCTTAACTTTTAAGAGTGATGAACTCTACACATCATTCATTAGTTCTCCCATTGATAAATTTTTGCCTATGGTTGTTCCAAGAGGGAAGAAACCTAAGCTTACTTCTCAATTTTGTGATTAGGATTAATAAATATACACAATTTATTATTTAAACAACGTAACTCACTTGCATTCCTGGAACTTCGACGTGTAAGGGTTGTAGCGCCCTTTTTTCGCGGTCAAAGCTTTGTTCTCGCCCACTTTCCTGCCCCCAGACTCCACGGTGTTTCGCGCCCCAGTCTTCCACGGGTCCGGAGTAATCACACGGCCCAACTTCTTTTCACATTTCTCGCAAACCATCTTTCAATGTTTATTTTGTTTCCGAACTACAGACATAACCTCAAAATTGAGTTGGTCATAAGTTTGCAGCTTGTAGTGAGTTTTTTATGTTGGGTTGGAGAGAGTTCTAATTAAAATATTAACTAATTCACTTTAGCTTATTTGTTTAAATATTAAACGATTACAATAACGCGATCGCGATACATTAATGCCATCAACAACACGGATGTCAAAGTAAGTAGTCTTGACTTTTGTTTGACATATCAATTGATTGACTGCGTTCCGAATCGCGCTCAGTGAGCTCACAGCACCTTGCATTCCTTTTCCTCTTAGGAGTCGACATTCAAGAAGAAAAAGGATGCAAGATGATGTGAATACTCTGAGCGCAATTCGGAACGCAGCCTTCACTTCACATCTGACAATTCTGTCCATATTCTGTCAATTGCATGGCTACGGCCTTTGCCTTTCCCCTCTGGGGGGGGGGGGCATATTCTGTCAAGCTAACCTACTGTCAATCAACAAAAACCAACAATTATTGTCTATGAACAGGGAATGTCCCAACGTGTGCTGTCCTGGTAGCACGCTACAGGTATTCTAAAGACGTCTAATAACCGTAAATATGAATTACATTTAGTAGATCATAACATGCTCAATTTTTACAAAAAATAGTGATTTAAGATAGTTATTAATTTACCTACTCTGTATAAATGACTTGGAATAAATTTATTCGGCGGCAACGGTAATTACTTAGATGCCTGAGAATAGTCGGGATTAGGCATTCAAACAGATTTGACCTGGCCTGTTATGGTACTTACTACTACTACTACAGCCTATTTGCGTTCCACTGCTGGGCACAGGCCTCCTCTGATCACGGGAGGGTCTGGGCTATAGTCCCCACGCGGGCCCAGTGCGGATTGGGGACTTCACACACATCTGGTCCTTAATAAGTACATATAAGAACTAAATAAACGTTCCCGCCCGTGCTAGCACTAGCAAAGTAGTTGGTAAGTTTAAAATTAAAAGTGTTCTACTAAGTAGAGTACTACTAGTACTACTACATTTGAGTTTAATACTATTACACAAATTCTAATACCTAATGTACTCCGTGCATAATTGTACCTGTTTTGTAGGTATTGTTTTATTTCCAGAATGCACGCTAAGACCCGTGAAATTGAGAATAATTACGGGGTGATTACGTTGATTTTCAACGAAGCATAAGCATACAGTAAGTATACAGCACGACACAACTTAGGAGGCGCGTGGTTTAAGAGGATACGTGAGCTGAGCCCCTTTTCAGATTTGAGAAATTTAAATTAATGTTGCTGTCTCGCAGGCGCGGGCGGAGCGACAAAAGGTGCAATAAGGACAATTGCAGCTCCGTCGAAAAATCCGACGTAAAAAACTCAGAAAACGAGGTGTCGTTCTCGACATTTTCCTCCTCCAAAATTAAACCAATCGTAATGAAATTTTGGGAATTGGATGAGAAGGAAATTATCTGTGTCGGACCGTTTTGATTTTTGCGTTTATTATTGTGGTTCTTGTATACCAGGCATTTCTTTGCGGCCTATTCAATCGGGCCGTTTGGAGTACTGGTGCACTGTTTGGAGTCACCTAGTTCTATTAAGAACAAAAATATCACTAAAAGCAAAACGCACCGACACAGTTACTGACGAAATTGATCTTATTTCAAAAAATCATTTATCTACGATAAAAATCCAGGGAGGAATATGTCGAGAACCTTTGTATGGAAAAATGGCCACTAGCGTGTCCTCTTACTTAAGGAAAAATAGACTGACTCAACTGCTTAAGTGCTTCGCCGCACGCCTTCTAAGTTGTGGCGTGCTGTAAGACGGTATTTAAGTAGATAATTGATTTTAATGCAGCTAAGTGTATAGATTAGTTGGTAAGTAAGGTTAAGGTTTGTTAAGTCCCCAATCCGCACTAGGCCCGCGTCGGGACTATAGCCCAACCCGCTCGTGATGAGAGGAGGCCTGTGCCCAGCAGTAGGCCGTAGATAGGCTGTTGTAGTAGGTTTGTTACCGAGGTTTAGGTAAAATAAAAACAATAATATTTCAATATTTATTGAACTATTCAGGTATTTATTTCGTTAAAGTCAAAAATACTTTGTATTTAATACAATATTTTCTGTGTAAAAACACAGTCTCTCACCACAGTTGGGACGCGAAAATAGTGTTTTTTAATCTGAAAAAAAAGCATTTTAAGGTCAAGTAAAGTTGACGGAGAAATATTCTATTGGTTCACCCAATTGAGCATTATCAATCAACATCGTACAATCTAACTTCAAGTGAAGATATTTCAAAAGAAATGGACACATTATTAATACAAGGGATGGCTCCTCATTCCATGAGTCTTTATTCATTTGACTATCATAGTTATTAACAAAATAATAAAAAAGTCTACTGTTGAGACTTCACATTCTATGATTATGCTACATACCTTTTCTTCTTTTAAGTAACATTTTTCGGAATTCTTCTATTTATGACGTCTCATGGAGAATTCAATTGAGGTTTCGATTCAGCAGTGTTTTTGGAAACCTGTGGTTTTGGGTCAGTAACATAATTGGGTCTCATGATAGGATCCAATATTACGTTTAGAATTGCCTTTTTTATATTATCAAGATCATTTAAAACCTTCGAACCATGGTTCGAATGATCGTCTCGCACCGATCTGTGCTTAGTCATATCTATAAACTCCATGTCACTGTCATTCTCCTCTGCGGCCTGTGCGTTAGGATTCAACTTTTTTAATCGCGGTTTTAATTCTTCTAATACCTTCTTCATTACGGGGGGCAATTTAACATAAAATGCCTTTAGTATTTGCTCTATAATGGGTAGGTACATCATTTTGTTAGAAGGAGACATATTCAGAGCGTCGATTTTTTCTCTTATCTTAGATAGACTATTGAACTCGAAGTGGTCTTTAATTCCATTAAACAAATAATCCTTTATGGATATGTTAACAGTATCTCCTGTCCCATCAAATGATTTGCAAGTACGCTGAAGTAGAAATTTTAGAACAGCGCTCTCTATTGCAGTAAGAAATTGCTCAGACGCTATCTGTTCACAATTATGAAGGACAAGGTCTACATTCATATTATTTTCGACGTTTTTATCTGGTTCGTTTAAAATTTCATTCGAATCGCTCAGGTGGGATTGGTCATTCAAATATAATCCAATTTCAAAGAATTCGTTTAAAAACACATCGTCATCTTGGAGATCGTTTTTTAAGGCAGCAGCTTTTGTTTTATACTGTTTACCGAGAATACTTGTCTTGGGTGATCGTTTGAATCGATTGTAACTGTTTAAATTGTCATCATTTTTAAGAACATGGACTATCGATTTCTTATTTCTATTTGGTTCTCTCTTATATTCACTAAGTGTACCACGGCATTCAGAATTAAATAAATATAAAGGATACGCTGCTTTCACTTCGTTCTTAAGGTTTTCTATATTTCTTTCGAAACATGCAACATCAGTGGGTGTGACATCAAAAGAAGAATCTAACGTATCCTGGATAATGCTTAAAACCCAGTTTAAATGCAAGTTTTTAGGGCCATACTTGTTCAGTAGTTTACTTACGGCAGTTATGATTTCGTCGGTGATGTTGTGGCCAAAATTCACGGTATTTTCATAATCATCCGAATTTAATTCCGTTGATTCGTCCGAGGACCATTCGTCTTCACTTTCGCTCTTTATTAAGGTCTCAAATATAGTTGTCATAGCATCAATTCCCTTTTCCCTTACCAGGTGTTTATCTATTTCTTCTTTTAGTTCATCTATGAGTTTGATTATCCTGTGTGGGTATGGAGGCATGAATGCTTCATTTTCGGTATCATCGTCTTGATTCCTTGGTACCTGAATGTGGTGAATAGGAGTGTAATGTTTGGTTTTGCGTTTGAAAACTATATTATATCATTACTTACTCTGTTCTTTAATTGTAGCGATGGTTTTTCATGTACTTCTTGACGTGACTGTAAAGTAAAAACGAATGAATCACAGAGAAGTGTATTTGTGCAGGTATCATCATCGTCAATATCATCATCCTGTTGAGGCTGTTGATTATCATCATTTCTAACAGCTAAATTAAGCACACTCTTAAGAACTTTCATCATTCGTTTTCAGTCTTCGGAGAAGGTCTTCGTTATCATCTCAGCCAAAAGAAGTCCATTGCTGAACATAGGCCTCACCTCACCCTCAGTTCGGCCGCTCAGACCGGTCCTGCGCAACACGCATCCATCGGATTCCCTCGACCTTCACCAGATCGTCGTTCCGTCTTGTCGGAGGTCTACCTCTAAGGGCAAGCATAGGGTATATTTTCATGCGATTGCTACTAAAGTTGGGTAATTATTATAATATAGGTCTTTTTTAAGCTTATCTATAAAATCGTAGTTTTATGAATGTGGCGAAATCGATTGCCATTTGCCAGTAACTCATTAAGTTGAAAACTTTTATTAAGTTTTATTCGATTATGATTTATCCTAAATTTCAAATTATATTATAGCTATTTAGCAAGAACCGTTGTGGGTTTACCTTTACCTCAATGCCTTCCGGCGCTATAAAGAAAAAGTTAACTAGTTAAACAGCTTCTGCATTAAAATAACTTCATAATCTAATATCCATATTTAATATTATAAATGAGAAAGTTACTCTGTCTGTCTGTCTGTTACCTCTTCACGCTTCAACCGCTGGACCGATTGAGATAAAATTTGGCATGGAGATAGTTGGGCTCCCGAGAAAGGACATAGGCTAATTTTTATCCCGAAAAAACGCATAGTTCCCGAGGGAACGCGGTAAAAGAATTCCACGCGGGCAAAGTCGCGGGCAGAAGCTAGTAATCTAGATAAAGGCACGTTATAGTTTGCACCGTGAACCGTGAATAAAGTGACAAAGGGATACAAGTTATGTAGTGCTCTCTGAGTAGATGGCGGTCAGTTATCTATCCCTGACAACAGATGGCGCTGGGCGTAATAGATTCCGTTTTACGTAAAAACGGAGGAAATTAATCTTAATGAAATTGTGACCCGGGAACGACCTACATAGGGTAATAAAAAAACCCGGAATCACCCGTAAGGGGGTGTAAATGGAGGTAAGGCTGTTTAATGTTAAGTGACAAATGCTACTATAATGACTATGAGCCAGCCACGTTCATGCTCACCATTGTGTTTACTATTTCAAACCAATATGTACTCGAAACAAACAGCAAACAATGCAACCATGAATTATTTGGGATAGGCATGGGGAATCCCATATTCCTTTTTTACAGCGTAAAGCCTAGGGCGGCAGAATTTAGAGGCAAAAAATTCGAGGGGGGAGCATTTGTACTGAATTTTAACATGCTCGAATTCTTGTATTCCGTAATAAATAAGGCCATTCGATTCAATCTTACGAGCCGGCCGCGTGGTTCGACAGCGTTGTCCGACACTCGGACTATAAGGATTTTTTTATTCCACTTAGTCCGACACTCGGACTACAAGGAATTCTTATTTTCCACATAGGCCGACACTCGGACTACAAGGAATTTTAATTTTCCTCTTAATCCGACACTCGGACTACAAGGAATTCTTATTTTCCACATAGGCCGACACTCGGACTACAAGGAATTTTAATTTTCCTCTTAATCCGACACTCGGACTACAAGGAATTCTTATTTTCCACATTTAGCAGTTGGTCCCAATCGTAGTTCGCCAAATGTAGGTTAGGTTTGTTAGTCATCTATATATATATATATAGATGACTAACAAACCTAACCTACATTTGGTGATATCATCTATATACATAGTCACATTCGGATTCGGTCACTTACGACCACTTTCCTCTCACGGCCATTTGCTTGGAATGCCCACGTCCCCGAATGTCCATGTCGCTCGTACGACCATAATACAAGGAATGTGACTGGGTCGACGGGTCCCCGCTACGCGGGGCCCCTATTTCTAGGTAGTTTGCCCTTCGGGCGTATATAGATGACTAACAAACCTAACCTACATTTGGCGAACTACGATTGGGACCAACTGCTAAATGTGGAAAATAAGAATTCCTTGTAGTCCGAGTGTCGGCCTATGTGGAAAATAAGAATTCCTTGTAGTCCGAGTGTCAGATTAAGAGGAAAATTAAAATTCCTTGTAGTCCGAGTGTCGGCCTATGTGGAAAATAAGAATTCCTTGTAGTCCGAGTGTCGGATTAAGAGGAAAATTAAAATTCCTTGTAGTCCAAGTGTCGGACTAAGTGGAATAAAAAAATCCTTATAGTCCGAGTGTCGGACAACGCTGTCGAACCACGCGGCCGGAGGGCAATCTTAGTCCTCAGAATTCAAACTCATCTGAAGGGCAACGCATTTGAAATCTTATGATTCCTTGTCCATTGGCCACAGTGATCAGCTACGATGGTATCACTGATCCAACAGTACAATTTCTATGAGAAATGTGTCTCTAGTATACAGTGCGGATGAAGCCTGTGCTGTTTTTTTTAAATAATTCAAACCAGTCCTAGTGTAGTAAGTAGGTACTTTACTGGCCCTTATTTGAGAAAATGCAAAGGAAAAAAATTACAAAATAGGTAGGTAATATTTTCAAGATACCAACGTAGCTGCGTAGTGCTTTCTGAAAAGAGTGTATCTTTTAGTAATTAATTCGAACACCTAGAGGTTGACTGGCGTTTCAAAAATAGCATTTGTCAGTTTTTCTATTCGCTTAGTGGGTACTAGGTTTCAAACTTGTTAAGTACTTTTTTGTTGAACTAGTTGAAGTGAAAGTAACTAATTAGTAATTTTACTATGTAACTAACTAGCGGGTGTGAAAGAAACTGATTCGACACTTTCTGTTTAATAAACTTTCTATACAACTAGCGGGTGTTAAGTTACTTTCTATGTACCTAGTGGATGTGAAAGGAACTGATTCGACACTTTCTATATAACTATCGCGGATGAATAACGTTAACGAACTAAATAGGTAAGTAGATGTATGTCACTTTTTTAGTAATGGATAGATTTGTATATTTTGTGCTGTCAAAGGTAATTCTTTTCATATGTTCATATGTTTACTACTACTAAATAATCGAGAAAAGCTTCATAAAATAAGTTGAAATTATGTAAATGACATTATTTCTTGTAATATTTTCACAGATATAGAAAGAGCTGAACACGAGTTGAAACCAAACTTTTTAGATGTCTCGTATACTTAATTAAGTCAGTATTTTATATAGCACGACACATACAAGTAATATGGCAAGTATAATACCTACCTACTTACTTAGGTATAGTGTATAGCACTTTCGTCGTTGATAAAGAGTAGTTATAGGTACTAAGTACAACTCGATCGATTCATTTTAATTGCAACTGCATGACACAATTAATTGTATGTGAATTGTATGTAAATTATATATTTACCTTGTATTCTTGATATCTCCGCTACGGGACGGGAAAATAATTTTAATTACTTTGAATTTCTCAAAATCTCGTCAAGAGAAATACCTATAAAATTGTTATTGGACTTGTGTAAGTAAGTTATTGTTTTTTGGTGTTGAATAAAGAGTATTTTTATATTGTATTTTATTGGTAAGTCCTCATAATATAATTTTAAGTTTACACAAACTAATACTCACGAGTGGGAGATGTATTACCTACATCGATACCACGCTGATTACTGATGCATAGCTTTTTAACGAACTCAGATATATCAAAATTATACGGCTCTATTGGTAGTTGATACTACTTAAGAATTATAAATACACTTACCACTTATCCCTTGAGCTTGCGAACGATCCCAGCCGCGCACGGCGGACATGAGTTTTATCGATATTTTTACCTTTATTTGGTATTTATAATTACTTAATTTATAATTTTGACCCAGCTGATGGAAAATTATAAATAGCAAGTAAAGCCAAAAAAAGCTAAGAAATTCATGTAACATTGTATTTATTCTTATTATCACTCTAGTAGTAGCTAGTAGCGTAGTTGAAATAGTTCCAAGAATAAGAATAGCGTCATAGATATCGTGGTAAATGTGATAAACATCCATGCCATATAAGTATTTGTTACTCACTTTCTGACCGACTAACTTAGCGTGTGAGAAAGAGTTTGTTAGAATTTGTCACTTTCTATCCGACTAGCAGGTTTAAATGCGACGAAGCGTAACCTATACGTGCTTCTTTGTATCCTACTAGTGTAAGAGAAAGTGACCAGGGGTGTACCAAATAGCCTACCACTTGGTAAAGATCATTGTCAAATGTCCCTTTGATAAAATTTGATGACATCTCATTAAAGTTCTATCGGTGCTGATCGAAATACGATACTATTATCTAAAAAAAAAATGAATTACTTAAAAAGGTCTCTTCTGCAAATTACTTACAATTTTCTGAAAATTTTAGAAGAGGTAGGTTTTTAAATTATGCCTTGTTCAAGTATCTACAACGTGTTAACAAAATGGGTAGGTACTAATACTTTTAGAACCAATAGTACTGTTCTCTGCTTTGACTTGAGAATAAAACATTTTTATAGAAGTTTATATTCGTTTTTAGAAATAATTAGGGAAACGAGTTGATAAATGTCAGAGTTAATGTTATGATGAGGAAATGAACACTAAAATATCGCAGTATTTTTTTTTCAATTTCTGTTAGATTAATTGTGTTATGTGATTTAACATCTCTCAAAGTTTTAGTAAGTACCTACCTAAGTAATTGCTTAGCATCTTAGATCTGGTTACCAACTTGAGTATCAATCTTGTTATAGAAGAATAAGAATAAGAATAATAAGAATAATTTAAGTTTAGTTTGAAAATACCCTTTCACTATATAATCTTAAAATGGGGTCAGCTTCATGTGTTACCTCAACTCTACTGCTACTATACTACAGCCTATTTTTGCGTCCCACTGCTGGGCATAGGCCTTCTCCCATCACGAGAGGGTTTGGGCTATAGGTAGTCCCCACGCGGGTCCAGTGCGGATTGGGGACTCAACTCTACTACTACTACGCTAGAAAATTAATATTGAAAAAACCGGCCAAGTGCGTGTCGGGCCACGCGCAAAGTATAGGGTTCCGAAGTTGACGATGTCCACAGTACCTTTCTAAGACTTATTAGCATCTAGCTAGCTTGTGGTATGACGTGCCCGCCCGACGCCCCTGCCGCTCGAGAAAAATCATTGGTTTTTTTAATCATTTCATAAGTTGGTCGACGGTTACGAGTCATCGTAAGTTTGTACAGCCTACTTAGCTGTAATAGTTTTCCTTTCAACTACGTTATATATGCCATAACCGTGATTTTTTTCAGCCATCCAAAAATACCACCATTTAGCTGGCAGGTGGGGAGAGGGGACACGTGACTCTAACAAAAAATATCACTTTAAAGCTTAATATTTCACAAACGCATCACCTAATCAAAAATATATTTCAAAATTTTATTGTACCACTTTGTCAGCGTAACTAATATGTATATTCATGCCAAATTACAGCTTTCTAGAACTAAGCATGTCCGAGCAATAGTGCGGACAGACGGACGGACGGACGGACGGACATGGCGAAACTATAAGGGTTCCTTGTGGACTTCGGAACCCTAAAAACGATGTATTAATTTTTTCACCTCAGCAGCTCGAACAAGTAGACTTTGCTGTCAGAAATTAGTGAGCAAAATCGTGTTTGTTTCACTCAGTGAGACAAAGTATTTTTTTAATTTGTTTTTTTTTTAATCCTTTTATCCCATCAGAGAATCCCATCAGGCAAAGGCAAAGGCTTAAGCCTTGCAGCCACAGTTAAATCGTTCCCGCGCTTTTTCTTTTTTTTTAATTTGATTACTGCGAATGGTCTTTTCATATTGCGGCATCTAACTAGTAACTACTTCTTATACCAATAATTCAAACTATCTCGATTTTATCCGCTCTCTTCTTTTCATTTCTTTTAGAAAAGAGGTAGAATTATACTAGGCAAGTCTTACTGCGAATCTATTTTCGTAGAAAAAAAACGGAATTAGAAACGTTCGGATACGCGCAACTCATCAGTGCGCCGTATTTTAAGACATTAAAATTATACGTTGATTTAACTTCTGAAAATCTTACAATTTTCAAATAACTTATATTTCATATAATTATGTTATTTGTAATAATTTTAAACTAAAGTTTTAATTTAAAGTAAACTAAAAGTTGTCAAATATTACCGAATAAATTCGAAATTTATCATTGTACTACTTTCCGAACATACGTTTGGAAAATTGCCGCCATTGTCTCATGTCAAATCATGTCTTTCTTCTTAATTTTCGATAACTAACTTTAAAGTAATTCTTTTAAAACATGAAATTCAAGTAATAATTTGAGTGAAAGGAGTGAAGAAGAAATGTTATTTCATATTTTTCGTGTTGTAAGTATTCTTTGCAAGTACCTTTTATGTGTTCTCGCTACTGAGGTGAAAAATTGTATGTGCTACTCGAGAGCAATTTATTTTACTTCTCGTGCCTTTGAGTCCTTCGCTAAGCTCAAGATTCTAAACTAGAATCACTCGCTGAACGCTCGTGATTCAACTATAGAATCTTTCGCTAGCTCAGGACTCAAACATGGCACTCGAAGCAAAAAACAATTTTGCTCTCTTGTTGCACAAATAACTATAGTTCACATTAAATTTATGTTAGTAGTGAAATCTATTATGAATATCTATGTATGTATTTAAAGAAAATGTTATTATAAAGTAACTTATTTAGTGTAAATCTTACTCACCTCTGAAATAGTCCTATCAAAAACCTATCAAAATGTTACTATTATGAGATTTAACGTTACACGCCTTTTCTAATAAACCGATTTCAGAGTAGGCAAGGCACTTCTAAACTTACCTCCTCCACACTGTCATCTATTCCTTCAAAGTATTCTTCTTGGTAATGTTCTCGATAGTTTAAATTGACATTATTTTTAGCTTTTTCTTTTTTCTCCCTCTGAGTCTTTATATAATCCCTGATAGCAGTTTTCAAGATATCTTTATCAGTATCTATTCGAAGGTTTCCATGGTTCAGAATAGTAGATTGTATGACTAGGGAGCAAAAAGGTATATTTTACCGCGGGTGACGGATTGAATCCAGAGCGACGCGAAAGAATCCCGAGCGTAAGCGAGGGATTCTAGCGTGGAATCTTGAGCTAGCGAGGGATTCAAGCTTTGTCACCCAAGGCATAAATAAGTTTGCTACCGTGTTGTACACTCTGCTTTTCACCCCTCCTATGAGAAAATCATTAGATCATTCGTTCATTATTGTCTTTAAATTAAGTAAAACAAAAAAATACATTTAGAAACAAACAAGGTTAAAAAGAACGTGTGTTTCGCGCGCTTATCAGAAATTCATAGGTAGAAGGCGAAAATGGCTTCCATATTGAAGAGTCTGTAACTACTTCATTGTATTTATATTCTGTCATGCTCGCACGCGTTGCGTTCATAATAATAGGTAAATTTTAACAAATGTGAAATAAAGTACATTTTATGACAATTTCGCACATACACATTTCACACAAAGTTTTTTAATACATTTGCGATAATATGAAAAAAGGGCAGTGCAATTCATATTACGTACTTACATAATATTCCTTTGGAATTCTCAGAGGTGTTGATCCCAATACATTGCATCACCTAAATCACTTTTTGCTTTCATTAATTTTCTACGAAATAATTCATAACACTACATAAGGTACGTTTTATTTTGGAAATTAAGTGTATAATAATACGGCAAGGAAATGAGTGCTCACGAAATTCGCGGGTTCGTTTTTTTTTTTAATTCGATCACACGAGGAGTTTGCGAAGAATGCTACGGCATTGGCCGGCACCATTCAGCCAAATTGAAAATAAAAAATAGAAAATAATTTATCAAAAGTAAGTATATATCTATGAATTTATGGATTTTTAGTATGTGTAATAAAGTATTTATGTAAAATGCCGATATATAAAATTCTAAATACGAAAAAGACGCTACTTTTGAATGCTACTTTTTACAGTCTCCGCAGCTCCGTGAACGCACTGCTAAGACGTATTTTGCTCCCTGTTAGCGGGGCAGAAATGAAAAAAACATAAAAAAAAGCGAAGAGGGAGCAAAATCGCATTTTGCTCCCTCTAAACGGGGAACAAAACACTTCTTTTCGAATAGGAGGGGTGAAAATATATATTCGGGTACGTCTCTCAAAGCTTGTCTGTACCCAATTGGTTCACTTATGTTCTGAAACATGGTCTATAGTTAATGACCAATCCGTTTAATGAAATCAAAATAATGTGCGTGTAAGTATCTATATTTTTAGTCTCAGAGGTGCTACTACGTTAGCTTTTATCCACTTTGTCACTTATTCTATAACTAGCGGATGCAATAGGAACAAATTCTTTATCCACGATTTAATCATTAGCGTTTTATTTACCGGTTTTTATTAGTTTTATCAAAGTGTCAAGGTTTCTTCGAAACTAAGTAGGTGTTTACATCGCAGCTTCATTTTGTAAAAAGAAAATCACTACCTACCTCTTTAACCGACTTCTTTTTACAATTGTTATAACTATAGATAGGTAATTAACATACAAAGTTTACGGTTTTCAGAAACAAACGGCTTTTGTTTTGATGATTATGACAATCGATGCTTTTCGATAAATAAGTGGAAGATTAGCGTGGGAAAGTTAAACTATAGTTTTTATTCATGTGGTTTACCTCATAATTTGTATCACTATTTTATACCTGAGTAAAGGTTAACGTAGGTGTCTGTAAATAAAATAAAAGTAAAAATTGCCTATTAAAAACATCTTATAACAACTTATATGGAAAATAACTCTTTTGGTTTGGGCATAGAAAAAGAAACCTAACCTTAAATGACAACCTTCATACAAATCAGCTTACGCCCGAAATAAGTATTAAATGCGATAATACATAGAAGCCGTGGTGGCCTAGTGGTTCGACCTGCCGCCTCTCATGCAGAGGGTCGGGGGTTCGATTCCAGCTCGCACCTCTAAGTTTACTTATGTGCGAAATTCAATTTGAATTTAACACTGAGCTTTTCGGTGAAGGAAAACATCGTGAGGAAACTTGCAAGCATCTGCGAAGTAATTCAAAGATGTGTGTGAAGTCCCCAATTCACGCTGGGCCCGCGTGGGGACTATAGACCAAACCCTCTTGTGGGGGGGGGGGGGGGCGTGCCCAGAGGTGGGACGCAAATAGGCTGTAGTAGTAGCGATAATAGATGTCGCTGCCTATTACGCGTAGGTAGCCTGTATGAAAATTCGAAGCAGCCCCTGGATGGATATTGCTCACAATGCATAGCTTTTCCGATGTACGATGTAGTTACCTTTTTCTGGTTGCGAGTGGAATGATAAATCAAGTTTATAAATAAGTCATATTACTTACGGCCAGAGCACTAGCGCCTCCTATGAGTAGGAGGACAAGCAGCCTCATCTTGAAAAACGACGAAGCCGGGCTTCATGTCACCTATATCCATTCCTCAAGCGTAGCAAATTACAAGTGATTACTCGTAATTACGTTTCCTTATCGAGTATATGTTACACGTGAATGTATATGTTACTTGTAAATAGGAAACCTGTAATAATTACCTTTTACACTGTAATAAATTCGTTTACCAACTGGAAGCATTTGATTGTAATGTTAACTATTTTTGATATTTATTCAATTCTTTAAAGATGAATCAATTACGTTTTTTACAAGTATTGTATTATTTTTTTACATAAGGTGATAAAGATTTTTAAAATGTCGGGAAAATGGAATAATTTTATATACATTACAGACGGTCACAGTCAACATTAGCATTTTCTTCTTTATTTCCTAAACAAATACGATACGAGACAAATGTAAGTGCAGTAGGAAAATGAAAAAAACGTTATACTTTTCATGTATTGAGCAAAATATTGTCTAGATACAATCCAACTAACATCAAAAGCATCTAAGTAAAACTCACTAACACATCATAAAATAACAAACGAAACAAATATATTGCACGAAACTAAGATTGCTAACTCTGGCCCTTTACTGGAGAATTACTTCTTTTGCTATCATTTTGTGCCACTTCTTGTTCAATTGGTGCGTTCTGTGTTTCATATTGTGCCGGCTCAGTATATTGCGTAGGATCATAGTTTTGTTCATAAGTCCCGTCTGTTGCATAATTGTCGAACTGTCCTTCAGTGTATTGTGCGTTAGGATCTGTATATTGCTGCTGAGGATACTGTTCATAATTTTCAAATCCCTCTTGGTAATTCTGCTGGTAGTTTTGATCGTAACCCTGTGGAGTTTCCGTGTAATACGGTTCTGTTTTCTCTTCGTAATTCTGGTCAGAAGTCTCGTACACTTGCCCTGGATTTTGGTATTCCTGTGGATTTTGTTCTACATGTTCGTAGTCCGCTTGACTATGTTCAGCGGGAGTTTCTACGTAACCGTCATTTCCTGCAACATCTGTGACAATTTCGTCCTGAATTACAACATTAGCATCACTTTGAGTTGGTTCAATGTCATGTTCTATTGGATTTGGTTCTGTAATGGGAGCTTGTTTGAGGGAAGTTCTTGAAGACTGTTTGCTTAGGGCTCTTCCTTCGTCTCGGGAGCCTGAGAGGGGGGTGTGTTGGGGGGCGTCAGCTCCGGTATGGTCTGGTCGGTCACCGGCTGAACTTGGTACATTTCTGTCTGTTGCGGGTAGGTGCGAGGCTGGTGCTGTAAATATATTTGAGGATATTAGATTAAACTGTTCTTTATTAAAACCGTAGTGACCCTTCATTCGGCAGTGTATGCTGTGTTATACACAGGAATTCAAACAATTCCAGCGGCTAAACAGATAAACAATAAAATATTAATATGTATCCGATTCAAATGTAAATTGTAACATTGTAAATTGTCAGTTTATAGTGTTTTTTTAGCTGGCTTTACTAATTATGTAACTAACAACTTTGTTGCTGATGAGAATGTTGTTGATGATGATGATAATTTTGGTCTTGGAAAAGATAATGAATATTATGCTATTCACGACGATGCCGATGATGATACTGATCAAGATAATAATGATCTTGAATCATGATGCTTGTACTGATGATTGATGATGACGGAACCTCCTCGGCGGGACTTACCGTGTGTGGCGCTAGGCGTGGGCTGCAGCGAGCGCCCCAAGCTGTCTACTTGACGCTGCAGAGTTGCCAATTCCGCCCTGAAGCAAACACGTGATGCACACACAACTCACAACAAACCAGTGCAAAACGTCACTAATTCAAACACCTCTTAGGCAGTGGGGGATTTGCAGTCTAGACCACCATAGGCCTTACCAACCACAACTTTCTCAGCTTCCACCATTTAAGTAGTATAGAATCGCCACGAGAGTTGAAGTGACTGATTACACACACAGCTACATAAAGAACAGGTGTCGGTACGAAAAAAGAACAAACATTCAAAATCCCTGTGTCATTGCCTGACATGTTGTTGTGTGCGTTACATCAATTCTCGTGGCGCTATACTTGCTTTCAATAGTTTATTTATCGGGCTGCTTAGACCAAGACCTACTTATTTGGGCCTTAAATTAAATTAAATCATAGGGCTTCTTTTCTCTCGGGACCTCTGAGCAAATGCAGATACTATGGAATTCCAACGTTCCATATTTTGTGTTTCAAGGAAAATATGTAGTTTTACAATATTTAGAGTTTAATCAATACTTTATCCGAGTTTGTTTTATCATTAGGTATTATGTTTTGAAGAAATTTGTTTTCTGTGTAAGTATGTATGTATGTATGTATGTATGTATGTATGCTTTATTGATAAAAGTAGTATTTTACATGTCAAAAATTAAGGTTACATTAAATATTTTGTATAATTATGTTAAAATAGTAGTAACAGTAGGTAGTATAAGTAGGTAACAATACTTATTTTTTTCAATAGTTATTACATTAATATTCAGCGGTCTCTCGTAAGAAATTCGTCTATAGAGTAACAGGCGAGGTCATGAAGGTAACTTTTTAAATTGAGAGTAAAACGTTCATCACTCTGGGAATTCACTATTTCGGGTGGTAAGGAGTTGTAGAGCGTGGGGCCCATGACATCGAGTGACTTCCGAACCTTTGCGAGCCTGGTCCTTTGCACAAACAGGAGATTTCTCCTGCGAGTGCTTGTGGTGAAGACCTGTGCATGGGTTCTGTATTTGTCTAAATGCTTCCTAACGTGTGTACACATTTCCATTATGTAAACACTCGGTAAGGTTAGTATTTTGTATTTTATAAATAATTCTTTTGCTGGGTAGTCAAATGGTTTTTTTGCAATTATGCGCAACATTCGCTTTTGAATCTTAAAAGGTTTGTCACGATCAGCCGCTGCCCCCCAAAGATCAACACCCTGGATAAGAAGCGAATGAAAGTACCCATAGTAAGCTATTTTGACATTTTGAGTGGACAAGCTGGGGACAAGCCTCGACATAGCGTAGCACGCCGATGACAGTCTATCACTCAACGAGTCGATGTGCGCAGACCACGTGACGCCCGAGTCAATTACATATCCTAGATACTTCACCTGTTTCACTTGAGGTACAGGAATGTTATTTATCGCTACGCCCAGCTGTTCAGTGTGACGATCGCGTAATTGGAAATGGACTAAGTTGGTTTTGTCAACATTTAGAACCATACCGTTGGCTGTGAACCATTGGGAAATTTGGAGCATTGTTGATTGAATCTTTAACTTTAGGTTCTCGAAATTGCTAGCGTTTACAATTATGCAAGTGTCATCAGCGAACATGACACATTCTGGATCACTACAGGCAGTTGTTATGTCATTTACTAAAACCAGGAAGAGACTATTTCCCATAGTTGAACCTTGAGGTACAGCACAATCACCTGCTGGTTCTGGGTCTGATCTTTCATTTAAGATGTAAGTAGTTTGTTTTCTATTACTCAGAAAAGATGCAATAGTATCGTGGAATTTCCCTTTAAATCCGTATTGACCGAGCTTAGCGAGAAGGAGCGAGTGGTCAACCATTTCAAAGGCACGCGACAGGTCACAGAAGATAGCTGCGACCTGCCGCCCGCCCTCCAGGTGTGCCAGCACGCGCGCCAGCACGTCGCGCGCCGCGTCCGCGGCCCCCCGGCCTCGCTGGTACGCATACTGCCGCTCATTCAACAGGTTATTTGCGGTTAGGTGTTGCATTAGCCGTACACTCATCATGCGCTCGTAAACCTTCGATATTACGGGTATTAATGTAATTGGTCGAAAGGACTTTGGCAAATTCATGTCACCTTTGCCCTTATAAGTAACAGATTCTTATTATCAAACATAATTTTATTCGACTAAAAAGCATTTACTTCCTTCTCGTGCATTAACTACGTTACCATGCACAACATTAAGTCAAGCTACATTAACAACCAGACCTGTGCCTACAAAATCATCACTCTGCAAACCTCTTACCTTATCCGGATCGTCATCTGAATCAACTTTATCAATGGATAAATCGCTAAACTGTTTTAGAACATCGTCGTCTCGTCTAAATCTATTTATATAAGGTGTCGAAGTAAAGTAAGTGCGGTCTAAGTCCAAAGAGCTATTGGGATATCCACTGAGGGGGGTGTAGCTTCGTGCGATGGTAGTCGTGCAGTATTTCTTATGGGTACACCACAGATTCCGTAATTTTCGCATAAGCTCTGAATTCCTGCAAAGCAAGTGTGTTCTTTCCGCTCTGAAATTTTAAATGCTTATGTAATGGTTGTAAAAATGTGGGGTCATGTTTCTAAAGCGGTTTAGTTGTTTTGAATTCAATATAACAACTGGACTTGACCATAAAGTCATCGATATCGATATACTTACTAGATAGAGTAATAGATGGCAGGCATAGATGGAGGAGTTAGAAGAAGAGGTACTTTCATTTAGCAGAAAACTTGGAATTATATGTGACAATGCTAAATTTGTCTGTAAGCTAAATAAGCTAGACCCTCTTACATTAGTCAGGGTTAGTCTAGTGAAATTACCCTGAGCAAAATTCTAACTCATATTTTTTGCCTGCTTTAGGTGTTCTCAAATAAAGCCCTCAAATTTAATACAAAAATAAACCAAAGAAATGGTGAGATCTGCTGGATATAGGTTTTTTTGTAGTGGTACTAAAGAAACCAAATTAATTCGATAACATTTATTGCACTTTAACTGTTATCATTGCCCATTAAATATATCAGGAAGGAATCCGAAAATTTTAAATAATTAGATACTAGTGTCAAAAACAGATTCAACAATTTCATTTCTACATTGCACATTAAGTAATTTTTAAAATTTTAATAATGAACATTTTAATGACTACTTTTCATCTTGATTTTTTCAACTCTACAATTGACAACTATACTTAAAGCGTCTAAAATTGCACAAGCCCTAGTATAACTACCTAATTCTTTCGCGTTTTCAATTCAGTCACAGATATTAAGTGAACGTATTCAGTAATATGATCTACGCTATACCATTTAAAATTCTTTATGACCATCTGTGCCTTCAGATTCAACTTGTTCAACCTGTGGTTCAGTTTTATTTTCAACAATGTTTCCAGTCATTTCATCATCGTTTACGATCTCTACATCAGTATTATTTGTAGTTTCAGGTATTTGATCATCGCTGACGATTTTTTCATCACTACCATTTGTAGTTTCTGGCAATACATCATCAGTTTTATCCTCTGGTTGTTCTATTATTTCCTTATTCAGATCGGGTGAGATAGGTGCAACTTCATCGTTATTACTTTCAATGACTACTTCTGCAATATCTCTTTTTTCTTTAACCTTAAGCTCACTATCACTACTCTCTACTTTGCTCTCGATAAACTCTTCCGTTGTCTTAAGAACTTGAACATCGCTATCCGTGACCTCCATGCTAAAAGTGCTTTTGACGCCTTTTCTGTCCTGTATTTCTTCAACTACCACCTCCCGCCGTTTCCTATCTTTCTTCCTAGGTTTTGGTATTAATTTCACGCTGATATCAACCTTGATTGGCTCCTTTTTCTCACGTAAAAAGGGCTGTTGAATCATCAGCGGTAGATTGTATATCTTCTCTCCTTTCTCGTTTTCGAGATCCTGATTGGTCGTCAACGGGCCAATTGTGATTGGTGCGTAATTATTCGACGAATCGGACTCTTTTCCTGAGCGGCGCTTGGAACGGCTCGCGATTGGCGGGTCGCGGGATCTTGAGCGGTCGCGCTGTGTTCTGATTGGCCGGCCGCGACACTGCGCTCTGCCTGCCACCAATGAAAACACAGCACGACGTTAGAAACATTCCTGATTTTAATGGGTAATGATAACGTGAAAAATTCAAGTGCTTCTAGACTGTTACCGTTTTTAGAATCTAAATTCAAATTCGTCATGCACTTAAAGGGTTTTACTTGAAAATTGTTAAGGGATATTAAGTATTCATGCAATCAAAGTTGATAATTTGTTCGTACTTGTGCCTACGGCTTGCGTCGTCTAGCTTGTCTGTGAGCAAACGACATTCTCCCGTGAGTTTCTCCATCAGACTGTTTTGTGAGTGAATCATCGACTCCAGCTCGGCAACCGTTTTAGCTGCGGGACCAAATTTACCAACTTAACGACAGTTAACAAAGGTGCCATCACTCAAGCCGTTTCTATCGTCGCAAATAACCTTGTCGCTTTAATAGTGGTGGATCAAAATCATGTTAAACATAGGGAGGTAGAATTCGATATTGAACAATCTGATGAATAAACTATTGAAGTGCCCTTTCATGATACAGTAAACATGCATAAAGATGAAAGGGTAAATTACGAATGTTTTGAACTTATAGATACAAAAGATCAAACGCCTGATTAACTTAATTTCAAAACATCAATAGTTTACCCATTAGATGAATACCCAGTGTTAGAGAGAGGTTCGTCTGAGGTTCCCAGCATTGGGATAACTTACCATGCTTGTTTTCCATCGATTCCAGCATGGAAGACATCTCTTTCTCTTTCTTATTTTTTTCCGGTGAATTCGGAGTCAGGTTTTTCATGTTTATCTGTTGAGTTTAGATTTTTTTAGCTAAAGTCTTGTTATAATTATATACATAATATATCGAATTAAGTAAAACCCACAGAAGTCTTTCAAAACAAGGAAGTCTTTGTCCGTTTTTTTCGAGACCGTTGAAGGAGGTTATTTTGGTTATTATTTTTTTGTGTATAGTCCCATTCTTGAAAACTACGGATCCGATTTTGATGAAATTTACACCGTGCCCTCAATTGAATTAAATGTAAGAGTATAAAAATGGAATGTTCGAAATCCGATCAACAGTTTCGGAGAAATACGTGGGCAAACAAACATAAATACATACCATACACCCAAAATCTTTCGTATAAGTAGTTGCTTGGAAGCCTAAACAGATTATCATATATGAAAATCACGCAGTTCCAATAATATTAGATACTGAATTGATAACCTCCTTTTTTAGTCGGTTAAGAGTACAAGAGGAGTACATAATAATATACTAGCGAACATTGCAGATAATGAAGACGCAACAATATACTAACCTCCTTCTCAAGAGTGGCGATCTGTTCCGTGAGACGAAGATTCTCCCGACGCGAGTGCACCAAGTCCGCATCAGCTCGGTCCAATCGCTGACGCAGTGACTGGATCTGAAAGAAATCAAAAACTTCTTGTAAAACATGTTGCACGTAACTTTCTTATAGGTTTCAATTATGATAGGCTATTTAATATGTTGCAATACTTGACTTTCCCCAATGAAATGTTTAAATCATGATCTTTTGTGCCTTCAGAATCTACAGGTTCGTCTACACCGTGCTAATTTTGAAGGGTCATTGGTTTGAATGATCTCAAGAGGATAACTTTTTGAGACAAAGGCGATTTGGATCGAGATTAGATCATTCAATTCAAACCAATGACACTAAACAATAAGCTCACTGCTTTTTCATGTATAATTTTCAGGGCGTCTATTCACGAAGTGATCCTAGGGAACGAAAAAATAATCTCCCTTTCGCTTCGCGGATCAACCTGTAAATTCAAGACGTCAAAACTGATCGCTAAGTGAATCAGTAAATCCCCTCGTTTTAGGACGGTTGGTCTCGTGCTTAATTCGCTTGATGTTGATAATCCTCTATGGGGAGGCCTATGTCCAACAGTGGACTTCTTTCAGCTGACATGATGTTAAATGAGTCATTACCTCTGAATTCAGTCGGTTGGTCTCGTGCTTGGCTTGACGCTGATGACGCTCTATGGCGAGACGAGCGCTCGCCAGTTCCTCTTCCAGTGAAGCCTTCTCAGCCTGAGCCTGTGTCAGGTCTGCTTGGAGAGACGCTGGGAATTCGAAGTTAAGAGAAGTTTCAGTAAAATTTAGTTGAAATTTAGTTTTGTTAGTGGTAGGACCTGGTGCTGGGTCCCTGTGAACCTACCGCCAAATAGCAGTGCTCGCACTGTTGTGTTCCGGTAGGAGGTTAAGGCAGCAGTTGAAACTTCTGGCACAGAGGCATTCCACCTTAGGCCCCAGGGTAGGCAACGCATTCGAGGTCTTATGGTTTCTTAATGGGGGATCATAGGATTTCGGTGTCCATAATATGGGCCGCAGTGACCACTTACCATTAGGTGGGCTGTGCGCTCGTTTGCCTATACCATTGGTATAAAAAAATGCATTGTGATGAAGAGGAATTAGGTGCTAGGCTTGGACTTTATATAGACCTGGTGTGGACAACAATGTTCAATACACTGCACTGTTGACTCTGTCCATAAGGAGTATGGAATGGATAGAGCCTACAGTGTATTCAACGTGGCATTGTGTTTTATTTGGCGCATGGATGTTGAGCGAGTAATATTTGTACAAGCATCGGCACGAAACTTCAGCGGTGGCCTTCGAGGAGCAGAAGTCGAAAATAAGGTATCTCATCGGCAGAGGGGCGCGGGACGCAGCGGGCGCTCTCCCCTCTACTTTCGCTCACCGCTCAAGATCCGTGCCGGGGTCTATAGCTAAGTTATTGGCTATCGATATTATAACTAGTACGTGCTCCGGGCTCCGGCTGACTTATATATACATTTCATATAAACCAATTTGCGATAAGCCAATGACCAAACGCAATAGATTCTTAGATACCCAGGTCTTACATGTCTTCCCCTTCAGTTCCATCCGCAGCTCCTCGAGGGCGGAGTTCTTGTGGGAGAGCTCTCTCTTCAGCTCGTTCTCTTCACGTCTCTGCCGCTCCAGGTCGAGCTGGTGATGCAGCAAAATTATTGGTGACTACAATTTTTGAACGAGTGCCCGTACTAACCCATACCGAGGATTCCCTGCTCAAACCCAATATCGAGATAATTTGTGAACTTTCTATGTTCTATGGCAAATTCAAATTTTATTGTTTTCTTACGGCGACTTATCGGGTTTGAACAGGGAACCCTTACTAATATTATAAATGAGAAAGTAACTCTGTCTTTTTCTCTTTCTCTCGGTTACCTATTTACGCTTCAACTGCTAGGCCGATTTAGATGAAGTATAGAGATAGACATAAGCTACTTTTTATCTCGGAAAAAGCATAGTTCCTGCGGAAACGCAATAACCGTATTTCACGCGGGCAAAAGCTAGTAAAACATGAACGTCAAAAGAGAAGATTATAGTGACTGAGTGATTATAGCCACCAGCCTCCACCACCTGCATATCACATTCTAGAACTTATTTAAATTTACTTATTTAAATGATCCCCCCTGATCAGAACTAAGCTGGTAAATCTATAAGAGACGATTAGGTAAGCATGGATCTTCGACATCATCGTCATTTTCCATCAGGTGAATTAATGGCCAAATGTAGTAGTGGCATGATGAATCTATTTAACCGTCGGTATTGATAGATAATGGACACGTATTTTTTTGAATCAATGAATATTGACAATCATAGCGTCAGGGTGTCATCGAAACGGCTGTACACTGCTGACCTGGAGTTTCGCCACGCTGTCGTACTGCGCCGCCAGCTCGTGCTGTAGAGAGTCGAAGTGCGCGTTGTACCGCTGCTCGGCCGCGCTGCGCTCTTGTATGGCGCGGCGAGAGCCCTCTCCGACCAGCTCGCGGATTTTGGCGCGCTCCGCTGATAGGTCCTCCTAAAGGAGTAAACCGGATTTCAGTTATACTTATATCATCATTATTTGCTCTATGCAAGTCCAAGTACAGGCCATCACTTGCATCCAGATTTTAAGTTACGCTTTACAGCGGTCAAATGATTCGGTATCTTGCATGAAATCGAAAACGTCCTTCCAAATTTGCTTGTCGTGCTCCTGACACCGCTTTCTTTTCTAACACGATGATGAATATTGAACCAACGACAATTTTAATAAATTAGAGCTAGAGAGGGCTCTGAAAAACGCGTAGAAGCGTTGTTATGACTGACCCTAAATGGGAACTGCGCCTACAAGAAGACTACAAGAAGCATCGATTCGTTCAATCACCATGTTTCGGCTATAAATAAGTTACATGAAATGCTTTACGGTTTACTTAATAAATAAAGAATACTCAGCGCTATAAAACAGTTTCTATAAAAAATTTAGTTGGAGTAGAATTATTCGGGACCTTTTTAATCTATTCTTTTGTGCCGTGAGTACGTAACGTAATTAAAAAGAATTTAAAAAGTAAATCTTCCGTCTGCGAACTTTGTTCTCATTGCAGACATTGCAGTCCGTTGTCTTTGAAGAAATCTTTACTCCCGAACTCTCAATTGCCATAATCATGGGCCATACATCTGGTAAGCCAGCTAGCATTAAGTTCCGAGTCATTGAATCGTCGACTTTGAAACCAATATTTCTATTATCTACCTATATTGATGACGATTTGATTGATGTAAGCAACACGTTTACGACACGAAATTGATTTCTCAGGGCCTTTGCATCACCGACCAACCAACCTTTAGTCTGCGGACTTCGTTCTCCAGCGAATTGCGCTCCTCCCTGAGTTGTTGCTCAACCAGGTCCCCTCTCTTGTAGCGTCCGTCCAAGTCGCCTTCCTTCAGCTCCAGGCTGCTCTTCAGCTTTGAGATCTGGGACTCCAGGGAAGATTTGTCTCTGAAAGGAGTGCGAGTGACTTTAAGTTTTAGGCTACCTATGGTTATAAAATATACTTGTCTCCCTAGTCATAATTGACTTGTAAGCACTGGATGAAAAAAAAACACAGATTTCGCAACCCTTGCAAAGAGCGAGCATTGGAAATGTAAATATGAATTACCACCTCTGGTGCAGAGGGATAAATTATGGTTCACACCTTGTGCCAGCATTTAAATTTACCATGAGCTTCGGTGAAGAAAAACATAGTGAAGATATCTGGGTGCATCTGTGTAGTCATTAGTTTTGCAGCCCACACTGGAAGCTTTTGCCCAGTTATAGACTGTTGCGGTGCTCTAACACAATAGAAAGACAATTCGTCTATAGTATTGAAGAAAGTAGTAGGTAGTAGTTAACCGCATAGATAGGCAAGTACCATAAAAACCTCAGCTTTAACGAGGCCTATAAAGCTGTGTATTGATATGTTGATGATGACATTGATGTCGAAATACCAAGCCCCCGACTAAAGTATGGGGTACATTCCCATTTACTGACACATTTGGATACTTACCGACACTTGGGAGTTTGAAAATTTACTTTTAACAGTAGTGTACTTAGTATACAAACCTCTGCAAGTTGTCGATCTGTCGCTTAAAGCCGTCAAGGCAGGTTGAGTCAACCAGCCCCGAGGCAAGCTTGCGTTTATTCTCGTTGTTCTCATCCTGTTATATAAGGAAATGTATCTTATTACATTTTCATATGGAATTATTACAAGGACCTTTTTTCCTCGCTGATTCTTTGTAAAGGTTTCTTCGGATATTTGAAATGAAAAAGGAAAGAAGTTGCCTGTAGGTACAAAAGGCTGGTTCATTGTCGTCTTGAATTCACAATTAAAAACCACGCATCTGATTAGGTAATTCCAATTCAAACCCAATAAGTACGAGATTAGCAGTATGCAAATGGGTCGCGAAGAAACAGACAATACAGGTACAGCTATAAATATAGGTATCTATCCATATTAGATACTTAATGTCATTTGAAATCTTACCTGAACCTTCTTAAGATCGATTTTCGACTGCGTCAGCTGCGCTTCGAGCTCGGCTATGCGTGACTCGAACACTATATTCGGCCCTTCGAGTCTTGATCCGCGAGACTTCGGTCTGCGTGTCTTCGTTGTAGCCTGGGAACGGATATTTATGACTTTTATGCGGCATTCTGATTTGGAAAGGCTTGTTTATGTGCAACGTTGAATCGCAAATACATTGTAACGATGACTATAAAGAATATCACAAGTTGCAAAACTTTTGTATCACGAACCTTTGTTTTTTTTAATAGGGTCAAGCAAAACGTTGTGACGATATAAAATTGGTAAAAAAAAATATCGTCACGTTCTGCTTGACCCCTTATGTGTCTATACACATAAGGGGTCAAGCAGAAGAAGCAGGGGTCTATAGTCTGTCTAACAAAAACTGAACATATCAAAATCAATTTCGCGGCAACATAAGTGGTCCAGATATATATCTAATTAATAATACAAATCTAATTGAGTTTCGTACATTCAGCTTTTGTTAGAGATCTTCTAGTATCTAAAGTCCCGCGCCTTCACATTTCAAAACGCTTCAATGTAATTAAAAAGCACGACCAACACTCTCAACACATGTGTGCGTGCTGAGACAGCCATCAACTATGCGTTGAGAGTGTTGGTGGTGCTTATTAAATAATAATAAAAAAATTGAAGCGTTTTGAAACGTGAAGGCGCGGGACTTTAGATAGTAGAAGATCTCTACGAGTAGTCAGACTCTTTCGTGAACACCCTACAACAAGCTTTTCCAAAATTGCTGTGCCCAACTGGGTTCACACTGTACTGTACCTACCTAATCTAAACCTAACATCTTTGATCTACTACTACTACAGCCTATTTTTGAGTCCCACTGCTGGGCACAGGCCTCCTCTCATCACGAGAGGGTTTGGGCTATAGTCCCCACGCGGACCCAGTGCGGCTTGGGGACTTCACACACATCTTTGAATTACTTCACAGATGCGTGCAGGTTTCCTCACGCACGATGTTTCCCTTCACCGAATAGCTCAGTGGTAAATCCAAGTTGAATTTCGCACATAAGTAAATTTAGAGGTGCGAGCCGGGATCGAACCCCATACCCTCTGCATGAGAGACGGTAGGTCTAACCACTAGGCCACCACGGCTTATACACATCTTTGATCATGTGGAACACAGTAAAGAATTGATTACTGAGTCTTTACCTTATGGTCACTGTCCAGACCAGTGCTATCACCACCCAGATCGTCGAGGTCATCAGTTTCAGAGCCGTGCGAGTGAAACATGCGCGATATGATCTTGTTCTTCTGCGCCTCGTGAAGGTGCTCGTTCTCTGATATCACCTCCTTCACCTTGCCGAGGAGGTTGTTCAACTCGTCCTGAAAGAAGCCTAGATTTCAGATACTGAGGTAGGTAGGTGTCTTTTTCCCAATGCAAACATAGGACACGAGCTGTCGGTAGGTTTCCAACAAGATGGAGCGACGACCTCGTGGAGGTTGCGGGAAACCGGTTGAAGCAAGTAGCACAGGCCTAAGTCCAGCAGTGGACGTCTTTCGGTTGAAATGATGATGATGATGACGAAACAGTGGGTCGGCCACGCATGTTTCAGTACCACAACACCAAAAGGCCCTAAGAATTCATATAAAGAAGAAGAAATATTACTTATATAATAACATTTGTCCTGGGAACTTTTCTAAAAAAAAAACAAATTAGTCAAAATGGTCATCACTCAGTTACATCGAGCATTTCTGCTTTTTCTAGATGGAACATTCCTGCAATTTGCATGAAATTTGGCAAACAGATAGTTTGTAACCTGGAATAAGCTAGGTATAGGCTACCTATTATCCCGGAAATCCCGGAAATTCATTAGAGGACCTCGGAAGAGGACTTTGGATAGAAATCCCGGGAATCCCATAAATCCCGTAATCCCGGAAAAAGTTTTGAAAGTATCAAGGAAAAAAGGCTTTGGAAATATAGTGTTAAATTCCCTGCAGACGAAGCCGCGGGTAAAAGATCGTAACATAATATCTGGGGCCACGGGGTGCCCCCGGCCAAGACGCGTCATCAGTTTTTCTCTAAACAGTAAAAGTAAGTATTGCCGTACCCTGCAGTACTGGCTCTCCCGCTCCAGCTGTTCGATGTACTCCTCCTGCTTCTGGATGAAGTGGACGACGTCGGGGTTGGTGCCGCCGGCCAGGTCGGCCGGAGCGGCGGCGGCCGCCGGGACTGGTGGGACAGAACTCTGGTAAATACTCAAGTATGGAAACACGGTGCACACGGCCTATAAAAAAACACGATCTCGAACACTCGACGCGCAGGAACTCGCCGTTGCCGCGTGCGCTGACAACCTTCAATGCGATGCTGGCATCCGTTCCCGATTGCGATCTTTTGGCTGGACGATGGCATCAAGTATGTTACGAGTGCCTCAGATTCTGTGAACGTACGTGTGAAAGGTAATCTAGTTGTAATTACTATTTAGTATTGTATTTGTTAATTTTTCTGCGCCTTAGTAATACCTGTAATGCCGTGTAAATTAATTTGTGAATAAATAAATAAATCACAACTCGAATGCAGCACACTGCAATGTTTGCCAAGACGTCTGTACACTTGTAAATGTGTGTGTACCACTGCGCGGGCCAACTATTCACTCACAATCTCCGGATGGAGGTGAGGTGAGTTGCGCGCGGGCTAGATTCAGGCGGGTGATTTCGTGACCGCGGCGGTTAGTCTAGTTAGGATTTGATAACGTTTAGATCCGCAGCAGGACCAAAGCTAAGGAGGATATGGCTATCATAGCGAAGACTAAGCAGGGCAGCACATTGCGGGAATGGACAGCAGTCGAGACATATGTTCTCGAATAGAGTGAACACCGCGCGGCAGAGAGACTAGCGGAGTTCGGGACTGGATGAGGCGGGCATAGATCGCCGAGTGGAAGGAAAGGGAAAGAGGCCTAATATGAAACTATAAAAAACTCTGATGAAGTATATGAACTGTAGGTATGAAAATCTGAAGCATCCCTGGATATTGCTCACTTTCAGAGCCTTTCCGATGTACGCCGCAATGCAATGATTGTCAATCTATATAATGTTTACCTGGCTGCGTTCCGAATCGCGCCCAGAGCGCTCACAGCACCTTGCCTCCTTTTTCCTCTTGAAGGTAGACTCCTAAGAGGAAAAAGGATGCAAGATGTTCTGAGCACTCTGAGCGCGATTCGGTACGCAGCCCCTGTAACTGCCATTATGGAGGGTTGAAGCAAAGGAGCGCAATCTTTATAGTTCCAAAAGTGGACACCAAATCGGGTATATTGGGGGCGCTGCAGTCGCCATTCCAGTCAAGCCACCTAGGCGATAGTCTGCAGTAGCGCCTTCAGATGGCGCTGCTGAGGCGAAAACGCAGAGAAAACGGTTGTGACGCGAGTGTGTTTTGTTTTGTTGCTTATCAAATCCACTGGACACGTTTTCAACTATTTCGCCATATAAGATTGCGCTCCTTACCAAGACACATTCCAGTCTCCATAACTGCCATATTCACCTGTGTGTGGCGGGTTGTAGTTATGCAGACTGTCGGCGTACAGCGTCGCGTATTTGGCCGTGAGCCGTGGACGAGGTTTGTCCAAGTACTTCTTGTCCAAATCGCCGTCGGACTCGTCCAAGTTCTTGATGGACGCCGATCCGCCGTAGCTACGGATCTGGGAGACAATAAACAGCGGCCTAATTGTAATTGACCATCGATATGATGATATCGGTCACAAGTGGCTTCTTTTCTGTACGAACTTGAACCGTAAGGTCAAGAAAGGCCAGTTATGATCGAGATCTTCATCCAAATGGCCAATCACAGTCAGGCAGAGAGATTAACACTCAACAGTAGGTATGTATGTATGTATTCCGGCTAGCACCTCTAAGTTTCATTATGTGCGAAATTCAATTTGAATTTACCACTGAGCTTTTCGGTGAAGGAAAACAACGTGAGGAAACCTGCACGCATCTGTGAAGTAATTCAAAGATGTGTGTGAAGTCCCCAATCCGCACTGGGCCCGCGTGGGGCGGGACTATAGCCCAAACCCTCTCGTGATGAGAGGAGGCCTGTGCCCAGCAGTGGGACGCAAATAGGCTTTAGTAGTAGTAGTAGTAGGTATGTATTGTGTAAAAATCTTTCTTGTGTTTGACTGTTCTAAGTCCAAACTTAGTACACAGTCAAAAACAAAAAAGATCCAAAACCAAATCCATACCCAGAGCATGATTTAGACAAAGGTGTGGTTTAAAGTGTTTGAATTTTGCAAATGGCGCTTATTGAGCAGGTTTCCTCACGATGTTTCTTTTAATTGTTTCAACAATTATATAGATGTGTATTATTAATATTATGTATGCACTTCCGACGAAAAAATGTTACTATAACTATACTAGTAAATACCTAAGTTCTAACATGTAATGTAATTAAAACATTGTACTCACACTAGGAGCATAATTTCCAGATAAGAAATATCTCAGTTTGGATACTGCCTCCTTGTACGCCAACTCGGTATAATCTGGCACTCGCTTCAACCCGTAGTCCATCTTCGGCCGCCTGTACGAAAAATACGGGTAACTCATTGCTACCAACAAAATATTCTAAAACATAAACCCAATTTAAAGTTTCAAATATAGAACGAACTCATTTTGAAAATAAAAAATAAAATTTGTAATCGGAACGCGTAGGGTTGCGCATTGCGCTAGGTTTTTTTGTGGAATGGATTTTGGTTTAGGATGGGGTATTGATTACGCGTTGCCATGGTAACCGTTGGCAAGTAAACAATTCGTTGGATACGGTAGCTAGGTAAGGTACCTGCAGATGAGGTTTGTGACGTCATGTGGAACTAATTAGGTTTAAGATTGGCAGTGATTACTTGTGGTGACACTTGAGGTTTCTTGATTAGGGCCTTATCACACTTGCGATTCGCGAGCGAGTTTTGTATGGAGGCTAACACGCCGTGAGTTCGCCGCGTACGAGTTTTGTATTGAAAATCGCTTTCAACTCGCTCGCAAATCGCGTGTGATAAGGCCCTTAGTATAACCTAAAAACTATATGTAATAAATAATGATAACTTAGTTGGCCCGGTGAACTAGGCGATTCTTTTTGTAGCTGTTCCTTTTGACGTTTCCCGATTTTTTTCTTTCTAAACCTTCCCTGAATCACAGGGAATAAAACAAAAAAGAATCAGCCAAATCGGTCCAGCAGTTCTCGAGCCTTAACGAGACTAACACACGGCGATTCATTATAAATTTGTAAGAAAGATAATAAAAAGTTGAGTAAAAACCTAGGATAAAAATAATTTTCGATAAGTAGTTTTTATTCGATTAGTTTTAATTAAGAAGTTTTATGTAATTCGTCAATTTTAAAAGTAGTACTTAATTATTTCTTAGATTTAAAAATAACAGTTAAACATGAAATAATAGTACATTACAGGTTGTGAATTCGTAAATGTCCCAGATCGCAGATTTCTGTGGCCCGAACCGAAGGTGAGGGCCATAAATATGCGATCTGGGGCTTTACGAATTACCGCCCGTGGTTTGTCAAAAGTTTTACGTCTTGCCGAGAAAGAAGTGAGATTTTCTCTCCGTGTAGCGGGCAGAAAATCACACTTTATGGCTAAGGCTGATGTAAAAGGTTTTACATCACCCTTGGCCGTAAAGTGGGACTTCTTGGCCAAGGCAGGACGTAAAACCTTTTAACTAGGTAGCAAAGGTAGGTATATTAATTGGTAATAATTTACCTTTAATTCTCAATATTTTATTGCCTTACTTATAAGATGTATTCTTGGGATTCTTGCGGCATTTCTTCTCAGAAATGGATCCTGTCGATATCACTGGTACCTTCATTACAAAGAAGTAAAATAGCCCACCACCACCACAGCAGCCTGTTTACGTCCCACTGCTGGGCACAGGCCTCCTCTCATCACGAGAGGATTTAAGCCTTAAGTCCCCACGCGAGCCCAGTGCCGATTGGGGACTATTACATACGCATGCTTTATTACTTCTCAGACGCGTGCAGGTTTTATCTAGATTTTGTGACGAAGTGGTCAACCTTTGATAGATTTTGACTTACCTCACTTTAGTCCTCCTGAGTTTTCCGTTGATCTCCTTATCCGACCCTACACTAGAACCACTTTTCGCCCTGTACCCGCTCAGCTTGGGTTTAGTCAAGTAACTCGTTGATCCCATTACCGCTAATTACAACCCTTTCCCAATTAAAATACAGCTCAAAACTGTTCAGAAGGAAAATGAATTAATTACGTTTTAAACACTCAACCATGGAAATAGTTAAATCTTTACTTATTTCCTCTTCGAATAAAGTTTAAATTGCTCCGAATGTTACGTAAATTAGGTAGCTGGCTGGTTAGAAGTTTAAATACGTGTCGATTTAAGAGAGTATTTTTTCATATTCAAATTCGGAATGCATTTCGAAAACGCGTCGTCGACGCAAGGCCGTGGAAAAAGGAATGGTTTGAAAGAAGTTTCGATGCTTCCTGTGTTTTGTCTCGCTCTCTCTATGGCGGGTTGGGGATACAGCGGTCTCTTTCGAACGGAAAAGTTGTCTTCGGGATTTCGTAGTCTATGAGCTGTGTATAATTTTTTGGTAAAGATTTTATTTTATTTTGAATGGCATGAATTAAATATCCTAAAGACTTTTGTAGATAGGAACTAAATTCACTCAATTCGAGTTTTAATGTGTATTTAAAATGTGTAACCAAAAATATTTTTTCATTTTCATTTTCAACGTACCTAAATACTTTTTACATAAGTTAAAGTTGTAACGAAGACAAACAAACAAAGACACCAAAATTAAAATGGTGATAGAAATGATCTCCTGAGATTTTTCCACTGAAATTTACGTAAGTCTGAGTTTTTAGTATTTGAGACTAATATTATAAAATACAATAGGTAATTAGGATGTAAGGTGAGTCAGGGTAAGTGCGCCTGTGGGGTAAATGCGCCTAAATTGATTTTTTGCCCCAATGCCTCGTGAACAGAGCCAACTAACTGCGTATTGCAGTGGGATTGTGTTGTGTTTCTTGCATGTATGGAAGATAGCATTATTTGAGTAATATTTATAGTTAACGATGTATTTATTTATGGTAGATGCAGGTACCCCACCCTGGCGCACTTACCCGGACTGACCTTACCTATTTTCTTAGCCAATTAAACACATTTTGATTTCTATTTGATTTTGTATGTCTAAAAAAAATACACGACGTCTCTCAGTGTTGCCTGCCGGAGACGGCGGTGTCTCGCGTGTGAAGACGGTTTGGGCGGCACGCGATCTACCCATAACTTATTATCAGATTATGTAGGTACGGCTTTATGTAAACTGACGTTGTCTATCCATGGCTTTTTACTTATAGGGATTAGTATTAGTCAGAGTTTTGACTTTTTTATTTTTGTTATAGCCGTCAATCGTTATGACATACCTTTACCTACGCTACGTAGGCTGATTTCTGCAAATACTTATATCCATTACTTAGTGAGGATTTCCTAACAAGAAGACAAATTAAGGATGGAGGTCTCACTTATCTCCTATACGTATATCTACAGGGTCGGTCCAATCTTACCATCAGGTGGGACGTATCCTAATCTGTTACTCTTAGTGGTGTATAAAAAAAATTAAAATATTATTGTGCGAAATAATGTCTGCAATCAGTCTTGAATTTTTATTAGAAAAATAAAGAAACGTTGATGCTTACCCAAAACTTTAGTTTAGACACAGAATATTTAATAGTACTATAGTTTGGATAACCTCTAATCCCACTTGCACCAAGCCGCTAACCTCGGGTTAGCCTCTTAACCCACGTCAAATACGTACAAAGATCTGAGTTAAGTGGTTAACCCGAAGTTAATGGCTTGATGCACTAAGTAACGCTGCGCCGTCCTTCATACGTTATTTTCATTAATCAAATCCAATTCTTATTCATAATCGCAATTTAAAAGACGTACAGTTAACTATAGAGTAGGCTATAGAACTTGATCATACAGCCAGCAAGAGACCCCGTGCCAAGCGGTGTCAGTCGCGTGCCTACCCTCATTGCCTGAAGCCTTCGGCAAGCCATTTGACTGGATTAAATGCCGATTTGTACATAAACTTCTCGTAATGATAGGCTCTTTTGTGTTGAGGTTTGGTTCTGCAAGCGGGATATTGGATTTCGCAAATTATTCTGTTCAAAAATAACATTGAATACAGATAATTTACCCTACATGAAAAGTAAGCAATAAAAACTGAACGTAAAATTATGAACAATGGAAACAAGTAGCTCCATACCTTTCATCCAAATCGATCCAGTCGTTTTGGCGTGAAGGAACGACAAACAAACAAACACACTTCCATTTATTTATAGTAAGCATTGATATAAATGTAGGATTCTGAAGACGAAGAAGAAAAACAAAGGTTAAGAAAAAATGTTTTTATTGTTACAAAAGTATACGGTATCGTAGAGTTCATTAGTAATTCTTAACTAAGAAACGTTGCCACAGACCCTATTATGTTCTTTAACACTACATTAAAAACAGTACACAAAATACACCAAAAATACTGTAGGTACGTTTCTACAGGACTATATTGATGACGAATTTGTAATGACGTAATAGGAAAATTTCAAAACAAACATTGAGAGTTCATTCTATAGAAATACAATTAAAAATTCACCGTATGAATACAAATTAAAAAAATGCTTATAGCTTTACTTGAGCTATTTTAATTTTTAATATGGTAATCTGTAAATTCATTCTACAAAATAATTATAGCGCATACGTTTCTGATAGGTAGTTAAAATGTCATTACACATTAGTTATTAGTTTTATCTGTTACAATGGAAAAATATAACTTATCGTTCTAGCAGTCTCCACAAATTAAGTATACTTACTCGGAAAGTGTCTTAAAGTACTTATTTCTTAAATTAAATGACAGTGAAAAAATTACGACAATACTAATCCATGAAAATGAATTACATGTTTGAACAAAACTGCTACAAGAATGAAAAATAAACAGCAACGTATTGTATAAAATTAGTAAAAATAATACTATAAAACAATCTACTTTTTGGTGTTAGTAGCTACAACAAAAACTAAACCTATAAAAAATAAATACTTTAAGTAGTTCGTTAATCAATTGCACGAAAATATTATTTTTTGTTTATACCTAATGAGATAATATTTGCGATGGCACTTTTGAATAAATAGATAGCAAAATAAGCATTTTAACAAATATTTATATACATTATGAGCGATAGATATATGCTACGCCAAGAAAACGGTACAAGCAAAATGAAAAGTCAAACTTCATTTTTGCAAAGTTTTATGACCCCTAGCTCTTAGCGTATACATTACGAGTACATTTGTGCAAAGTGATGTATACAGATTAAACATATTAACTTGTCTATGGCACAAGATATCAAAGCTCAAGGAGGCTTGATAGGTAGTTAATAATATTTACAATCAACATATAACCCTAACATATTAACGTAAATTTAATGTGTTTAAATTTTGAAAAAAGGCCTTCTGCTGAGTTTGTTGCGGCGCTTCTTCTCAAGCAATGGGTCTAGGAAGCGCTGGTAAATTCATTTCTGTTAAATTCATTTAAAAGTGACGTGTAAAAGTGCCCAGATGTGGCCTATTTGCTGAATAAATATTTTCATTTTCATTTTCATAACCTCTAACGCGTGTATAAAATGATGAAGTAAAGTGAAGAATAAAACCAGACAGATTTTTAAATGCATAACGTTACTTTTAAAATATTGTGTAATTATGTACTAGCAACACAGCGTCGGACATTACTACGGCAATACTGCATCAATGCTGCCCTTATGCTGCCAGTAAGAAACAGTTTAAATGTACTTACCACTTTTTTTAAACAGATTAGCTCATTGGAATTTGTTGACAACCTGTTTGACCCAGCTGGCTTTTGGATCTTCTTCCGTATTAACTTCTTCGCAAATTTCTTCTTTGGAGGCGCTAGCAACCTCCAGACTTAAAGTAGGTTTCAATTCCTTTTTGCTAGTCTCACTGACGCTTCTTTCGAAACTAGCCACTTTTGTCGTGATCGATTTGGGTTTTGCTATTGGCTTGAAACCAGTATTTGTTTTCGATAAACTCTTTGACATCATTTCAATCTCCATTCTTCTCTCTTGGACGCTTTTTATCTTTTGCGGCTCCATCGATGTCTTTTTGCTCTCATTAACTTTTGTCTTTCTCGTTGCAGAATCCAAACTAGCTCTCTCAAAGCTTAGTCTCTTTATTTGTATATTCCCTTTAAGTTTCGAATCTACTTCATCTTTCACATTTTCAGTTGGTTTCACTTCAACCTTTACTTCGGATTTTTGTTCTGACTCCCGAGTTTGTTTGTAAGAAGTGTTTCTTTTAATCGTTCTCATGTTGACAGATTCAGATGATGATGATTGCTCTTTTGATTTTAGGAGTGTTGTTTTGCTAGTAGCCACGTTTCGTACGTTACACACAGTAGGAATATTAGTAATTTTTGGTTTAACGGGAACTGGTGGCGCTTTTGGTTTTTCTTTATCAGCCAATTTGGGGTCAACTTTGGAATGGACAGTATTTTCAAAAGCTTTCTTTGTTAACGTAGTTTTAGTGTTATAAATATTAGAAGTTACTGTAACTCTTTGCGCTCTGAAGGATGTATTATGTTTTAAGCTTTCAAGTCTAGAAACAGTTTTACCGACGGTTTTACTATCTGTTTCCGTTTTGCTCTCATCGGTTTCTTCTTGATCTGAATACACAGCAGAATCCCTAAAAACATCCTCATCGATAACTTGTTCTATCTTTTCAAATGATTTTTCGTAAAAGCTCTCATCTGAATTGATTTGTCCCGGGGATGTTTGTTTTGGAGATGTGGACGATGCTTTACTTTCTTCTGGTTTACTATCTTGTCTGTTACATTCCTGATATGCACTTTCACTAGAAGACGTAACGAATGATGAATTCGAGAACAAACTGTCTGGTCTTACAGCGTTTTTGTTTATAAGAACGTTGACATTCTTGAGCGGTGATTTTTCTTTAGCTAGAGTAGAAGGATCTACATAATCTGACTGAGCAATTCTGGCACCCAAATTTTTACTGCCTTGCATGTAAATTGGTAGCTTGTTTAAACTCTGATGAGAATTACTATTAGACTTCGACGGCGAGGAAACACTAGATATACTTGTCACCATGCTTATGCTTTTTTCATAATTAGGTCTGAACATTTCAGGTTTTTGTGGTATATTATCACAGCTGTGAGATAAAGTTTCCAGGTTATTTTTCTCGTTTTGGCTTTCCGTTAATGTAGTTTGTTCGTATACACTTTTACTGAGTGGTTCATTATTGATCGAGTAAACAATAGTAGATGTCGTTGGACTAGCGTCTGTGGAAGTGATCACTACTTTTATATTGCTTTTGACAAGATTGTTAATGTCTTCAGACAATCTTCTGGTTTCAGATTTATTCTGATTGTCATCCGCATGCTCATCACCTATGATACTTCTAAACCGTTGTAACAGATTCTTGGAATAACTTCTCGGGTTTAAACCGGGACGTTTCTCTGTTGTAGGACTTTTTGGATCAGATTTTGCACTGTCAGGACTGCAATCATTTGCATTAATTTCTTCTTCAGTATTTTTAGGTGGAGATTTATTCTTAAATCTACTGAGAACATTTTTGAGTGACAACATATTGTTCGTGGGTTTGTAAATCTTATGTTCTGGGTGTATGACCTCAGCCTCTTTTTTGTCATCATTGTTTTCTAATGGTAATACTTCACATGATGATGTTGTGGATGTATTTAAATTTGGTTGAGACACATTTAGTAGACTCTGATTCTTATTGGCATCTAGATCTTTCTCAAAGTTATTTTTGTAGCACTTATCAATCTCTTGCTCTAAATCCAACGTAGACTGACTTATGTTTTGTGGGTAATCAGAATCATTGGAATTTGTTGTTTTGTTAAATTTAAGTATATCACCTTCACTCATGTAATTTTCTACATCGTCGTAACTTATTTCGCTTTTATCTGACGCTATTGTAAAAGGTCTGTCTGTGCTCATAACTTTTCCGTCCCTGTTTAAATAAGTTTTACTGTTACTATTAGGTTTACATTTGAACGAGCTCAAATCAATCTCATCTTGATTTGTGACTACTTGGAAGCTTCTCGGTAGTGAACCAGATTTTCTATCTCTAGAAACGTTGAAGTGTTCTTTTTGCCTACTTAGCCAAATTTCAGGCGTATTAGGACTTTGTTGATCCGGACTCATCGGTAAGTAGTCTCCGGGTAAAGTGTTTGGTATTTCTTTCTTTCTACGGCACACTTCCATTAAACTATCATATAGGTTCTCACTACTATTTCCGATAGGGGGCCCCTGTTTCTCCATCATTTCATACAATTCGTCTACTTTGGGTTTAACTTTCTCTGGCGATTTCACAGGAACGTCATATATGCCTTCACTGTCTTCCGTTTTCTTAAGTTTATCAAAGGAAAGGTACACATAATCAGATTCAGGGGTATTTTTAACTTCAGTTTGTACAGTGTTTGGTGGTGATGGTATCCTTTTTGGCCTTGGAACCCGCGAAACGGGATGAATAGGTTTGCTTTTAGAATTCAGCGCGTGGATGTTATCATCGACTTTATTTTCTACCCTTAACGTTTCGTAAATATGATCATCATCAGATACATCATTCACTTCGTTGGGAGGGCTTAATACTTGAAAATCCAATTCATCATCTCCACCAGTCGTTTGTAAATTTTCTGAAGTCTGTCGACCACATTTAGGTTTAATTACAGGTTGTTCTGGATTAGAATGAGATTTTAGAAGCCTTTGATGTCGTCTGTGAGCGCTGTTCCGCTGTTGCTGCTTTTTCAGTAACTTCTGGAATTCTCTGTTTTGCAATAACAACTGCGATATTATCTGCTCTAAAGGTTGTTCCACTTCTTCACCACTCGGTACATCCTCTCTAGTTTCTACTTCCTCTTTATCTTCATTTTCCGATCCTTCGTTTATCACCTTCTGTTGGTTTAAGTACTTGCCTTTTTCCAGTTCATTCTTTTTAAAGGAATCTGTTTTCTCTATGAGCTTTTTGTACGTTTCTTCGTCAATGTCATCGTCTTTGCTAATTGTATCTGGAACTACGGAACTAGGAGTGCTATCTTTAGATTTATCAACGTTTAAACTGTCAGTGGATTCAGATATGTGCAAAATATTCTCAGTCGATACATCTGTGGAGAAATCAGCGTAAAATTTAGCTGTCGTATCTGTTCCTAATCGTAAGCCATTCGCTCTGTTCTTTTTTATTTTGGATATTTTCTTTGGCACTTTTTTAGTGTTGTACATTTTGATTTCCATTGTTTTTTGGCCAGCTGGTTTTCTAACGTCGAGTTCTGGATCGGAAACCAAAACGCTTTCAGTGTTCTTTGCTTTTCTGGTTATTTTATTAGAACCACAATTGCGACATTCGAATTCAATCTTTTCTGTTCCTCTCATTTCATTTTTATCATTATCACTGTCTAGACTCTTTTTGGCTATCATAGCGGTATTCTGTTGCAAACCCGGTTCGGACTTGCGTCTCCAGGCACCTATTTTGGATAACTTAGATCTCTGCGGATCTTCCTTCGATTTTGACCTCAGCGTATCTGTTTTCTTATCATTGTCATTACACCTAGATTTCCTAGAATGTATAGTGCTTGTTGAGTCTGTTACTATGTTTTCCTTAATTTTCGCGCATTTGAGACATGATTTAGGTATGTTCCTGACATTGACTAGAGAATTATTATCGCTTAGATCGTCCTTGCTCTTGCTTTCAGTATATCCTACTATATTATCAGAGGAATGATATCCTCTGATTTTATTGAACGCGTAATCTTTACTAAAGCTTTCTTGGGACGATTTGAAGTCTGAGCATTTGCAAACTGACTGTTTCCTATCCAAATGCTCAGCGCTACCCGAATCAATGTACACTTTTTCACAATCTGTACATTTATCCGTGTCGTCTTGTTTACAAGTACATTCCTTGTCTTTTTTAGTGACTTCTTCGCAGTCGGAACATAAATCTATGTAACAATTGTCACATGTATAATCTGTGCCCTTTTCTAAAGATACCTGCGCACAGTCGCAATCTTGACTTACATTTGTATTATTAGGGAGGGTGTATTTCCGGTTGGCTTTCTTGAGGCGTCCTCTGGTGCCGTTTTCAAAGGATTTTCTTCTTTCTCGCTCTAGTTTTCGTTTCTCGAGGTACTCCGGTGCTGACAGCTGTTTTCTCATCGATGCTTGCGTTATGAGGTTATGTGACTTTTCTGCTAGCATGTCATCTGTAATCGGATAAATTTTGTAAATGAATAACTGCTTGTAAAAAAGACTTATTGTTAAAAAGCATTTACTACAGTGAGGGAGGCAGTCAGGGCAAGTAAGCCGGCGGGGTAAGAGCATCTAAAAATTTTTTTCGGCCTGTGAATAGTTCTACATGTGAATAGTGTCATCTGTATTCCTGTTATTGTGTTTTATTGCTCCATGGATGTAATGTAAGATATCATTAGTGGAGTAATATCGGAGCTGTTGATACATTTAGGTAGTTGCACTTACCCCACCTTGTCGCACTTACCCCGACTGACCTTAAATCCAAGATTCCACAAAGAGTATCAATACAGATACTATAGTAGTATTAATATCAGTAGTAGGGGTAGTTATTCTTACCGTCAGTTTTGTTTTGTCCCAACTCCATAACCAGCTGTCTTGCGTGCGAGGGTATGACAGCGTTGTAATTTTCCAAAATTACCTGAAACAAAACATATTAATACAATTAATGGGCACTTTCCTAAGGTTCACTGGAAGAGATCGCTGCTTAGCGATAAGTCCGCCTGTTGTTTTCCTGTTATCTGCGTATCCTTTCTGTATTTCCTGTGTTTTTTATATGGTGTTGTTAACGAAAGACGTGAGCAGTCTAAATCAAGCCTTCTCTCCAAAGGAATAATAAATCTAACATTCTTATTGTAACATATTACATAGTCGTAAAAAAACCAACGCACTCATACTAAGAAAGTTCACTCTTAGGGCGCTGCAGAATCTGTAAATTCCTTACTATCTCCAACGTGATCATTCTATATGGATCTAAGCGACACATTCCTACCAATCTGCAGCCGGTGAAATTTCTGGCACAGAGGCATTCTATCTTAGGCCTCAGGGTAGGCAACACATTCGAGATCCTATGGTTTCCTAATGAGGGATTATAGGATTTCGGTATCCATTGGCCGCAGTGATCACTTATCACCAGGTGGGCTGTGCGCTCGTTTGCCTATACCAATGATACATAAAAAAACTTACTCTCTTCAGCAGCAAAGTCCATTCTCCCTTATACCTTCGTCTACTTAAGACTCATTCTACTTCACCATAACCTATCTACATGGGCCGTAAGCGCCACGCTCCTGCCAAGCAACTCTAAACTCACCCGCTTCAGCAACAAAGTCCACTCCCGCTTATACCTCTACCATAACATAACCAATCTACATGGGTCGTAAGCGCCACATTCCTGGCAAGCCACTCTTAACTCACCCTCTTCAGCAACAAAGTCCACTCCCGCTTATACCTCTACCATAACATAACCAATCTACATGGGTCGTAAGCGCCACATTCCTGGCAAGCCGCTCTTAACTCACCCTCTTCAGCAACAAAGTCCATTCCCGCTTGTACCTCTACCATAACATAACCAATCTACATGGGTCGTAAGCGCCACATTCCTGGCAAGCCGCTCTTAACTCACCCTCTTCAGCAACAAAGTCCACTCCCGCTTATACCTCTACCATAACATAACCAATCTACATGGGTCGTAAGCGCCACATTCCTGGCAAGCCGCTCTTAACTCACCCTCTTCAGCAACAAAGTCCACTCCCGCTTATACCTCTACCATAACATAACCAATCTACATGGGTCGTAAGCGCCACATTCCTGGCAAGCCGCTCTTAACTCACCCTCTTCAGCAACAAAGTCCACTCCCGCTTATACCTCTACCATAACATAACCAATCTACATGGGTCGTAAGCGCCACATTCCTGGCAAGCCGCTCTTAACTCACCCTCTTCAGCAACAAAGTCCACTCCCGCTTATACCTCTACCATAACATAACCAATCTACATGGGTCGTAAGCGCCACATTCCTGGCAAGCCGCTCTTAACTCACCCTCTTCAGCAACAAAGTCCACTCCCGCTTATACCTCTACCATAACATAACCAATCTACATGGGTCGTAAGCGCCACATTCCTGGCAAGCCGCTCTTAACTCACCCTCTTCAGCAACAAAGTCCACTCCCGCTTGTGCCGCTGCGACCTGGCCTGCAGCGTGAGCTGCGCGCGCGGCGCGTCCCACGGGATCACGTGGAAGGACAACGGAGCCCCCGCTATGGACTCCACTAGCATCATGTTGTTGCACTGGAAAGGATGATAATCATCAAACAATATACATAACTATATCCCAAACACTCTCTTGAAGATCCGAATTGGACCCGCGTGGGGACTATAGCCCAAAACCTCTCGTGATGAGAGGAGGCCTGTGCCCAGCAGTGGGCCGTAAATAGGCTGCAGTGGTGGTGGTGGGAATATTTCAAAATAAATAAATAAAATATACATAAAAACACCTTCCTCTAATTGACTTACTGCAATTCATAGCAAAAGCTGGTCGTAAAAGTTTAAACAGGTGTATCTTCATGATGTTTCCCTTCATCAAAGAGCTCGGTTGTGATTTTTCATCCCAATGCAATGCCTTGTGGACCCCCTGCTTATTGCAGTGGGATTGTGTTGTAATTATATGGATGACCAGTGGCGTGCACAGAGTTTTTGGACAGGGTAGACAACAAAATATAATATTAGACTTCCCAAATAGATTCCTATTCGGCATATTTTCTCGTCTTTTCGATTAATAATGGCGTATACTTATATAATAGAAGCAGAATAATCAGTGCACCCCGGGGGCCAAGAATAGTATTAGTAATTCGTATTCAAACTCGATTATCTTGCCGATTGTACCTACACTGCACTGGCCTTATTCGATTAAAACTTGCTAAAAGAAAGTTTTAAAATAGCACCATTTTCAATGGTTCATAGGTACATGTACAGCACACACCCACTAAATAATTATCGCAGTTTTTTTTTTTTCAAAATAATCATTGTAAAAAAACTTTTCTGTTTACGACTATCAATATTTTCAAAGCACAAGAACAAACCAAACAACATAATTTCAGCCGAAATATGATTTAATAATCAAAACAGATAAATAGAAAAACGACAAATAATATTAAACAACCATACATACAAAATGCATAGCAGAAAATTGCATAGAAAGCTTCCTACTCCTTCCCGACTTTCCGTTTGTTCCAATTTCTGCCACGGCATGCGCTGCGATTACTTCGAAAAGACATGTCTAAACTCCGCCGGGATGCGTGCGTTTGGTTCATACGCCTCCCGCTAGTTGGCGCTGTCGTCGTGCACACTGCCAATACACACTTGTTCCTATGTTTTTCTTTTTTTGTTGTTGTCGTGTTTGTACTATTATTTTTGTGAATTTTTTGTGTATTTTTTTTGCTGTAAACTGTGTCTTCTGTGCAGCGAATAAATGTCTTTCTTCTTCTTCTTCTTCTTCAATATGATGACGCACGCATTGACGTTTTCGGACGGAAGACAGAATAGTGTCTGCCTTTCTCGTTGGAGGTGCGTAGCGGCGCTAGTATTGAAATTGCGACTGTCTTCGGATGTAATTATCGAGTACAGAACAGTACAAAGGATACGATGATGACCCGATAGATGGAACTGTTTTGTGATTTAAGAATTTAAGTTAATGCTTAATGCACTGATATTGTATATGTAGATGAAGCTATTAGGTATCATAATAAAGCAAATTAGATAACGTTGGGGTAGGGCAGACAGTGTCTTTTTGTCTGTATGGAGTGCACGCCACTGGATGACATCATTAGTTGAGTAATATTTATAGTTATCGATATTTATGGTAGACGCACTTGCCCCATCGGACCACTGAGGTGTTCAACCACTAGACTTTTAATAGTTTTAAGTGCACAATACAATGTAGGGAGTCTACCTATTACTTGTCCTGTGATTTTACTAACAAAGCTCAAAATTTGTTATATCTTTATTCTGCGAGTAAGAGGACTTACCATAATATGTGATTTGTAGGCAAGGATCCCATCTTCTCTGTTTTTAGTGACCAGCAGCATCTTGTCAAAGAGGAAAGCGTGCCGCATCGCTTTCGCGCCGAACACTCTGAAATGGTCAATCATCATCATCATCATCACCATCATCATCATTATCATCATCATCATCATCATCATCATAACTATCATCGTCGTTACCTATCATCATTGTCATCGTCATCATAGATTATAACATCAATTTATCAGTCTTATTTAAAATTACCATGCACAGGTTATATTTAACTCATTCTTGATTGGTTTCTTGTCTTGAAAATAAATAACCGTAGGAGCCAAGGAGTGAACTCCTTCGTTGATTTGAAATAAAATAAGCATGATCCCTTATTAAAAAGAAACAATGTTCAAAACTGTACACCTATAAATCTTTTTGTACTCGACTTACGTAAGTCTAGTTTTTACATTAAATATAGATATTTTTATCTTATCACTACATAGTATAAAACAAAGTCGATTCCTGTTGTTAGTCCCTATGTATGCTTAGATCTTTCAAACTACGCAACGGATTTTGAACGGTAGAGTGATTCAAGAGGAAGGTTTTAGTATATAATTTATTATAGTTTAACACTCAATTCCCGCGGGAACCCTATAACCGAATTCCACGCGGACGAAGTCGCGGGCAGAAGCTAGTCCAGTTATAAGTACCTGAATGTCCCTTCAGCACACAGCTCCCCGTACGTGGTCAAGTCGGGTCCGGTCCAGCCGTACAGCAGCGATTGGATCTCCTGGGACACACCAACCGATATGTTAACACATATTTCGGGCCCACATACATATGCTTAAACACTTAAATAGTAAGTTGTGTTAGAGGTCATTATCATCATCAATCCATTGCTGTCCACTGCTGGACATAGGTCTCTCCTAAAGTACGCCAATGAGAACGATCCTCGGCAACTCGCATCCAATTCTTGCCACCGAGCCTGAGGGCGTCCCACACTACGTTTACCGAGACGCGGTCTCCGGGCATATTTTATCAACCCGAAGCATCTGCGTAATAAGAGGATTTCAAAAAAGAGTTCGAACTCTTTTTTTGAAATCAATTTGAGTTTATGGTTCGATTTCCTAAAAAAAAATTACACTTTGAATCTCTCACTTCCACCAAACGAAGTGGCGTTGGCAGCTTGGCTGATGATTCCTCTGATGCTGCAAAACACTGTAGGCGGTTTCTTAGAAGAATGATCTTGAATATGATTTCATTCATCTTGAGTATTTAACCACCGGATTTGTCGCAGAACTATTTAGAGTTCCCAGTACCATACAAGAATAAAATAAAAACAGTACCAGAGCCATACCACAGTGCGTTCGCCGGAACGCGGGTTAACACTAGATCGACATCTAGCGTCCAGTGCCTACTTGAAGCTTGATGGCGAGTTGAAAGCAAAATGTATTTCTAAACAATTTACAACTTAGGTATAACTAGATTTATATAGAGCATTCGAGGAATCATCAGCCAAGTTGCCAACGCCACTTCGTTTGGTGAGAGTGAGAGATTCAAAGTGTCATTTTTTTTAGGAAATCGAACCATAAACTTGAATCATAAGGTTCAATTTCGTAAAAGTTAATCAAAAACCGACTGTGTATCATGTAAAAAAAAATGTAAGTATAGAGAATAGTTTCTGTACCTGTACTCTGACGGCGTGTTCATGCCTGCGCTTCATGTCGTCTATGTGCTGCGCGATGCCCGTCATCTGCAGTAGCGCGTATTCCGTCTCGGGTGTCGCGCATTGCTTCACCACGTTCTGGAAAGAGACCGATATACATATTATGATCTGCAGGGAAATGAGGGTTACCGCAAATGAAAAATCCTCTAGGGGCGCTAGTAGCGTTGGTGTCGGCCAATGCAACCACTGGCCATTTTGCGCGGATTGACATTGACAGCTGTACATCCTCCAATCTCCAATCACAGCCTCGCACAGTCTTCAACGCCAGTGGCGCCCGCTAGTGAGCAAAAATACGGTGGTCCTCATCATCATCATCATGTCAGCCGAAAGACGTCCAATGCTGGATACAGGCTTCTCCCAAGGCTTGCCACTCAGACCAATCTTGTGCTACATGCTTCAACGGATTTCCCGCGACCTTCACGAGGTCTTCGGTCCATCTTGTTGGAGATCTACGGAAAGCTCGTCTCCCGGGTCGCGGACGCCACTCGACAACATTCCGGCCCCACCGGCCTTCAGTCCTGCGAGCAATATGCCCCGTCTACTACACAACTTAAGGTTCACAACTCTTCGGGTTATGCCAGTGTTCTACTGCGGATATCCTCTTTTCTGAATATATCACGATTATACCGAGCTGCTGCTATCATTACCAGCTTGTACTACCCAGTCTTAGCACTCACCTGAAGCAGTAGATGGTACTTCAGTATCCTCTGCACAGGCTTCAGCAGATAACTGGCCAGCGGCAGCGGGTGTCCCAGCGCCATCTGTCGTTCCCGAAAGTCCCTCGCGCTCTGCGGGTTGCTGGCCAGAGCGGCCAGGCACGCCATGGTGCGAGGGTATCCAGTACAGTAGGAGGTGTAGACTGAGAAGCCGGATGTGTTGTTGACGAAGCAACGCGCTATGCAGGTGGCGTCGAGGCGGCACGTGTTGAGTTCTTCGCAAAGCGACCTGGAATTTAAGAATGATCACGTGGTCAGTAAACAAGTAATCAACGTACAACGTACAGATTTTATAGTAAGACTTCTTAGCCGTATTCCGGTACCTATAAACTGCACAGGAACATAGGTCCTATTTTTTTTAAGTTCCCGTAAGAATTTCGGAAAATCCTGTCTTAATACTCTCCTAGAGATCTTCTACTATCTAAAGTCCCGTACGTAATTTCGTAGCTTGGCTAATTCAACTTAAGTTGAACCGCAGCCTTACTGTACAGCGCAATGCAAAGATATTCTTTAAATTAAAACCTGTCACATATTTCAGTGGCTTAATCAATACTGTTTACAAGTTGAGATAATACGATAAGCCTCATGCATGTCATACATGACAGGTTGCATCACACCGAGCCTTGGAAGTCGGAATGCTCACCGCAAAATTAATATCTCATTTCACGGCGAGAGATGATACCTACCTACTACGCAATTTACAAAGGTTCCATTGAATATGGTGTTATTGAAGTTTTAACCTTATTTGTTTAGGGCTTTAATTTGAATAACACCAAGTAAGATGATACTTAGAACCTTTCTAAGTCACGAGTCTCTAGGTGGCATTGAAAATAACTTGTAGTGTAGGCTGTACAGATTACATGTCAAACGCGTGATTAAAATAATTGAATCCCGGGCTTAATATGGAGGAGTGACAAGTGTTTATGCTGGAACTTCACTTGGGTGTATTTGTCAAATGTTTTTGTTCTAAGTATCTCTTCCGTTCTTTATGGTGAAAGTAAAGGACGCCAATATGTGGTAAATAAATAGCCAAGTGAAGTGCCGGCATTTTACCATAATGCAATAATGCAAGATGCTGTTGTTCCGGCCACTATTTTTTCATTGCAAACACCAAAGTGAAGTGACCGGTTGACATGAGGAAACCTACGAAACATTTGTTGACCTGAGTGGCAAATGTGATACTGAAGAATACATATAAAAAGCTACAATAATGCATTAAAGGATTGTTTCATTAGAAGCGGATTATAATCGCGATTGCGCAAGCACAGTATTTAGGTCGCAGTTTTGCGTATTTATAAACTGTGTTTATTCGCCTCTCACTTGGCGTTCAAGCTTGTGACAATTAAGAAAATGCATACAAACTGTGTAGGTACAGTCAAACTCGGAAGTTTCTTTTAATTCCTTGTTGCAGTTAAAGAAATTAAAATCGCTTTCATACAAGATACGTCACTGAGCGAATTTACGCAAATAAATGCGTGTTTATTTTTCAAGAATGCAACGCAACATTTCTATAGAATGACAGGTATGAATAATCGCCGAAAAGTAGACTGTTTCCGTCTGTAACCCCTAAACAAGACAGATGGCGGAACCCTCCTGGCAAAGGGGGAATAACAAAAAGAACTATTTGTATCGTGAAAATGCAGACGCAGTATAGCGATATTATTGCTATACGTCCGAGATTGCATGGGTCCCGCCCGCATGAAAAGAATTTGGAAGACCTTACATTTTTAACCGATATTTGCAGGCAGGTTTTTTTGCCAAGTACTAAGCATAGAATAAGAAACGTTTTTTGGTAATCGCAATCATGACAGATATGGGTGGTTATTTTTATTTTCAAACGGTACCTCTAGTCTAGGATCTATGGGGTTTCCATTTTGGTTCAGTTCTGACTTCTGATGAATTAGGGATCTCCTCGACTTTTTTCGCTCATGTATGGATGGAGTCAGCTTCACGCAAAATTTCCAATTACGGAACCCAGGAACTTTCTTGGCCCAGCACTCTTAACATGTTTTGCCTAACCACCCTCGTCTGACGTACCCTCCCTATTATTTTAACACCCTAACTTCGTCGGGGCCCTGAATTCTTCCATGTTGAAGGTATAGCTAATTTGACACATCAAAGAGGGATTATCCGTCTTAAGAACAAAGTTTTACATTTTCCCCTGTCTTTATGCAGGTATTTTTTAAATAAATTGTGATTGAAATTACATAAACTGTATCAGGCGAGATTCTTCCTATAGTTCGGCCAAAATAACATACATAAATATTATGCGAAAGTAATGCTGTCTGTTACCGTTTCATGCTCAAACCACTGAACCGATTTGGTATGAAATTTCATATGGAAGTAGTACCTATCAGAAATCATCCCTTAAAGAAGGAAATGGTTTGTATGATCCACTTATAGTGGGCCGGAAAACTTTGCTGTTTGCTGACACATCACATTGCTGATTGAGCTAAGGTCAGTCGGGGTAAGTGCGCCAGGGTGAGTAAGTGCATCTACCATAAATATATCGATAACTATGATTATAGTTATTTACTCAACTAAAGATATATATTCCATTCATGCAAAAAATACTTACAATACAATCCCACTGCAATAAGCATTTGGCTGTTCACAAGGCATTGGGGCGAAATACCATGCACTATGTGTATTTTCTATGTACATGATTGCAATGAATGAATGAATGAATGAATGAATAAATGAATAAAAATCAATTTAGGCGCACATACCCTATAGGCGCTCTTGCCCCGTCTCACCTTATTGATATTGTTACTTTTTTCCATTTACGTATTCAATTAAAAACTAGTATTTTTATAATAAGTTTTACTAACTTGTTGAAAGCGAAAATGGATTCGATGTTGTTGAACAGTTCTGCCAGTTCTTCTTCTGAGAATGTCGCGTCCCGGCGCCACTCGTGCAGGTATCCCTGGAACAGACAAATCATCGTCTTCATCGTCATCATCATCATCATCATCATCGTCGTCATCATCATCACTATCAACAACAACGACTATGACAATGTCGACATTTCATTATAATCGTTAATAGCCATTCGTTTTGCCTTTTCTCATTATCAAATCAACATTTATTTCATTTTCATTAGCAAGTCCCTCTCCCAAAACCGAATACATACTCGCAAACACCTCGCAAAAAGATTTTGAGCCTAGTGCATATAAAAACAAAATTCAAAGGTGAATTCAAGGTTTGAGGACCATACTATAACAGAAAAAGACGCAGTTTATCAGTTTCACAAAAAAAAAAGAATAAACTACTTTTTATACCACCCGAACCCATAATCATTTGCATGCAAATAAAACGCCAGTATGAAAACGAATGTAAAATCCAGCCTGTATAAAGTTAAAACTTCATTGGACGCAACACGTATAGCAACAAACAATTTTTCCAAACGAACCGTTTCCAAGGAAACCACAAAACCGGGGTTACTACACTTTGACAATGCATCACAAAACTGCATTTACCTGACCACTTAAAGTCTTAACCGACTAACTCGTACAAGCTGAAAAGTATTGTAATAGTATTCCTTATAGGATATAGTTCAATTTGTACCTAAGTTCTGTTTAATAAGTATTACTTATTTAAGGTGTTGTGGTCAGTAAAATGGAGAAATGGAACGTATAAGATTTTAGTGCGAGGTCAGGAGTGAAATGGTATATGATTCAGAAAATGAATATAGCTATGAACTGCTTTTTATTACACTCACATAGTAGTCAAAATAATTTAAAATGTCAGTCAAGTACATAGGGTTCCGTATTTCCACTTTATTTACTTCGTTCTCTCCATTTTAATTGACTTCCTTAGGATAGGAAGACTATGGGTTATTTTTCATTTAGTTATTAGGTAGTACCTGGCCGGTAGGTACTATCACTTTCTAGATCGATTTTTCGCCTCCTTATAAAACACTATACTACTAATTTCGTCAAAATCGTTGGGAGCCGAATCAAAAATACACAAGATTAGCGCGTTTAAACTATAACAATACGTATTACGATTATATTCAGTTTAAAATTTAAACTTGGAGACAGCTAGCTAAAAGCGACTGCAAAATTTACAATGCTAAAATATTATTAGCTACACAAATTGCAGTACAATGTTTCCCAACACTAGCCTAAACAACTAACAGCGTCTAATTAATGAAACCTGCACGCAGTGACCCAAATTACCGTTTTCCCTTTCAGACCCTTTCGAAAGAGAAACCAAGTCCTACATCTAATAAGGCACGAGCCTTAGATATTTTGCTACTCGTGTTTGGTTTTAAAAGTGGTCTACTGTTCTAAGGTTGCCATCTCCTAAAATTAAAAAACTGGACTCTACCCTATATTTCACCGGACATTTTACCGTAAAGCCGGACATCAATAGGCCACGCATATACATATTCCCCCCGTTACGAGCGCTGAAAAAAGCCGGATACATAAATATTTGGCCACCAGACACGACTTAAAAAATCCAAACGTTTCCTGCTAAAGCATTCGCCAGATCTGGACGCACCCTAAAAGAATAAGATGTTTCCAATTTACCGGAGAAACTATTAAGTTAGAATTCAACCTTCTCCGCTAGTCATCTCATAACTTCGCAGTGCGATGTTATCCAATTGTCAAAAAGCTCAGTGGCAAGTTTAGATAATCGACATATGCAGTGGACGACTTTCGGCTGAAATGATGATGTTAATGAGAGGTGTGAGTGATCAGGGTTTTTTTCCTCTGACCCCCTGCATGAGAAAAAACGCCTCGGTCAAACCACCAGGCTTTATATTTGCAGTTTTGTTTTACAACGCTTTTATAAGGTCATCGTGTAACTATATAACAACGCTGTAAGGAATATTGCAAGCTAAATTTAACCCACTTCTAATTATCGTATCACGATGAAACTTGGCAGGTACCTATATGTAACTTGGATGACACTGCAATAATATGGTACCACCGAGCTGATCTGATGATGGAGCTTGGAGGTGGGCAGGGAAATGTCAAAGCGTTGTTTTAGTTTTTTTTAACTATTTTTTTTTATTCGACCAATATTATGGGTCTGACATCGAACATTTCCACAGGCCATGAAGACCAAGCTACAGTGGGCATTGTAAACTAGGCCGGAAGTTTCATATTCGCCTGCCCACAGCTTAGTTTAGAACGAGTAGGTAGAGTCTAGACATGTAGGCCGCGCTAAGTAGTATTACAATTATAGTACTGTACACCTGCAGCCAGAGGGCAATGGCTATTCGGGGTTTCTCTGCGTGATGGAATCAGAAATGAGGATATCCGCAGTTGAACTAGGGTCACCGACATAGCCCGAAGAATTGCGAACCTTAAGTGGCAGTGGGCGGGCACATTTCTCGCAGGACTGATGGCCGATGGGGCCGGAAAGTTCTCGAGTGATGGCGTCCTCGAAACGGGAGACGCGCTGTCGGTAGGCCTCCAACAAGATGGGATGACGACCTTGTAAAGGTTGCGGTAACGCGTTGGATGCGAGTGGCATAGGACCGGTCTGAGTGGCGCGCCTTGGGTGACGCCTATGTCCAGCAGTAGACGCTTTTCGGCTGAAATAATGATGATGATGATACAATTTCATCACCGAGTTTACTTTTCTAATAGTGGGTATTAATAGCCAAAGAGCTTATCCGTGTTAGGACATTGTGCAATGTGGGTCAGCCGGAGAAAGCCGATAGTGTTATCAGAGTGCCTTATTTAGATTACGTCCAATTAGCTGCACTCGCAGCTTCTCTCGCCTCTAACTCGCCTTAAACGGTTTAAAAAGAGATGTGATAAAATAGCACGTTTGCTTGAAAAAAACTGGTTATCGCGAACGCTTAATTAATTGATTACCCATAATGCTTAAAACCGCCATCTAATTCAAGGGTTTCCATGAAATCAGAGACTAACATTTGGCTAGGAGCTTCACTGACTTCATGGCGCATTTTTTTCATTGATATTTTATTTTTTACAGTAAAATAAAACCAGTCACGAGCGACTCGGACTCGCTTTTATATAAAAGGTTCCGTAGCTACTGAAATTATACCAAAAGTATAATTTACGTCAACACTGCGGCGACTGATTTTGTTAAAACCAATTACTGTTTAAAGTTGCAGTTTTTCACTCCATCCATAGTCCATATTTCGAAAGTTAGAGGGGGGAAAGAACACTTTTTACCACTTAAAAAGCGAATATCTTACAAACTTGCAAATACTTAACTATCCAATGATAGTTACTTATGTTTTCTTTAATTATTTTTTCATCCCTCAGTTGCATAAATAGAGAGAGAGACAGTGACTTAATATTGTTTGTTCTCAAAATCGTAGGTACTATACATTATTTCGTAGCGGTTCATAGACCCTTCAAATTTCAACATTTTCAACCACATAGTGTTCAAGAAAAATGGCTGTGACATATTGACGTCGTACATGACGAAACTATAAGGGTTCCGGTTTTTTTTCCATTTTGTTACGAAACCGTACAAAAGCAACTCATAAAAAACTTACTATAGAATGAGTTATATCTTCTTTATCATCTAGTTTTCCGATAAAAATCAAAGGAATCTCAATTCTCAGCTAATCTGCATAGGAGATGCGATGCAACGGAAGTCTACGATACCCACGAGATGTTTTACGTAGGACGTACTCGTATTTACACGCTCGACAAACATGGTGACATTAGAGGTGCGTTCACGGCGGGCTAGTACTGGAGCCACTACTGGGGCGAGTTGAGTACATTGAACTTGCTTTTAGGCCGATAATATACAAACGCCTGTGCGCTTAGGAAATGCATGGTTAGCTTGTATCTAGTTTTTGTTTTCTGGAGATCGAATGATCATGCACGTCCATCTTAACAGCTAAAGTCACGTCATGTATGTTCTTGTTTGTTCGCATGCCTGCCGACAAACCTGCGTTATCGTTTTACAACCCTACTTGAAGATAACAATTAAACAATAGATGTTGGAGATGATCGGTTTAGAGTGCATTTTGCGCCATCTAATTAACATACGCTATACTTCACTTGAAAATGCCATTCACTACCAAAATGCCAAATGTTATCCAAACTCGTAAGCACAACTCCAAGGATGCGTAGTCCGCGGTCCGCACTGAACCCTTATATGTGTGACTAAAACTTAAACACCCTCGTGCGTGATAGTTCCAGTAAGCCTACAGGTACAGGATGCTTTTATACGTGAGAGTGGTATGGCAATACATCGACTTCTCTCTTTCTTAGCGTGCCTTTCAGTCCTGAAGGTTGGCCGGTAGCTTCTTGCACACTTAACGATTAATTGCAACATGCAACAGCTGCTCGACGGATGAAACCCCGGTCCACCCGCGAATGTTTCGCAGCCGCTACTTCTTTCTGCGGCCTCACTCAACTTTATAACTACGTCCCTTGCTTGCCGAGGATTGATAAACAAGTGAACGCGGCATTAGCATACTACGATAATAGTAAGCGCGGCACGGGCTCAAACAATAGCGGTGTCGCAACCCGCGCCACCGGTTTAGCCCACGACAGTGAAACCCGCTCGTGATAACAGCCCTGCTTCACCGTCGACTACAATTAGACGCACTTCACTCACAAATTAGAGGCCCTAGTGGCCCTTTATCCCCCGCAAAACAAATTGGCGACTGGCAGCATACATACTTCTATGGTGCCATTCGCCACTAATATAGAGCGGCGGATATAGTGTAACCCTGGGTTACTACTACTACTACAGCCTACTTGCGTCCCACTGCTGCGCACAGGCCTCCTCTCATCACGAGAGGGTTTGGGCTATAGTCCCCACACGGGCCCAGTGCGGATTGGGGGTTGAATTAAGCACATGCAGTGGGCAGACTCATCATTGTTTAATATCGCCACCGCGATCCAGGGACGTCATTTCATAAAGAAACGTGATTTTTCTCTACACTTAGTGTAAAATTAAGACGAACGCTGTGATGTCTAGAAATAACTGACCATTGAATGACTTTTTATACATGTAAAACATTTAATTAAAAAAATGGTTTTCAGTCCAAATTTGAAAAATAATTTGGCGTGATCTTGATTAATCGTAATTGGTGGCTTTTCTTTAAAATGATCATCATATCAGAAAAACTCGTCTATTATTGACAGTGAACGACGAAAGCGCCAACTAACGGGCGGCCATGGAAGTTTAAGGTAACTAATATAAGTGGAACTACCACTGAGTCCAAAATCTGCGTCGGTTGCGCGGGGGTGAAGGTGTAAAAGGCTTATTTCTCTCTTTATCTAACCTCATAACGAGAGATAAAGACAAAAGAAGCCTCGGATGACACTACTCGCTCCCTGTAGGTACTTATGCTATGAACAGCTTTGACAGTGGCTTCGAAATTTAAATACTATGGAACTAGGAACTAATATCTGGAACTACCACTGTGACTTTCTTTATCTAACTTCGTAGTGAGAAACAAAGACAAAAGAAGACTCGGATGACACTACTCGCTCCAGATGTACTTAATGCAATGCAAATAAATACGCACCAGTGACAGCACTTCTTATTTGGCTACGTCGCACGCTGCGATTGTTTTCGTTTCCCCCACCAGTAACTACGCACACAGCGAATACTGCAAGTCACCCCATCTCCACTCTTTATTCATAAAAGTGTATCTATCGTGATATCTTAATGAACTATTCTCAAATGTTTCAAATTGACATTTCTAAAGTACCTAATAAAAATGTAAAATAAAAGCTTACAAAAACATAATGAAATCAATTCTAAATTAGCTATTAAGTTTCTGGATGCATACGAAGAAGTAACTGTACCCGCCCACAAGGGTTTTAATTTATCGACAGTCGATATAAAAGTAATTCGAGTCTGTTTCGCCCACACACTAGTGTTGGGAAACATCGATCTCTAAATATTGAAGGAACATAACAATTAGTAATCTCAGCGACCGAGCTTTGCTCAGTTAAAAATTTATGAAAAAACTAGCTTTTCCCCGCAACTTCGTATGCGCAGAAATATTAAATGTAAAATCCCGTTTTTTTCCCGTTCCCGTGGGAATTTCGCAAAATCCTTTCTTAGCGTATGCCTACGTCATCAACATCTACCTGCATGTCAAATTTCAGTCCGATCCGTCCAGTGGTTTGGGCTGTGCGATGATAGATCACTATGTCAGTCAGTCACCTTTGAGTTTTATATATTTAGATGGCATTTCTGATATATGAGACCTAGCTGGATCAATTTGTCGCTCCACAGGGTTACATGGTGGTTACAACGTTGTATATCGATAAAGTATCTATCTGGATTCTAGTGTAAAATTGTGTAAATGACGTGTAAAAATTCCCAGATGTGGCCTATTTGCTGAGTAAATAAATTAATTTGATTCGATCGCTCTATCCCTACAAATTAGTACTACAAACAAGTTACGAGTAGGATACTTTTTATCCCGTAAATCACGTTAAAAATTTGTAAGATTAGTTTGAAATTCTACATCAACGAAGTTAGATGCAGAATATACCTAGTACTTAGTAAGTGTTACCAACAGTGTTAAAACTTTTGACCACGTATAAGTATCGATATCGATAAAGCGCTATCGGCGGCACCTCACTAGCGGTCCCACGTGCGCCGGCGCCGGTTTTAACTGCCAGTCGTTTGTTTATCGACTGTCATTATGTAGGTGATTGTTTGACGACAGATTTTGTTAGACCTGTACCAATGTGGAGCACGCTGGTAGATAGAGAAGACCGTTTCCTCCATAGTAAGGAACCATCTTTCCGTCTTTAGCCGCCGGACATGTTTTGATTTTTCAAGTCTTGTTTGGTCAAATATTCATGCCTGTCAGGCTTTTTGGGTAGTGTCTGGCCAAAAACAGGGTAGAGGGAGACATTCTCGTTTTAGGAGAGAGCTGTTAATGAAAAGAATATATGATGATGATGTATTGTATGAAAGCGGTGGTGGCCTAGTGGTTCGACCTACCGCCTCTCATGCCGAGGGTCGGGGTTTCGATTCCGGCTCGCACCTCTGAGTTTCCTCAGGTGCGAAATTCAATTTGAATTTACCACTGAGCTTTTCGGTGAAGGAAAACATCGTGAGGAAACCTGCACGCATCTGCGAAGTAATTCAAAGATAAGTGTGAAGTCCTCAATCCGCTCTGGGCACGCGTGGGGACTAGCCCAACCCTCTCGTGATAAGAGGAGGCCTGTGCCCAGCAGTGGGACGCAAATTAGTAGTAGATGTATTGCTAACAAAAGATAAGTACATGTATAAACATTAACCGCTGGACAGATTTAGACGAAATTTGGTATGGAGATATTTGGGAGTCCCGGGGAAAGGCATAATTAGGCTACTGTTTTCATCTCGGAAAAACGCTTAGTTCCCAGCGGAAACGCGATAACCGAATTCCACGCTGGCGAGGTCAATTATAATTTCCTCAAGACTAGAAAACCTACTCAGCATCTCCATATTTAATTCATCAATGACATAAACATAAAATGATAATTAATGTAAATTTCTTCGAACTGTGTCAGTAAACCTAACATATGCCCACTATGTTGTCTAAAGTTATTTATATCTTCAGACCCACGCGTTCATAACTCTATAAATAAATGGAGATATAGGTATTCTACGAAACATATGAGAATTCGGTCAAGACTGGATCGAGTTAATGGTAGCCTAGTGGTTCGACATACCGCCTCTAATGTAGAGGGTCGGGGGTTCGATTCCGGCTCGCACCCCTAAGTTTACATATGTGCGAAATTCAATTTGAATTTACCACTACGCTTTTCGGTGAAGGAAAACATCGTGAGGAAACCTGCACGCATCTGCGAAGTAATTCAAAGATGAGTTTGAAGTCCCCAATCCGCTCTGGGTACGCGTGGGGACTAGCCCAACCCTCTCGTGATGAGAGGAGGCCTGTGCCCAGCAGTGGGACGCTTATAGGCTGAAGTAGTAGTAGTAGTAGTAGTAGAAGAAGTCGCGTCTGAAACTTGAAAATTAAAAGAAACTATCAAGTCGAGGGGACTATATAAATAAACGATACTGAACACAAAGGATTTAACTCGAAAATTTGGTATACCCCTATACTATATAACACTGGTCCCTACTACCCTATAGTTTATAACACTGGTCAACATATAGGCAAATTTTTATACCGGAAAAATGCATAGTTCCCGGGGGAATGCCATTAACGAATTCCAGGCGGACGAAGTCGCGGGCAGAAGCTAGTATTCCAATAAACGAATATAAATTTTATTTCAGTTACTGTTTTATTCATTGAAACTAAAGACAAGTACCGCAAAATTGCACTTTCCTTAACTAGAACCTTGCCGACAATCCCGACTGCCGATTCGTCTTGATCAACACAACACCAGTATAATAAGACCTCTGCTTTTCTACTACATTATCGACTGTCCATACAAATTTACTTAGCAGTCTCAACGACCAGGGATCTATCGATTCTGGTCAATAGACAAGTTCTTTTGCGTACAGTTTAAAGAAATGTCACCCTTTTACACAAGTAATAAAGGTGAGGATGTCCGCAAATGAAGTTGTTAGCAGTGCAGCGGGACTACCAAATAAGGGGTGACAGAAGGACTAACTGTCAGGTGGTTTAGGATTGTGGGACATACCGTATCTGTGTAGATAGATGTTCTTATTTGTTCTATATAAAACGTGTACTTATTTATGCTATCGTAGGTATCCGGGAAGAAGCCAATAGACAGTATATGGTACTAGATTCTGCTCAAGACCTCGCCCGCGTGGAGTTCGGCTATCGCGTTCCTTCGGGAACTATGCATTTTTCCGGGATAAAAGTAGCCTATGCCCTTTCCAGGTAGTTGGCTGCCGCCATGCCCAATTTCATCTCAATCGGTCCAGCGATTTAAGCGTGAAGAAGTAACAGACAGACAGAGTAGAGAGTAGAGACTACTTTCGCATTTATAATATAAGCATGGATTACTTTTCACGAATAATTGACGAATGTCGTTAAATTCGTCTTGATTGTGAGAGTAATTTTTTTTTTTTTTTAATTTGAAATGAAATTTTGAAATTTTTGAAATTTGAAATGAAATTTATTTATTTACCTTCAAATTAAATACAATATTTTAATAGGTTACTGTGATCCCCACACTAGGCTGAGCCTGTCCCGTGGGAATCAGACCATGTGAAATAACAAAATATAATTATATGCGGCAGAGAAACAAAATTAATGAAAACTTCTATAACAAATGAAGAAAAGTAACTCTTCCCAAGATGTTGCAACAAAGTATGAAAACAAACAAAAAAAATCTTATTTAAAGAAAAGAAAGGTTGTCAGCCAGTTGACAATAGCAAATAATAAATTTACCAAGAATTAAAAAGTGGAAAAGGGATTCAAAATGCAGAGTGACACTGGGTATATCAAAAGTATGTACCTATGCAGTCGTTTTATTTTCAAACAACGATTTATAGATGACCGCTAATAGACATTATCTATATTATACCCACATATCCAAGCTAAATTCTAATTACGGTTAATAGCTTACAATGTCGCGAGTAACGGTGAAAGCGGGTGTCTAAACGTCCGCTAAACGGGGTTTAGTCGTTTAGTGCCGTCTATAGCCCTGATTGAGACATCAAGGAGTCTCACGAATGGACAGGTCCAGCCAGGCTGCTAGGCCATGGAAGTACCCATTTATTTACGTAGATGTGTTTATGTGGACAAGTTTATGAATCTGGGTTTATTTTGCTATCGGAGCATTCCAATGAAAAAGATACGATGATCGTACTTTGAGAAGAATTTCAAAAGTGTTTCGTCCATTTGAACTATGAGACACGAACATGGTTGTGTTGGTGTTGTAACTATGAATGGGGAGGCAGGCTCAAAGCTAAAATGAGATGTCGCTCAGATGTCGCTCTAATCGACTGTACATTGTATACACGGTGGGTCAGAAAATATGGCAAATAATTAACCCACAGTATCGGCTATCGATTCTAAGTATATTGTAACGGTCTTTAATTTTTATTAAGTTGGTAAAAAAAATTGTATATGTATGGGATTGGTTGTGTGACAAACGCCTGAATCCTATACAAAATATATTTTTTTACCAACTCGAAAAAAATTCAAGACCTATACAATATACTTAGAATCGATAGCCGATACTGTGGGTTAATTATTTGCCATATTTTCTGACCCACCGTGGTGTATATCTTTAAATTTTTTGACTAGTGTCAACTGTCGTGATTTTTTCTCCAAACCTTGCGGTTATCACGATAAAATGAGGATGAACGCATCTGCGAAGTCATTGGAGAATATGTGTGTCCACCTATCCGCAATGGGCCCGCGTGGGGACTATAGCCTAAACTCTATCATGATGAGAGGAGGAATGGTGCCCAGTGGTAGTAGGATTGCCCGTTGATAATGCCTATATTGATATATCGGAAACTACGAAGGGCCAGAATAAATGGCCGAAGACCGATCAGAACCTAACCAAAGACAGGAAGAAAGACACTAATAATGACATAATGCTTTCGCATATTATTTATCTGGACTTTCTGGATAAAACGGGAACGAGGAAGCAGATTGTCAAAGTGTCAAGCTGTCAACAATAATTAGTCGCGGCCGGCAGTGGGTGTTTCATTCATCACGTTAAAAACTGGGTTAAAAATATCCAGTTAACGTTAACTGAACGTTGTTTTTGGTCACCTGCGCTGACCGGAGAGACAATTAATATTTAATACCGGGTCGCCCCTTACTTTCACAAAGCGGAAGTACGAGTACCTGCTTACGTACCGTCAGAAAAGTAACGATAATATTTTAAAGTGCTCACGTAGGACTATGAAATAATACTAATTAAAATGTAGGTTTTTTCTTGGTCTTTAGGTCTACTCATCCCCATGTTGAAATGTTACTGTGGGTATGTGTAAAGGTCGGGCTGAAAACCGCTCCTGGGTCCGTCCGGGTGGTACCACCGTCTTTCCCCGCTTAACTGCCGCCAAATAGCAGTGCTCGCACTGTTGTGTTCCGGTAGGGGGTTAAGGCAGCCGGTGAAATTTCTGGCACAGAGGCACTCCATCTTAGGCCTCAGGGTAGGCAACGCATTCGAGATCTTATGGTTTCTTAATGGAGGGTCATAGGATTTCGATGTCCATGGGCCGCAGTGACTACTTACTATCAGGTGGGCTGTGCGCGCGTTTGCCTATACCATTGGCATAAAAAAAAAACAGCGCACTGTTGTGCTCCGCACAATCGCAGCAACATGCTGAGTCCGGTCCTATTGCCACTTTACCTTGTGCATGCCTTATTTAATTTTGTTTGTGGCAATAAATCATTATCTTATCTTATCTAATAGCAAAATGAAATATCAAAGCAAAGAAACTTCTCAATCAAAGCAGTCACTAAATTTAGACAAAATGATACTTTCCAGTTGTAATTCTTTTATGTATTACATGAATAGTTAGAATTATTTGCCGTATCAATGGGCCGTGTTAACACAAAGAACGAAGAGCTAAATGTTGCATGATGTTGGAGGCATTGAAAGAAACTAGGTCGCTACACGGGTCACGCAAATGCCTTATTTGAAACATTTTTATTTCGACATCCACACATAAGTAATAGAAATATACAAAAAAAAAGAAATATACATAAAATGAAAAACGTGCAAGTAAACATTAAATTAAAAAGCCAAAGTAGAACTAATGACGTTAAACAAACATACAATTAAAATTAGAAACTAACTTCTTTGACAGTAAAAGATAAAAGTGATGGATGTCAAGTTGGCGACACTCAGCACGATGCCTTGGCCCTGGTTTTCAGGGCCGCCAACTGCGAGTGACTCACGGACAAAAGGACAGCACAAATGAGCGATAGATGACTGTGACAATCAATGAGAAAAAAAAACAAATGAAGATAAAGTAATAAAATACAACAACAGAATGTATAAGGAAAACCTTAAACTCGCTACTGTTGTATTTTCCTCTGTTTATTTATTTACTTATACACAAACGATCTCAGAAACGGCTCTAACGATTTGACTGAAATTTAAACATAGGGGTTTACCCTTACAGATATAGCTAGGTCCCATATTTGGAGAAACTCATATTCAGCTGATTTCATCCGAGTAAAGATCGGGCGCCCAGGTACTAAATAATCATTATCGCAGCTAAAACTAATCATTTATAGTTTCCGAGATCGAAATTGAGTGGCTAATAAAAATACGTCCAGATCAGAGGAAAGTAAGAAAAATGTTATAAAAACGTTTTGAGAACGACTGAATCGTTGCGAGATTATCACTATAAAACTTTATTAATAAAATTATGGTGGAGTCCCCACATGGCACAAATACACATACATGACACAAATGACAGTAGCAAGGAGGAAATTGTGCCACTGAGTTGAAATCTTCGGCTTCTCATAGAATTTATCATGATTTTACAAGTATTATGCAGTGTCCGTATTTCCGTACGAGACCCAGTATTTAATACTTTATCGACCGATTAACTTCTGGCTAAGAAAAGCACTCAGCCTACCTAATAAAGTAGTCTAGGTAGGTAAATTGTGGCTATTTAATATGCACCGGGTCAGTAGGGCGACTATAGCGGTCGTCCAGGCTTTAACCATGATGTGGGTCCACCATCATAAAGAATGTACTATGGGGTTTTAAACAAGCGACATTATTATTGAAGTGTTAACCGCTGGATGCTCTTTTAATTGAAGAATTACATGTAAAAATACCATAATGACTAACTACAGAAATAATAAAAGGGAGAAAATCAAAATAGCAAAACTAAACTATCCTATGTTCAAATCGTGATTCATTGTCATTCAAATCAGTCAGTCGTCACTGATCATCCTGAGTAGGCCTGTGCCCAGCAGTGGGACGCAAATAGTCTGTAGTAGTAGTAGTAGAAGCGCATGTTTCCTTAAAAGAAAAGTACATTATGTCGGTGACGCTCAAAGCGTTGACTAAGTTGACTTCGTTAAAGCGAAACAATTTCGTAACTGAATCGCTATTAGAATTTAACAAACCGCACTAATCGAGTTTCCGATGCAGTCCATTGCATTTCAAATTAAAATTAAAAGAGTTCCTCCACAAAATAGGGCGGGGTGATGTTTCAAAGGAAGATTTAGAAAACTGTACTAAATGTATCCCGACTCGAATAGCTCGCGTATTTTAAGAATGTTTTAACGCTGTCTATTTGGATATTGTTTGTTTAGTGACGAATAAACTTCCTGTGATGGTCTGTAAAGCTTTGTAAGTCAATACTTGAAAATACACTATGCTGACCATTAAAAACTAGATAATTTCAATCCAAATTCCAATGGATAGAACAATATGTTGTATATGTTTTTGATTTATCAAGAAAGTCGTCAACGTACATATAATATTTCTGTTCAACGTCGCGTCGTGAGTTCTATGCCAAGGCTAGACAAACAGAAAAGCTATAAACAGAATAGATACTCACCTCAACAACCTGCCTCAAGTCTTCGACGTAGACGTTCTCAGTCTGAACGATTTCTGCACAGACTCGCTCCAGCTGTGAAGGCCCTGATGGCTCGTTCCAGGATTGACCTGGAAGAGATATATTACATACACATAGAGCAGATAGCAGATGAGAAGAATGAAAAACCAGAAGTCATCTTGTATCTTTGAAGCCAGAACCAGAACCCAACAATTCGACGCAAAGAATTTTTTTTTTTTTTAAGTTTAATATAGGTAACTTAAATGATATGTGCAATATTTTCAGAAGCGCCATATTGGCGTTCCTTATGCTTAAATTCATCATTTTGAAAATAATTAGAATTAGATTAACTTACGCGGTATAGTGTCCGAATGCCTGTCTTCTGCCGCAGTGTTGGTGAGAATGCCAGCGTTGTTCATGAAATTATTACTACCGTTCGCTGATGCCATGTCCGCATCGCTGTGGTCATCCAGGCTCTCGATAGAAGCCAAGTAAGCAGAGTTAACTCCTTTATTCTGGACTCCACTGCTTGATGTAGAACTAGATGAAGCAATTGAACTCATTGATAAAGGTCTCGAGACTTCAGGCGGTGGGTGTAGACTATCTTTCGGTGGTATCGTTTTCAAATTCCCTGTAGACCCCACCTCAACAGGATACGGGGCAACTTTAGCTAGCTTCGACGGACTTTCATTCTTATTAACAAAATCTTTTCTATGTAAACTATTGGTTCCATTAGGGAATGTATCAGAAGGCACTTCTTTTTCCGTTTTTTGCGGAGAATTTTCTTTGGACGATAGTTTGATGTCGAATTCTCTGTCATTTGAAGATATAGAGAGTTCGATCGATTGGTCAATGTAAGGAAGCGAGAGAGATTCAAAGGCAGTTTTGTTTGCTATAGGAACATCATAAATTGCTGGCCTATTATTCGTTGGGACATCGTACGTTGTCTGTTCATTTATTTTAAATTCAGGTTTTAACGGTGCTGTTTTAGACGGAGATTCTGCCTCTTTCTTTTTTCCAAAGCTTTTCAAGCCCAACGGTTGGTCGTATATTTCCACTGAAGGCAAAATATCTACTCCAGATTGTGATATCTTCGATGTAGCTCCAACCAGCGGTATATTCGATCTATGTCTTGTAGAAGATCTTACACTGCTGATCCCTTTTTTCTGGAACTTAAGTGTAGTTGTCTCCGCAGCACTTGAAATAATCCTCTTCACATTGGGCGACAGGTTATCGAACGATGACGTTTCAGAAACTTTATCTCTAAACGTCCTTTGGATTTGCACTTTACTGTTATCACTGGTAAGGTCACTTTCGTTAGCACCATTGCAATTAGTTCGTATCGTATACAAAGAGCTTTTGTTTACTGTGGCTACGGGGAGTTTCACACTGCCGACCATTTTGGAGGGATGCTTGGGTTTCACGTCTTTAGCTTCTTGCGTCATTTGTATTTGGTCTACTGGTGGGTCGTTTCTGGCATCTTTTGCCTTCTCTAAAGCAGCTGCTTCAGGCCTTGCTGTTTTTTCTGGCTCAAGTAGAGAGTCGTAAATGCCAATCAGTGTCGGAGTGAGATCTGTCGTGCTACCTGCAACAAGATGAAGACGTATTAGAAATAAAATATTTATCTCTTGTGTAACAATAAAAACGTCGTGTTAATTTACACCGTGTGCTCTCCGCTATAAACTCAGAGGTGGAGTTTGTATAAGTTGACATTCAATTAGTAACTAATAACAATTTAATGGACCTGCATTCTTGGAGTGATTTAGGATCGAGTTTACCAACGGATTGTTCTTTATTTGGACGTGGAGCGTAACTGGACCTATTACGGAGGACAATGTTCATTACTTTTAATGCAAGATTTGAGTCGGATTAAAAACATGAACTGCGCGGGAGCATTTAAGTGGTTTATTATGCAAACGTACTTGATATACAAATAGCAAGACGTACCCAGGTGTTATACCGACGAAACGAGGTAATGTGGAGTAAAATGATCATATAAATTCTTCATGTTATATAGATAGTAATTTTATTTGTGCAGGAAGTACCCTATTATCGATACTGAGATAACAGCAACTATAAACATTTTTATACGGACAGCTTTGAAATGTGTAATAACACAACAATAAATGCTATACGCATTCTTTGTAAAATAATCAAAGCGTAATACGGTGCTAATTCAGAAGAAACGTTCAAGGATTGTCACAACAAATCAGTATAATTAATCATAGGCTTCATTCACTAATCACTATATCGTCTGTCATGAACCTCATCATGATTTGTAAACTCTATTTTAAGGAGAACTACTTACTGGTCATCATGACTCGCATAAATCCATACAGGATTACAGGACTATCTGTCATTACTAAATAGCCACAGAATGCTTTTAAAGTTATTAAGCAGTTATAAAAGAAGACGTGACTATGCTTTTTTGGAAAGAAACGATTTCAGATTAAAAGACTGTTTGTTAGCTACATATACTAGACATGCTATTTACACACTTATATTCAGTAACTTAGGTTTGAAATTGCTTGAAGACGAGCGGACTTTAACGACTTAATTTTCCACATTTGGTAAAAAATAGAAACATTTACGTCACGTTCAAAAGGAGAAATGTAGAAAAGAATCCATTTTGATTTGAATCTTAATGCAACATAATTGAGTTTTAAGGATTAAGTTAATTGGTCACGTCACGTGTCACGAAATCAACATGTGTTCTTCCTTACTTGTTGAAAGATGATAAAGACTACATTACATTATCTTGTGCTTACCGCAATCAACCAATCGTAAATGTAGTTATACCGCACTAGTGCTCTTACATACATAAACAAATTGTTTTTTAAATGTACTATGCAAGCTACGAACGGTTTTTATAGGTACAGAATTTCCTTAAATAACTTAGGACTGGCTATTTTTCTGCAAATAGCTTTTTAAAATAAAATGAAGCGAGAATACAGCAGATAAATTGTACTAAAGCTTCAATTTAGGACAGAACTCTAAACAACAACTAGCTCTACACAACAAATAGTTCTGGCTGGATATAGTAATGCCGTCGACGTCAAAACCACTTTACCAATCTCATCTCTTATCAATAATAAAACTTCTTGAAAGGATACAATCTGAAATGTCCCTTTTAATAAAGTATTGTCCATTAAAGGAGTCGTTCGTGGCAATCTAAATTAAGATCCTGGCCCGTTAAAGGAATTTACATCACAATAAAGGGTTAACATCTTAGTCGGAGCTATCGCCATCTAGCGGCGGCGTCGTAAAACTTGTTTGGGTTGTCGTTAAACAAATAGAAACGTTCTGTCAGTTTTATAGGTTTCCCTCGGGTTTATTTTAGTTGTATTGTATGTTTGTTTGTGTCACACACAGCCCCAGTTGCCCCATGCCCATTGCGGGAAAATCGTTTTAAAGGTCCATGAAAAAGTTCTTATACTTCTAATAACGGCATTGAGTAGAATAGCCTAACGTATTGCTGTCCTAGTCCTATTAGGATTATTACTGTATGGGATCTAGTTATGGTTGTAGTTATTATTGGCATTCTTTATCATATCTGTCTGGGAACTGCATAATACTTAACATGTGACATTGACATTTCAAATGACAATGTTTCAAATTATTATGATGAAAAACATCGTGTGTATCACGGGCAATATAGGAATTAGAAATCTCGAGCCCGTCAAGCCTTTGGTTTCATTTACACCGGCCTTAATACCAGAGATGCGATTTATTTGAAATACTTCTATTTAAAATGCAAATACAAAATGCAAAATACCTATTTTGTATTTTACATTTAAATGCCTTTTAGTAAAAAACATTTTGTATTTTATTTGAAATACCTTTCGAGATGTATTTTGCATTTTTTATATTGATTTCAAAATGCAAAATACTTTGTCATTAAGTTTAGCCAACATTAGATACCAGTCAAACAAAATGAAATGAACGAATGACCCTTGTATTGCCGAATTTGACCGATAGAGGTGCGTGCCCTTTTTTCTTCTTTGGTCAGAGTGCGCGCCTTATGTCTGAACTAATAAATATAAATTGATGTTTATTTTTTTTTCACTTTTTAACAATACTAGTCCAATTGTTATTAATAAAAGAAAAGTGTAATAATAATAAAATAAGAACTAGATGCACAATCAACCGAAATAAATGGCCACACAATTCACAAAATGAAGCCATGGCTATCTTTTCGTTAGTCTAGTTTTTTTACATTATTTTGAGTATTATTATTATTAATAACATAACAATTTATTATGATACGCGTACTGATAAATTAGACCAAAATGTCATGCATAAGGTGCCATTTGGCTCGGCATTGTATCTCTATTCTATTTCTCATGATAAATACCTAAAATAAATAAAAATATCATTTGATTTGGTCAAAAGGTATTTTATTTTGAAAAAGTATTTTGAAAATACCTATTTTGCATTTAGCATTTGAAATACAAAACGCAAAACTATTTAGTATTTTGCATTTGAAATAGTAAATCTGAAAAGTATTTTGCATTTTGTATTTAAATGCTTTTTTAAAACCATTTTGTACATCTCTGCTTAATACACAATTTATAATTATTTTATAAGTACCTACTGTGTATTTTAATATGCAGCTGGTTATACATAAACAACTGTTATAGTTATTATACCTATAAACTTGTCTGTATCGGAAAATATTTCTAAAAACTAGTTTCTGCCCGCGACTTCTCGTCCGCGTGGAATCCGGTTACAGCGTTCCCGCGGGAATTATGCGTTTTTCCGGGATAAAAAGTAGCCTATATTGACCCGTGTTATGATCTACCCCCATGTCAAATTTTGTTGCAATCCGATCAGTAGTCTTCGTGTTAAACCCGGACATACATACATACAATACATACGGTTACGTGATTTCAGCAGACTTCTTATTAGTAGTATAGTATAGATTAAAACCTAGATTTCCTAATCAAATCAATGACGGTGTCGGAAACCGTCTACGTTAGTATGTATGTGGGTCCTTAAGGAAGTAACAGAAGGAAGAGATACATTACCGGGGGCAGAGTTCATTGGTACAGCATGCTAAGAGCTGATCCAACCACCAATCTAATATTTGGCCTTACGGGGGATGTTGTTTCGGCAATTTACTCGAAATTATGAATGGTGAAACGTAAAGAAAATTAAATCTTATTTAGATAGATAGCTTTATTCTTTGTTATATTTTTCACTGTCGGATACAGATGAAAGAATAAAACGCATTCTTTTATTTTATCCTGGTGTTCATTTATTATTATTATTTATGATGTTTACGAGACACGTTTATGCACATTAGTAAAATAAAAACTAATACAAAAGGCGAACTTAATGCCATAAGCTATGTCATATATGTTATGTACTACAAAAAACTCAGTGTACAAACGTGGGTGGGAAAGTCTTAGCATCAGCAGGTCTAAATCCTTTCATTTTTCTGACCAATTAGATCCGACTGTAACTTATTTTCCAAATCGACATTTTGTCTGTTTATTCACAGAAACACTGCAGTAAGCTCGCTATAATTTATCTATACATTTATTTCCTATTACCTTTATTGCCGAGGGGGCAAAGCCAGCTCTATAATTATCCTGAAGGAGTATGTATGGCTTAGAAGATGAGTCAGTATTTTTATCGGCTGCGCCGGCGCCGGGCGAAGTCCGCGCGCGCAGGTATACTTAGTTACAGTTAGGTATACTTAGGTAAGGTATACTTAGGTAAGTAGTTTACTACCATATGGTAGTTCGGCGAAAGAGCGATAACCCATAGGTTCTCGCCACAATCCTAAATTGTGACGACGGGCATCATTGCCTGGCCTCACTCGCCTCCTTTGAAATGTCAAAATACGTAGGTATTTGTTGGCTACGAAACACTCGGTAGCTTGAGCTTGAATTCTAGGGTTGTATGCAGCAATCATATTTAAACTAATCATAATTTTTTGCGTGCACTTTTTTGATATTTAATGGTTATTATCCTAATAGGGGCGGAGACAAATCCATATATAAAATCATCCATATCGGTTCAAATCAGCCGACCTTGAGTGGTGTAACTAACACAACTTTGTTTTATATATCATCATCATCATCATTTCAGCCGAAAGACGTCCACTGCTGAACATATGCCTCCCCCAAGGCTCGCCACTCAGACCGGTCCTGTGCTACTTGCTTCCACCGGTTTCCCGCGACCTTCACGAGGTCGGTGCTCCATCTTGTTCGAGGCCTACCGACAGCTCGTCTCCCGGTTCGCGGGCGCCACTCGCGAACTTTCCGGCCCCATCGGCCATCAGTCCTGCGAGCAATGTGCCCCGCCCACTGCCACTGGCTCGCAAATCTTCGGGCTATGTTTTATACATATATTATATATAGATTACATTGTCTCTGTTGTTACGAAGTACATTTGACAGCGATGTGACTGCTCATCCTTGATCCAGTGACCTTTCCCGACCCCGCAACAATGCTGGAACGAATTATGAAAGCGTTTGACAACTCGCGAACAATGGGGACGGTTAATTTAAATATAACCGTTTAGGCTTCAGCTTGAAGGATTTTTGCTCCTTTGTCGTGTGAACGGTATGTGTTTGGCCAACTTATTTAAGTAAGCACTTACTACATCTGTTCTTAATAATATGATGTATTTTATTAATAAAACAAACAACTAGAAGTACATACATGCCGACATCTTTATTCTAGTGAAGTCAACAGATAAAACTATTAAGTACCGCAAGCGTACCATAGAGTAAGTATCTAACATATTACAGTCCCTACAGATAATTTAAATCTAAAATTTCAAACGGTCCTACTGTTTTGAACAGTTTCTTTTTTAGGGTTCCGAAGTCCACAAGGAACCCTTATAGTTTCGCCATGTCCGTCCGTCCGTCCGTCTGTCCGCACTATTGCTCGGAGATGCTTAGTTCTAGAAAGCTGTAATTTGGCATGAATATACATATTAGTTACGCTGACAAAGTGGTACAATAAAATTTTGATATAATTTTTTTATAGGGTACCTCCCCTACTCGTAAAGTGGGAATGTAATTTTTTTTTCTTGCGTACCCCATGGTGCGGCATATCGTTGAATAGGTCTAAAAAAAATAGTGTGGGTTTGTTAAAACCATTTTTTGATTAAGTGATGCGTTTGTGAAATATTAAGCTTTAAAGTGCTATTTTTTGTTAGAGTCACGTTTCCCCCCCCCCCCCCCCCCTGCCAGCTAAATGGTGGTATTTGGATGGCAGAAAAAAATCACGGTTATGGCATATATAACGTAGTTGAAAGGAAAACTATCACAGCCAAGTAGGCTGTACAATACAAACTTACGAGTCATAGTCGACCAACTTATGAAATGATTAAAAATCCAATCATTTTTCTCGAGCGGCTGGGTCGTCGGGCGGGCGCATCATACCACAGGCTAGCTAGATGCTAATAAGTCTTAGAGAAAGGTACTGTGGGCATCGTCAACTTCGGAACCCTATACTTGGCGCGTGGCCCGACACGCACTTGGCCGTTTTTTTTTATACCAATGGTATAGGCAAACGAGCGCACAGCCCATTCTTACTCATTTACGTGGTTAATTGGATGTAGAAATTAGACATAAGGAAAGTTCTTCTTTCTCCTCCGCAACAACATATATTTACGTCACACTAGCTTTTGCCCGCGACTTCGTCCACGTGGAATTCGGTTATAGCGTTCCCGCGGGAATTGAGCGTTACACTATAACAAATTATACACTAAAACCTTCTCCTCATGAATCACTTCTATCTATAAAAAAAACCGCATCAAAATCCGTTGCGTAGTTTTAAAGATCAAAGCATACATATGGACAGACAGCAGGAAGCGACTTTGTTTTATATTACGTCACATTACTGGGTACTGCACTGGATATATAAAGCTGTGGTAGCCTAGTCGTTTGACCTGTGGATTTCAAGTACCGTCTCTTGCAGAGGGTCGGGGTTTCGAATCCGGCTCGCACCTCTGAGTTTACCTATGTGCGAATTTAAATTTACCACTGAGTTTTTGGGTGAAGGAAAATATCGTGAAGAAACCGGCACGCATCCGCGGAGTAATCCAAGAATGTATGCGAAGTCTTTTCACGGCTCACTTTTCACTGGACCGATTTTAATGGAACCCACACATAACGCCGACAAACCCAGAGGCACAGCTTGTAGGTACTACTACTACTACTACAACAGCCTATTTACGGCCCACTGCTGGGCACAGGCCTCCTCTCATCACGAGAGGGTTTGGGCTATAGTCCCCACGCGGGCCCAGTGCGGATTGGGGACTTCACACACATCTTTGAATTACTTCGCAGGTGCGTGCAGGTTTCCTCACGATGTTTTCCTTCACCGAAAAGCTCAGTGGTAAATTCAAATTGAATTTCGCACATAAGTAAACTTAGGGGTGCGAGCCGGAATCGAACCCCCGACCCTCAGCATGAGAGGCGGTAGGTCGAACCACAAGGCCACCACGGCTTGTAGGTATGATCATATTATCTCGACTAATTTAGACTACGTTTCATAACGCCTTGGACCTGCCGTATCGAGTTTGACGAATTGGTTTTACGGCTTGTTAAAAGTGTGGAAAGATTGTCCTTTGAAGAAAGAACTCTAGCTATATTGCACTCTATGCTTTGAGCAAACAGACTTTTAGAAATGTGATAAACTTAGGATGAGACGTGAAAATATGACGCGACGAGAGATATATGCCAGAAAAGTCGAAGATTTGGATATATTTCAGTGGATACATTTACTATGGGGATTACACAGAGTTACACAGAAAAATGTAAGAATTTTCTCATCCGAGCATACCTAATTTGATTTTATCATAGTTAATCTGTCGGAAATTTGAGTTATTTAATGGTCAGCGACTACTTTAGTACTCTTTAGATAGGGTTTTTTATTAAATACCTATTAATGGGTTTGCGTTTAACTCTAATCACACATGATTGTTGGAAAGTGATCGTAATCAAGTTCGTAAAAGAAATGTTTGCCTCCTAAGATCTTCAATTCAAGTAACATTTGCCAATTTAGAAAATGACATTTTAACGACAAATTATTACTTGCATTTTGGTATGCATCTGTACGGGCCTGCTAATTCAGAAGAAAATTAAAAAATACACACTTACATAAATCATTTGTTGCATATCGTGTTGTTTACACAAGGTCTTATACATAAAATTACAGTTACTTAAGTATAATTTAATTAACAAAACAATTCAAACTTTAATTAGTCTGTTGGCTAAATGAATTCCCACAATCGCAGGAATTCGACGCACGCGCAGCGCAGAGCAAAACAATGGTTTCCCGATTCGCGCCTGCGCGCTGACTCACTCTGTTTTGCTTCCTTCGGAGATACAGATACCTCACAAACGCAGGCTTTGGTCTTGCTTTGGTACTGTGGTATTGCAGAACACAACTTAGAAGGCGCGCGGCGAAGCACTTAAGCCCTTGACGCAGAGTCTGTTATTGCTTAATCCGCGCGCCTTCTAAGTTGTGTCGTGCTATACAGTCACGTCTATTTGACACGAGCACGACTCTATGAGTGACACCGCTAGTAAAAATCCGCTAGGGGCGCTAGTGTCGTTGGCATCAAGTCAGCCATTGGCCATTTTGCGGCGCGGTTTGACATTGACAACTATATATAAATATATGCCACCAATCACCACCTCGAACGCAGCCTCGAAAGCCAGTGGCGCCCGCTGGTTGCCGTCATTGGCATAAATGCAAGACAATGTCACATATTTATGACCACAACCCTCAGCCACAACCACAGTGTGCTGTCATATATTTTTGCAAGTGCAGTGAAGCCGTGTGGTGGCCTAGTGGTTCGACCTACCGCCTCTCATGCAGAGGGTCGGGGGTTCGATTCCGGCTCGCACCTCTAAGTTTACTTATGTGCGAAATTCAATTTGAATTTACCACTGAGCTTTTCGGTGAAGGAAAACATCGTGAGGAAACCTGGCACGCATATGCGAAGCAATTCAAGATGTGTGTGAAGTCCCCAATCCGCATTGGGCCTGCGTGGGAACTATAGCACAAACCCTCTCGCGATGAGAGGAGGCCTGTGCGCAGCAGTGGGACGCAAATAGGCTGTAGTAGTAGCTCAATACCCACACCAGTGTTGCCGCTTGCCAGATTGCATTTCTTAGAGTTTTCGTGTTGATGGCTCTGTAAACTGCCCCTATCTACTCTATTCAGCTCTAACAAATATTAGTTTATTAGGTACGTTTTGGGTACGTTACGTTTATTTTGCGTTATACTTGGCTATGTATATAAAGCACTCACTCTTCCTTATTGTGTAGTTAAAGCTTTTAACCCCGGTTGATAGATACAAAAGGGCCATGGATTACTTATTAGATATCCAATAAAAGCGAACCTAGTTAATTTCCTTTCTGCCATTGTTTTCTCCTTTCATTAATCAACCATAGAGTTTCCCTCCATTTCCAAAGCGTGAATGACATTTGATTACACCTCAATCTAGCTTGTCTATGGGCGGGTAATGGCCGTGCATTACTGGCAGGCACATAAGTTCAACTTTCTCTCGGCGAATCGATTGTCAATTGTCATTGTAGGGTCGCTCGAAATCTGGTACAACTATCTATATGTACGGACCATCTTGTTCATTGGTACGGACCCGGTCCAAAACTAAACCACAATCGATAAGAGTAGTTGGCGTACAATAATTTAGTTCGTGGTCCTGTTATGAGCAAAGTGCAGTGCACGAGTCACTCGGGAACGAACAGGAAGCTCGGCTTCTAGTGCTGCTAAATACGGAACCGATGGGGCGCCTTTGATCCTATGAACACAGGGCTGCCAACTGCCAACGTCTGCATTCTTAATACTGCTGTCTAATATAATGGGAATTAAATGACGACAGGTTTGGCTCAGTTGGTAGTGACCCTGGCCACTGATCTGATTCGAATCCCGCTAGGGTCAAACTTTGGTGATGAGCACGAATGTTTGTAGCAGAGTCATGGATCATGGATGTTTAGTATTTATGTATTTCTCAATATAAGTATTTATATCGTTGTCTAGCACCCATAGTACAAGCTTTGCTTAGTTTGGGGCTAGGTCAATTTGTGTGAAATGTCACAACATATTATTATTATTAAATACTATTAATATTATAAAAGCGAAAGTCGCCCTGTCTGCTGCCTATTTGTTGTTATATGTATTTATATTCACGCTTCAACAGCTGGGCCATTTTAGATTAATTTTGGTATGGAGATGGTTGCAGTCTCGGAAAAGGACATCAGCGTACGCGCAAAATAAGTGTTAGATGCGATAATAGATGCCGCCTGTAGAAGCGCCCACTGGATATTGATCACATGCAGAGCTTTTCCGATGTACGCCTCAATGTCGGCCAGATTGGTCCAGTTGGTAGTGACCCTGCCTTCTGTGCCGACGGTCGCGGATTCGAGTCCCGCTCGGGGCAAACTTTGTGTGATGAACACGAATGTTTGTACTCGAGTCATGGATGTTTAGTATTTATATATGTATGTATTTCTCTATATAAGTATTTATATCGTTGTCTAGTACCCATAGTACAAGCTTTGCTTAGTTTGGGGCTAGGTCAATATATGTGAAATGTCCCAAGATATTAAAAAAACATGTAAGGAGGTTGTCAGTCTATACACCTTGTCTCTGGTACCGATTCGTAGTGTGCCAACCCTGCCTGCGTGCCTGCGAGCGATATCGGCGTCAATACCGCGCCGCGCGGTATACGACTATTTTTAACCGGAGTCCTTATCCATCCCGTGGCAGACGAACAATTATGTAGTAAAGTCATTGATCTATTATAAGTAAGGATTCACAATCAGCTGGAGAAAAATGGCCCCGTCAAAACGGTTGCCCGAACAACTCGGACACCCGTTTGGCCTTCGTTATAAAGAGGCGTTATTAGCACATTGGAACGTATTTTCTAATGTCAGTTTGCTCCATATATTTTGACATATTCTGTTAGGCACTGTTCGTCCATATGTTATTACTTATTATAGGTCAATGAGTAAAGTGCTTTATTTAAACAAAAATGCAGCCTTCAGGGAAAACCTATAGTTATACGAGTATACTCTTCTTTATATTTAAGTCATATTTATAATGTCCTAAAGGTGACTTACGCGGCAGACTACATTGAAGACGTTTTTAGTCAATTCTGCAACGCATTGGTGATGGACGCTCCGGGTGTTGCCAGTGTCTATAGACGGCACTTAGATAATCCATACTTAAATCTATACTATAATAAATCCATACTAATATTATAAATGCGAAAATAACCCTCTGTCTGTCTGTCTGTTACCTCTTCACGCTTCAACCGCTGGACCGATTGAGATGAAATTTGGCATGGAGATAGTTTGGGTCCCGAGAAAGGACATAGGCTACTTTTTATCCCGGAAAAGCGCATAGTTCCCGCGGGAGCGCGATAACCGAATTCCACGCGGACGAAGTCGCGAGCAAAAGCTAGTTATAAATAAATGCGAAAGTAACTCTGTCTGTCTGTCTGTCTGTTACCTCTTCACGCTTCAACCGCTGGACCGATTGAGGCGAAATTTGGTATGGCGATAATTGGGGTCCCGGGAAAGGACATAGGCTACTTTTTATCCCGGAAAAGCGCATAGTTCCCGCGGGAGCGCGATAACCGAATTCCACGCGGTCGAAGTCGCGGGCAGAAGCTAGTTAATAAAAAAAAAACAAGTCTCCAAGAACATAACCTATACGGGTTCAGTGAAATCGGCTGACCATAGACAACTTCCCATAGTTTTCAAACGTCGCGACGGCGCCTGCGCGCTCGGCGCCGAGAACCGTCGTGAAAGAAAGATAGATGTGAATGTGATTCCTGTATCCCTTTAATGGGTCGACTTGTTCTCGTGGATTCAATGGAAATAATCATGTGAGATAAAATGAGAACCCTATATGCTCGATATGCTTATTCTGTATTAATTCTAATAAATAAAATTATCGTGTCACAGTGTTTGTAACTAAACTCCTCCGAAACGGCTCGACCGATTCTTATGAAATTTGGAGTGTATGTTCTAGCTCTCAGAATAAGACGTAAGCTATTTTTCATACCAAAAAAAAATCCAAGGCGGTACGAAGTCCGCGGGATCAGCTAGTTTAGGTATAAAAGGCAAAGTGATTGACTGATGTTGATACATTAGCACAGGCCAAATCACCGGTCGTAAATAGCTGAAATTTGGCATGTAGGTTCCTTGGGGAGTGTAGGGCAGCACTAAGAGAGGATTTCCCGAAATTCCCATGGGAACGGGAAAAAATGGGATTATTACATTTTAATGTTTATACGCGCGTATATATATATACGTAGTCGCAGATAACAATTATAGTTTAAAATAATTTATTAATCGTTAAAAAAGGTAAAACAATTTAACGCTTTGACTTTTTCGTGCCCAACTGCCCACCTCCAAACTCCATCAGATCAGCTCGGTGGTACCATATTATTTCATTGTCATCTAATGTACAGAATAGGTACTTGCCAAGTTTCATCAGGATACGATAATTAGAAGTGGGTGAAATTTAGCTTAGCTTGCAAGATTCCTTACATATTGTTTTGTTTGTGTGTTAGTTAGTTACACGAGGACCTAATAAAACCGTTGTAAAAGTACACTTCTCTTTCAAAATGTAAGAACCTAATTTTTTACCCAAATTGCCAGCCAAAGGTCGTCCATTGCTGGACATAGGTAGGCCTCCCCAAAGGTCTGCCACTCGGACCGATTCTGCACCTCTCGAATCCACCGGATCCCCGCAACTTTCACTAGACCGTCGCTGCATCTTGTTAGAGGCCTACTGACAGCTCGCCTTGCGCGCTTTTTTAGGGTTCCGAAGTCCACAAGGAACCCTTATAGTTTCGCCATGTCCGTCCGTCCGTCCGTCCGTCTGTCCGCACTATTGCTCGGAGATGCTTAGGTCTAGAGAGCTGTAATTTGGCATGAATATGCATATTAGTTACGCTGACAAAGTGGTACAATAAAATTTTGAAATATATTTTTTTATAGGGTACCTCCCCTACTCATAAAGTGGGGATGTAATTTTTTTTCTTGCGTACCCCATGGTGCGGCATATCGTTGAATAGGTCTTAAAAAAATATTGTGGGTTTGTTAAAACTATTTTTTGATTAATTGATGCGTTTGTGCTATTTTTTGTTTTGTGCTATATTTGGTTGGCTGAAAAAAATCACGGTTGTGGCATATATAACGTAGTTGAAAGGAAAACTATCAGAGCTAAGTAGGCTATACAAACTTACGAGTAATAAATAGTCGACCAACTTATGATGATGATTTTTCTCGAGCGGCAGGGGCGTCGGGCGGGCACGTCATACCAGTGGTATGACGTGCGCTAGCTAGATGCTAATAAGTCTTAGAAAGGTACTGTGGGCATCGTCAACTTCGGAACCCTATACTTTGCGCGTGGCCCGACACGCACTTGGCCGGTTTTTCAAATAACTATTTACGTAACGGGCTGGTGAAGGGACTCGTTACTTAGTATCAAATGAAACTCGGAAAAACGGGGAAAGGTCTCAACAACGCAGAAAACCCGGCAGTTTCTAGTGTAATGAGTAAAAATTGGCCTATTAGTGTCCATTGCGCACTTCCGACGATTTGCCGCTTTTACATCGATTAGTATCGATAATCCTGCGGTTAGCCTCATTTCTTTCTTATATTACTTTTTTAAGACGCGTGACGCAATTCTATGCCTACCTAAATGAGCCAAGCCAAGCCTTTACAGCTTTGAAAAAACGATGTAAATAGATGCAAAAAATATTTTTTTTATTTGAGTATTAAGTACTGTTGCCAGGATGGATCTCAATTCCGTTGGAATCTTGGAAGTTGGAATATCTGAAGAGTATTGGCAAATCTGTTTTCTCAAACATGCTCGGAATGTCTTGCTTTCCATTTAAACATAGAATACGGAAAGTCACTCATTCCTTTAATTAGAATTTAAAAAACACGTCCTCAAATAGAGATGGTTTTCCATACCTTCATTTTTGTCCTAGGAGAAATATGAAAGTATGAAAATCCATTTGATACATTAAATTAAATGATTGTACTAGGTTTCTACGTATTTATTGCACAATTTAATAAAATAAGTTTGCATATACTGAGGAAATTATCGAAAAAATAGAAAACGACTCTAGCACAGAGCAGAGAGTGGATAAATATTGTGAATTATATTATCTTATGAATGGTGCACCATGTTAGTAAAAACGTTGACACTGACAGAACATCAAGTAAGAATCTATACAGCACTCGGTCATGATGGCCAGCGTTAAAGTCCCAACAGATAGCCCTTAACCTTAAAGTTAACACGAGGTCAAGTCTAAGATTACCAGTTGTAATTTTATTTTACGAAGTTCATTTTTTACGAGTAGACACGGAATTTGAAACGGTAAACGTGCTAGAGTCAAGGCGAAACCTTAATAATTAATGTATTGCGTAAATCTATTACTGTTTAACTATTAACTAGTCAAAGTGGGTAATTTGAATACTCGATGTTTTTCATCTTGACCTTCTGACGCTAAGGTTGTTAAGAGGAATATTTGTAGTTGCAATAAAAAATAATTATGAAATTAAATTGGAGATGAAGAAGAAAATTTGCATATTTTTTCCGAATTCCCATTTTCGTCAACTAAATAAACGATGATAAATATGTGAAAATTGCATATATTTATTAGTATTTCGGTCTTTTGAGAAATGAGAACCATTGTCCGAATATTCCGACTGCGTATTAAACAATGAGGTACCTAGAGTACCACCTAATTACTGTACTTGCTTTGCTTGTTTCTTTCTAGCAAGGTTTTTGTAAGTCTATGAACGTGTTCCGAAGTCACGAATCACGATTTTTTTTTTTATTTAAATTATCCTGGCATTATTCTATTTGTTTAGTATTACAATATATGATGTACTTATTGTAAACAAAACAAATCGGTGACGTCATTATTTCCTAATAAAGGTAGACAGAGACACAGAATAATTGCTATTTAAACTTCTACTGGTGTTTAAGGTTGTGCTCATTTCAAATGCACTAGCAACATCACGAATTAAACCCTGATGGCTTATTACGAAATTCCTAACCTGGCAACATTTATCTGATGAATAGTGATGTGCTATCGAACATCTCGCTATCGGTACATCGTTTTGTTTCCCGCCATTCAAGTGACGTAACGTAATATTTGCAAATATAGCATAATTTTGACATACTGATTTTTTAAAGGTTAGTTTCGCTTGGACAAACGATTATGCAATTTTAAATTGAAGATGACCGTATAGGGAACTTGGTTATCGGTTAATGACTTATTGTTTCTATGTTAAAATTATTGTATGTATGATGTTGAATACAATACAACATCATCAATAATTGCAAGTAAGCAATAGTGTACAATACAAACGGTGGTATGTAGTAGTTATATGTTTTATCTCGTTTTAACAGACAAGACAAGCTATATCTGTAGGTACTTCAAAACACTTCTAAAGGTAAGAAAAGGCATGAGTAATAAAGTTTGACAGTTGACAAAATACGATTGTAAGTTGCGGCTTGTTGCATTGTTTGTACAGAAACTAAAGTCGAAAATGTGTCGAAATCATTCAGTGAACAAAATGTACATGCTGGTTTAGTTACCTATGTAAATAATGCTGAGCAGCTCTATGCCAACATGATGTGACTCACGATCGCGGCAATGTAAGAGAGAATTTACTCCGAACAACCCGAATGGTAGTTTTGAACTACAAAATGGAATGCAAAGTTCTATCTTGAACGAGCTATTCTGAAATTTTAGATTTCGTATGACAGGTAGATGTGTCGTTCGAACGGATTAACCTATTTAAGACCTTTTCAGAAGTTACTATAGGTATGCAGCTTATGTAAGACTCCCTCCATCACCATCACTCAACAGGCCCATCCCACTATAAGTACAGAGTACAGCTATCCTCAATTCATCACATCATGAGGATTTGAGCTATAGTCCCCACACGGGCCAAATATGAAGGACTGTATCAATTTCATAAGACATTGTGGCTTACGTCAAGCGAAGTTTCTCGTTCCTGTCGAAGTCTAACTCCCCTGATATTTTAATAAGAAAGTAAGTACTTATATTATATAGTACTTCCTGCTTACGAAATATTGGCGGGCCACCCAGGCCGTCCCCTGCGGCTGTGGCGTAACAGACATAGACAATGCGGGCCATAAGGAAGACACGCTTCGGGACAATGTTGCCAGCGCCAATTAAGCTTATTGTCTATGGTAATGGTAGTTTTCATATTATAAGAAATGAATACTTTTGCTACAATGACGATGACAGTTATGTTTTAAATAAATGCGAAGCGCAAGAGGGATTTTTATAAACATTATTTTTTGGATTAGAGCGATGGTATTTAACGTCAAAGATTCGTTATTTAAAAAGGATTAGTTTAATAGTTTGAACTATTTTACTAGATTACCTACCCCAGTAGTAGGTACCCCTACTTGTAGGTACCTAAATATATTTTCAAAATGAGATACTTCTGCAGCTCTTCGTTCAAATGGAGTGGTTTTTTTGACAAATAAGTTTTAAAAAATGTGGTTGATTGAAGCAAACAATTGGATCATTGCGGTAACGGCTAAATCACGATAGGTACGTAAGTACCTATACACAAGGCGCGTAAAAACGCCAATAAAAACTAGCATTGTAGTCTGTGGGAATATATAACGCTTGAAAAGGTGGTTGAGTAAGGAAAAACTACGCAGCACTTTGCGGATAAATGTTTATTACTTAATATGCAAATTCGAAAGCAACTCAGTCAGTTGACATTAGCATTAGCACACAGAGTATTTTATACCGTGTACGAGAAATTCAGTGGTTGAAGCTTAAAAGATTCATAAACCGTTTTGGCATTAATATAATAGGATTAGGATCGAATTAATGGATTCATTGAATGTTGTATTTTAAATGACACCGGCAAGTAAATGGAGGGTTAGAGATTATCCCAAAACTCCATTACGCTGTACCTAATGTTTATTTTCAATTCCAATGTCAATAAATTCTACATTAATATTGCCACAGAGACGAAAAAAACTGACGACTGATTGATCCCTAATATATGTGGATAGTAATCGGAAAATGCAAATAACTGAATTGGGTATATCAATGACGTCATGATCTAATCTAAGTCGATTCAATATCGATGTTGTCACTTCAACTTAGTAAGCGTCAAGTTGTCGTGTAAACTACTCCGTCGCAACCATTGACCTATAATAAGTAATATCATATGGACGAACAGTGCCTAACAGAATATGTCAAAATATATGGAGAAAACTGACATTAGAAAATACGTTCCAATATGCTAATAACGCCTCTTTATAACGAAGGCCAAACGGGTGCCCGAGCTATTCGGGCACCCGTTTTGACGGGGCCATTTTTCTCCGGCTGATTGTGAATCCTTACTTATAATAGATCAATGAATCTAAGTCGATTCGATATCGATGTTGTCACCTCACTAGCTTGGTAAGCGTCAAGTTGTCGTGTAAACTTCTCCGGCGCAACAGATGACGTAACACAACGACATCTGCGACAATCTGTGTGAACAACGGTGGCTTCCTGTTGCTTGTTTGTTTATAGATAACGCTATGTGGCATTTAAATAAAGAAATCCGTGAATTTTAGAGGAAATAGTCAGTAATCGTGAGAATATTAGAATGTTCAAGACAACATACCTACATGGTACTCGTACCTATCTGATCTGAATAGTAGAAGTAATTGGCAGAAAAACTTTCTTTTACTTAAATAAAATTTTGTTGCAATCCGTCCAGTAGGTTTCGAGTTAAATCCGGACATACATTACATACATACAGTATTTTTTTCTAAAAATCGATTTTTTTGTGTTCAGTATCGTTATATAGTCCCCTCGACTTGATCGTTTCTTTTATTTTTCAAGTTACAGACGCGACTTCTTCTACAGACTTATTATTAGGAGGTAATATAGAATACACCAATATTGAAAAAATATAGGTAGGTATCATCATATATTTTCCAAAACATCGAAGGACTATATCCGTAGTGCCGAAAATCCAATATCCTTCGACTTAGGTATGTTTGACTGTTTGTCCCTGTTCCTTTGTGATAATGATAATGACAGTGACCCAGAGATTTCCCTGATCGTTTCCGCCACAGATAACATACGAGTATGTAATCGATACGGAATGTTGGAACAACTGAACTATCAGACTAAAGATTTTGTTTATTTATACCTACCTGATGGACAATTTGAAAACCGATTTAAAAAATACTTACACCCAGGTCGGTATAAAAAATTAAAGGCGGGAACGTTTAAAAATGACGAATTCGCATGCAAAAACTATTTACTTATAACTATAAAATACGAAATCAACAAATAGTAGGTACCTACTTAGTTTGATTTACTATGGCAATATTTTAAATAAAGTATGTTTTATTTTAATTTTTTAATTTTCAAACGATTATAATTTAACTTGTCGTACCATCAGAATAAAATAAGTCTTTATAATAACACTCACGTCACGCAGTAGTACTAACTGTAAGTAGACGCTCGTACGAGTACAACCAACAAAATCTTCCTACAGTGAATCATAACATAAAAACTTCTGAATCCACTCACCGTTAAGTTAATTTTAAGTAACCTCGAAAAACACAAACTGCCACAATTTAAACACACGTTGTACACTTGTCACAGTTTCCACTCGAATGCAGGCCACATGGAATTAAAAATAATAAAAATTAAAAACAAAACCTTTCAAATAAAGAACACTAGAGACGTGACACCGTCCTCAGTCTAAACACAACTGACTCGATGAATCACGAACAAAATACAAGCAATAAACCTTACAATTCCATTTGCGGTCAATGTATTATATTTGCGCGCGATTCTAAACTTAGACGCGGCGGAATAGGAAAAAGAGAACACAACCGAGCGGCAAATGTAAGATGGCGAAGTTTGTGACGCGATTTGTGAATGAATTATAAGTTGAAGGAATTCATGGTTAACCGCTTAGGAAAGCCGTTACGATACGATATATGTATTGAAAAAATACTTAGGTATACCTAAGTAAACATACTACCTAATATGTAAACATTTTGTTGTGGTTCTTGATGATTGCGCTTAACTCTTGCGTATACCTACATTATATTTTTACTTAATATTTTGAACATTCGACATGACTGTTTACAAAAAATAAAAAGTATAAATACCTACCACAGAATAAAAATAACTGTATTTTTTTACTAAGTAGAAATCAAACGGCGAAATGGAAAGCGTCGAAGGCTGGTTAAATAAACAAGATGACGTCTAGTTAACCTTCAGTGAATTATTAATTATTGTCTAATCAATTACTCGTGAACCAGAGGTCGCGTGAAGAATGGCCGACCTTTCATCCTACGCCTGTGTGCTTTTTCATTGTAGCTCGTAAGGATTAGATCATAATTAGAATTGAAGATGTCTGTATGACTCATTTGCAGAGCTGCCTTAAATTAAATAGTATTTTATATTTTTGACAAACATAAATAGGACTTATTATTGGTTTATTATGATTATATGTAAAATAAGATATGAAAGAAACTGTGGTAGGTAAGTATATTCTCAGAACAAATCCACATAACTCGAAAAAACATCGATTGTTGATAATTAATAAGACATTCCCAACACTACACAAGCAACAATGCGAAAAGACAAGCATAACAATTAAGTTCATAAAACCATCAGCCAGCCGAGCCCATAGACAAGAATAATGAACCGCAGATCAAAGATAACGATCCATAGATACGGGTCACAATGCGGACCAAATTACAGAAAGTCTATGTCACGAACCCGGGTCACCTTGTTTAAGGTACTCACTACTGTCACTTGGTCAAGTTGGCTACAAATAGGAACTGACTGGCAATTCATTGGCTAGGATAATATATGGGCGCAGCGCTCTCATGCAGTACTCACTACTGGCTGTGAATGCACTCATGGACAAATCCTGAGTTAAGAATAGCAATGTATGCCCTGTTCAATGAAGAGTGAGAGAATAAGTTTCAAGGCACGAAATATACGTAGATACTTCCAGACCACAGAACTACACAGCAGTGAGATTCCTGCTTACTTGTTTTACAACGCGGGTTCTGAATTAAATACAGACCCGAAATTAAGCATTGACGAATTTTATTGAATTTTCAGAACCATTGTGTATTGACAGCTAAGCTACTTTCATCGAAACAAACGCCAGTATTTTCTGACAGGAAAAAAAATGGAACTGTTTCTCTTCGTTGTTTGGAATTTACCCATTCTTTATTTACCATTAACTACTTACTTGTGAATTTAACAAAAGTGCCAAAAATTGGACATGCCCTAAAATTATTACAAATATATTTTTATTTAAATTGGTTATCTTATTATGAAGTAGATAATCCCCGTCGTTAAAATAAAAACTCTAAAGGATCCTTTAATGTCTCTATCGGCTAGGATTCAGGGGATTCCCGTGTCATATAACAGCTTTTTATAAATAAAAAAGCCCACCCCAATAATACCTAAGAAGTGAAAGTTAGTAATTGCTATCCTTTTTACACTAAACCCAATGGAAGAAGACAAAAATAATCTATTCACTTTACTTCCAAGAATAAACCGTCTCGTGGAAATACTATAGTGATTAGCTTAGAGCTACGAAAACCGGTCATTTAATGGTTAAAACAAATACTAGTCAATTGTAGAACACATGTCTACAATTGACTAATATTTCACTGGCAGGTAAAATCAGATGATCTTTGTTTAACGTTTAACTGAACGAACGTTCTATATGGGATCTTTATACACGAGCTTTGAGGATCAAAATTTAAATCACTACTTCCAAACATCCTGATAAACATCCAATTAAGTAGTGATTAAAATTTCCTGTCTAACACAAAATTTCTTAAAAACTTGTCTGGTCGCAATATTTTTCGATGCCATCCGATAATGTTCCTTATTTTTTTATCGATCTTGTGAAATAACAAATTGGGATAGCCCTTACATCATTGTTACAAGTCCTATAATTGTGTGTATAGGACTTGTCCATAAGTGAGCTTCATACGTCTTGTATATGCCCAGCTGTAAGCGATCGTTGACCTTAGACTCATATCGCACGGTCACACATCTACGATTTATCGATAAAATTTGTGGGTCGGTAACGGTTTTCACCGCCCGAAGCTCTGCCATAACTTAAACGTCGCCAGTAAAGACTTTAACGTCAAAATATTGACGGTTTTATGGCCAAACCGCATATTACTACTACAATAGTAAACATGTAGTAGACAGAGAGTAAACGGCCGTGGTGACGGGCGCCAGTTTGTATAGTCAAATCAGTATGCAATACGAGTATAATATATAATAATAATAATGTTTATATTTGGTATAATTATTTGTATTTTACTTTTTACATTCATATTGTAAAAACCTAACTTCAGAAAATAATGTAACAAAGGAAATAATAATAAAAAACACGTGTTATAATATCTTAATTTACTAACATATAATAAAATGATCTAAATGCGGCGAAAAATTACCTACTTCTGTGCCTGAGCTAGGATAATCCTGTGTTTCAAGCAGAACAAGATCTCAAATAGCTTATATATTAAACACAGTTAATACTAGCTTACACTAGAGGTACAAAGCCTCTTAATAATGAAGTTAGTTTCAAGTTAAGCTACCTGTATATGTATGTTTGTGTATTGTAAAGATCAAGCTGGATTGCATGAAACAATTGACAACATTTCACAATTTTAGTAGGGCGTAATTCGAAAGCAATTTCAGTATCTCTACCTAAAGGAGTCAATAAAAAAGTAAATACCTAGTACAACCAAGCTTTGCTCGGATGAAAATGTCTCAAAATATGTTTTCCCGGATATGAGACCTTAGCTAGTTCATATCCCGAATCCCCTAAATTACAAATATCGTGTAATTCGTTACAGCCGTTTCTGAGATCATTTGTATAAACAAACATGCAATATTAGCTCGCTCGTTTAAATTCTAAGATTATGAAAGAAGTTGTTTGGTATGTCGATAAAATAAAAGTTTAAGTAAAACAGGTACGGCACATCACTAGACCACAGAGAGCGTAAAATACAACGTTAGTAGAGTCAACGATAAAGTTCTTACGCCTTTGGCACAAGACGTGTAATATAAGTAGCTGGATTCCCTTAATCGTGTTGGCATACAATAAAAGGGCAGTCATAATATCCTGTACACGTGACGCTCAGACGAAGTACGAAGTGACGCCACTAACTAGAATCTAATTCGAAATGTCCGATGTTACCTACACATCTCAATTAATTTGCAACCTTTTCCACCAGAGTTACGTACGATCAGTGCCTCAGTGGTCTATAAACTTTTTTCGTGATGCTACAGATGCACGAGTTTGTCCTTGCCACTGTTTCTCTGCATTTAGTGCATACAAAGATGCATTGTTATTTTTTAATTCTCGTTGCGGCCTGGTTTTGTCCGACTTGTAATTACAAGTATGAGTTTAATCTAATACATAAATTAAATTTATTCGTTATGATTTTCATACCCATACAATTTTTTTTTTTACTTTTGGTATGAGTTACTGAAATTGGAATACTGGATGAACTTAGTTACTCAGAATAAAATGTTGCTTAGCTCTTTGACATTCTTAAGAAAACGGTAACTTAATTAACTGTTTGTTCATCACTTCAAGTAGCCAAACACTTGGGATGAGAACTTGAACTTTCTCAAGCTTCTCGAGTCTGTTCGATGACGTCGAGAAATGTTAAGTTACCTACACTTAAGTTCATTAACTACTACTACTACAGCCCATTTGCGTCCCACTGCACAGGCCTCCTCTCATCACGAGAAGGTTTGGGCTATAGTCCCCACGCGGGCCCAGTGCGGATTGGGGAATTCACACACATCTTTGAATTTCGCAGATGCGTGCAGGTTTCCTCACGATGTTTTCCTTCACCGAAAAGCTCAGTGGTAAATTCAAACTAAGTTTACGTAAACTTAGAGGTGCGAGCCGGAATCGAACCCCCGACCCTCTGCATGAGAGGCGGTAGGTCGAACCACTAGGCCACCACGGCTTCAAGTTCATTAAGCTCCTGTAAAAATATACTTAGCCTGTGTCTACAGCTTCATACATGTGTACCAAATCCATCTTCCACACTAATGTTATAAATGCGAATGTAGCTCTGTCAGACTGTTAAACCTCTTCACGCTTAAACGGCGGCTGGACCGATTTAAATGGAATTTGGTATGGATATAGCTCGAGTCCCGGGCCCCGGGAAAGGTCATATAGGGAAAGGTCATATGGCAAGTAATATATAAAAAATCAAATTTTGATTAAACATCACAACACAATATACCTACCTACTTGATAAAAAACGAACAAAAACCGGAAACTATCGATAACGGCGCAGCACTATTTTAAATCTGTAATCAGAGAGAGGCTTAACAAAACAAAGATCTTATTTACTTTCACAATTAGGACATGTGTTTTATGTATAAAACGAGATGTCTGTTGTTGTAAAAATATAAAGCGTGCTCTACTTTACAACAATCTACTTAATAATAGTTATTTGTTACGCAAGGCTGCAAAGTTGTTGTTTGCTGTGAGTGCGTGATTGAGACCCGAGTGAACGAAGGATTCTAGGGTTGAACCACGAGCGAAGCGAGTGGTTCAAATATAGAATCCTGAGTGTAACGAGGGTTTCAAGGCACGAGACAGCAAACGACTTTGCTGCTGAGCGCAACACAAAATTTTTCACCTCACGCGCGATTGTTCGGGAAGAAGACTTAGTTCGGCGTCACGTACAGTTTGTGCTAACTCTGGAGGAGTTAAATTCGTATCTTCATCACTAGAATCGCTAATATTTTCTTTATTACTTCGTATAGGTATTCTAAATTACAAAACCAGCAATCTAAAACTTTTTTTTAATGTTTTTTTTGTGATTTGGAACGCAACCTCCGGGGTTGCGTTCCAAATCACTCCTACTCGTACTTCAAGATTCAATTATTAATTGAATACAGTTAAAATATACACATATTTAAGTATTTTTGTGATAAAACATAGTCAAATAATGAAATACATCTGAAACGGTGTATTATTAATATAATTTTATTAATGATGATATGAAGTAAATTGAACCTTTATTTTAATAAAACTCGAACGACGAATTGCGTTTCAGAACGTATCGTTGTTTTTTTATTGTGACAGGTGGCGTCATGCGACGTTCGAATTTCAAAAACACTTTCCACGCTAGCGGATAAAATCAACTTTTGCGCTCGGATATCAAGCTGCAAAACGACCACTTTCGAGCCAGTGAGGTGAAAAAACTACTTACTCACGGACTGGCTGAAAGACAACGCTTAGTCTTGACTTGACAAGCCAGTAGATTAGATTGATCAATATTACTATATTACCAACTGTGAATGTAACATTGAATGAATCTTATACTAAACGCGCTAATCTTATATTTAAATATTTCTACATCATCTAAACTAGATACACGCGCAAAGGGCGGGAAGCTAATTTTATAAACATAAAAATTGCAACCCTCGCATACCTATCACTTTCTTTGAATTAAAAAAACAAACTGTCATCTTGGCGCGCTTTTGTGTCTTTCAAACTTCGAATGCCAAGGTATAAACTTAGAAAATGGCAGCCAGTGGGGAGCCAGCCCAAAATTACAGCGCGACAAACTTACTTATACCGGTGGATAAAAGGGACACTAACGTTGCTTGCTATGAATTTCAGGCGTAGCTTGTAACATCAGCGACAGAGTTGGCGGTAAATATAAAATTGCAGTCAACCAGCCATTCTTGATCCGTTCCGTTGGTCGACAAGAGTATTTATTTTCGTTAATTACAGGAATTATAGTCGTGTTAAATTATTTAAAAGCGTTCTGAAGACAATTGGTTGAACTTGAAAAAATAATAGCGCACTTCGTTTACTATTTTGACGTGTATTTTGAACGTACTTTGAAACTTGTTTTTTTTTTTATAAAAGATAAAAATACTTTGAATGATTGCTGAATTTTTCAAACCTAATTTTCATAGTGTAGTGAAAATGTCTCACACTTTCAATCTATACGTAGAGATCTTCTACTATCTAAAGTCCCGGGCCTTCACATTTCAGAACGCTTCAATGTATTAAAAAAGCACCACGAACACTCTCAACACATGTGTGCGTGCTGAGACAGCCATCAACTATGCGTGTTGGTGGTGCTTTTTAAATAATAATGAAAAAAATGAAGCGTTATGAAATGTGAAGGCGCGGGACTTTAGATAGTAGAAGATCTCTACATCACCGAGCTAGTCTAACCTATAAACGAGAAACTTTTCTGCCAGCACTTTCATAATTTCTCTATCGCCTTATTAGTTAGACATTATGCATTCCCGTGCACAAAACTGCGAGCGTTTTGTCACGACCCAGCGCCTTGGGCCCTAAGACTTTCACGGGAGACCTCCTTGGAGACCTGGGGATTATGTTAATATATGTATGTACATATATTAACGTGAAAATAGGACTTTGTACCTCTACATATTATATTAACGTGCATGTGAAAAGGGTCTAAGATTGAAATTGAAGTTATTAAACGCGTCTATGCCAGTAATTTAACCGGGTCTAAATTAAATTCTACTTAATCGTAAATGCATGTCCTCTCTCTCTCTCTCTCCTTCGCGTTCTTGCTTTGATATCCCGTTACTGGAACTAAGGGAACTTAATAAAAAGGAATAGATCCCGATAATCGAAAATCTATACTAAGAATTCCCATGTAAACCGATATTTATGTGTGTAATTTAGTAGTAGAATAGTTTAAAATTAGTTTCTCGTTCGTTCGATCGATAACCAGCCACATTAAATAGCATAAAAATGTATTTTAAAACATGTATATCTATTGAAATAAAAGTTGAAGCATTAAATAAAATGTAAGAAAATCTATAACGTGTTTTTGCGTACCTTTCTACATAACGACAGATTGAGTAAAATAAAAGGAAGGAGACGCCACATACGGCAGCTTATGGAACTAATGTCATCATCATCATCATCATTTCAGCCGAAAGACGTCCACTGCTGGACATAGGCCTCCCCCAAGGCTCGCCACTCAGACCGGTCCTGTGCTACTTGCTTCCACCGGTTTCCCGCGACCTTCACGAGGTCGTCGCTCCATCTTGTTGGAGGCCTACCGACAGCTCGTCTCCCGGTTCGCGGGCGCCACTCGAGAACTTTCCGGCTCCATCGGCCATCAGTCCTGCGAGCTATGTGCCCCGCCCACTGCCACTTAAGGCATGGAACTAATGTATGTTTTTAAAATCAAAGATTGATTTAGATGCTTGCTGCAATATTCATGTCTAACAATATCCTAAAAATATGAAAAACGTGAATTTTAGACGGTGTTGCATTGCAATTGTACGTGTTCAACGCGTAATTAGCATTTAGAATGAACTTTCTGTCTCAATTTTCCCAATGCGCTACTTCGGGGCCTTTCAAAAAGTTGGTCATTAAATATCTTCGAGATCGGCAACGCATTGGTGATGACTCTGGTGTTACAAATGTCTATAGGTGGCGGTGACCACTTACCATCAGGTGGGCCGTCTGCCTGTTTGTAATCTTTTTACATAAAAAGTCCAGTTTGTTATACTAGTTATGAACAAATATCGCAAATTACCTGTCGTTTGAAACTGCAGTTCGAAAGCACCTTTTTTCCCAAATGAATTGTCTATGGCATGGTCTATGGTTACTTGTAACATTTTAACAAATTGCTATTGGCATTTACTATGCATTCACAAGTAAGGTACTCCATTTATCAAACTGGTTATGAATATGAAATAAAGGGTCGCGATCGATTCTGAGCTTGGCATACATGCAATAATAAGTTTACAAACTTTACAAACAGTCTTATGGGCTTGTATAATCTGTGCTTTTCACAGCGGCGGATCCACCGTTGTGGGCACTATGGGCATGCCCACAACCCTAAATAGCCTTATGAGGTATGTCTATACCTCATGCCTAAGAGTTTTCACGTCACATTTTTACAGCCCAATGAGGTTGATAATTTCGAACGTCTTGATAAAAAAAAAGATAAGAGCGAGTTAAAATCGCTTGGAGAGGGTTCCATTCGTTGATTATTTTCTATATCATTTCAAATATGTAATACCATGAACTTATTATAGGTTTTCATAGTAATCTGTAGGTCGAGAACTAAGAATCATCGTTTTTTTCTCAAATTTTTAGGCCCAGTAAATTGAATTCTTTTATTTAGGTTATCGTACGTGTTTGGGTCACTATGTTACATATAACTACGTACCAAATTGCAGTAGTTTCGGAGCAAATTGGCTGTAACAGACACACGAGTGATTCTATAAGCGTCCCGATATTTCGTTTTGAGGTTTGTAATCTTGAAAAGTAATGAAAAAAAAAACTCAATAAAAAATTAAAACTGACTTCAAACTCCGACAGCCTACAAAGTCGGTGTCAATTTCACTATAAGATTGCCATCGACTTTGGGTCGGTTCACTTGACACTGACTTTGTAGGCTGTCGGCATAGACGTAAATAATATAGACCCGGTCTAACGTACACGTAATATGTCCCCACTTCCACGGTGTCCAATCCAAAGTTCTGTCACCGAGCGTGCGTGAAAATAAGCGTTTTTAAAAAAACTTTTTTCGAAACTGTTTCTCAGTATCTAAAAACTCGTCTCGTTGTTGAAAAAATGTGACCCAGCTTTAGTGTCACGATATAAGTTTAACTTTGGATTGGACACCAATGAAGTGGGGAAACATGACATGTATCTACGTTAGGCCTGGTCCATACGAAGTATTATTTATGTCTATGGCTGTCGGAGTTTGAAATTGGTTCTTATTTTTTTATTTAAAAATTTTTTTCGGCTACAGTTTCCAACATGGGTACGATGGGACGTAAATGTCACTGTAGTCTTTGAAATTGACGCCAAAATTATACACTTGCTAACAAATTTTGAGGAGTTCCCTCATTTTCTCATGGATTCCATCATCAGAACTGAACCAAATTAAAATGGGTCCAATCCGGAGGTACCACCTTTTGATTAAAAAAGAATCATCGAAATCGGTTCATAATTGACGGAGTAATCGCGTTACTTTTTTTTTTCGAAGTCGGTTAAAAAGAGAGTCTGTCAGGCCTGCTAGTTTCCGAAAATTGTAATGATGTGATTTTGCTAAATAATTAAAATTTTGTTCCTAGAGGGTCTGAGAGCTGTAGACATCGCGAATCTATTTTTTTGCATGGCTTGAATCAGTTTTTTTTTTTACTTTTAAACCCAATAGCTCCGCCATTTTAATTTTTTTACTAAAAGTGACTACAAAAGAAATAAAAAAAGTCGAATCTGGTCACACATGTACATTTATGATCGATATCGATATAAAATAAAATTTTGATCTAGATCTGGCTCTTCTAAAAATAGCGACCGTCAACATAGCGTACACCGTAACGTACTATTTGGGTACTATTTATTTGCATAATCTGATCCTGGATAACGTTACGGTCACTAAAAATACACTTGTTTGTTGTTCCCAACCATACAGCAGCTTTACAAACCCTATATTAGGGACCGTAATATGGCCATTCGAAAATAGATTTTTTTCGAAGAAGGCGTATTTGGATAAGCTAATTTTCGCGCCACCTGCATTGTTTGGGCTTTTCAAATTTGTGGCAGGTTTAATTATACTTACTTTAAGTTTTTTTTTTAATAAGCTTTCAAACCATTATACTTCATATTTGCTTCAAAAATAAAAAAATAAGTACATTATTTTCCTTATTTGTAGCTACAAATATGGTAAAAAATACGGTTTACGTTGTTTTTTTGGGGCCAGCCTCTAGTACGACTCGCACTTGACCAATTTTCGCATGTGCCCACAACCTTTTTTGAGGGCTAGATCCGCGCCTGGCTTTTCATAGACTTTAAATACGACTACTACACATATAAAACCAAACTAAAAAGAGAATCGGAATTCTCAGAATATGATAAAAATAGCGATAAAATGTTTATAAACTATACAAAGTTGAGAGCACACCAATATCAATCATTGTTTTTCGTGTAATCTGATAGTTCGGAAGAATTTGAACAATACCAGCTGTCCGTCGAGATCTAATTACCTGCGAACAAACAACGTCAGTGTTAGAACAAGAGTCGAAATGTACAGATGCGACAAAAGAAAAATGCTCTAAAAAGTAACATCATTATTGTGTAGGTGTGGTATAAGTAACTCGCAGGACTGATGGCCGATGGGGCCGGAAAGTTCTCGAGTGGCGCCCGCGAACCGGGAGACGAGCTGTCGGTAGGCCTCAAACAAAATGAAGCGACGACCTCGTGAAGGTCGCGGGAAACCGGTGGAAGCAAGTAGCACAGGACCGGTCTGAGTGGCGAGCCTTGGGGGAGGCCTATGTCCAGCAGTGGACATATTTTAGCTGAAATGATGATGGTATAACTATAAATGAGTTCATTCATTGACACTGCGGTGGACTTCTAGTATTATGTAATAAAATAAAATGAAAAGTAAAACTACCTACCTACTTCAATATGACATCAATAGATGAAAACATGAACTACATTTAATATATCATTCGTTTATTCATTAAATTAACAATAGCTAAACTGAAGATATTAAAAAGCTCATTATGTCAGTAATGAAATGTGAAAACTTGGCCAAGACCTGGCCTGATTTAATAATAAAGTGTCACATCTACATCATTGTTCTCCCGGTCAATCTCGAGCCGTCATAAAAGGGTTTAACCGTGTAATACGATAGTGAACAAAAAAGTGTTCAACCAATTTAACTCTGCCCCTCACATGGCGCTGTCGTCGCACGATTATATTCAAATTTACGTGAATACATTAGTTCCTTTTTTGGCCACTGGTATTGGTAACTTTGTGGCGTTTAAAGGCAATGTCAGCGGGGCGTCCGAATAAAAATTATACTTTTGTCTATGGCCTGTTTGAAACTACTTTGTGAAGATTGAGTTAATATGGTGTTAAAGAGTCTTTGTTTAATCCATGTCTTTAAGTAGTGTCTTATTGACCCGATTTAAATTGAGAATTAAAAAAAAAAAAAAAACTACATAGATTATAATTTCAACACAATATGTCAAGTACAAAATAATCCTCTGTTGTCCAAGGTATACGTAAATTATAGAAGAATGGTATACTATTCTACACTGTCTGTCTAGAGTCTAGAATAGGTAGGTATATTATATTATATACCATACATACCTACCCCATACCGTCATAAAATATGTAAACCATAGACAAGAAAATTTGTACATGTATATTCTTTTGTTTTTAATGATATTTGTATTGAGACTATTCTTCTAAAGTACAGCACATAGTAATGTAGGGAAGTATTTACAATTTTATTGTTGCCTTGGGTAGTAGTAGCGGTAATTTTCATTGTTGCAAGGAATCCAAACGAGTTTAAAACCACTTCATGCATGTTCACAAAGCATAAAACCACCATAAAAGAAAACAAAGTAATTTTTCTCGCGAATCTTCCGCATTCCGTAACATTATCCAGCTATTTCTACGCAGAAATCGTCCTTTGTTTTAGCGGTTTTCGCCATAAACAGATGTTTACGGCAAAACCACGTTTTCTTTTCGTGTGGTCAAACTCGGAACTAACGTTCTTCCATACTTGAATTTCTTAGCAGCTATATTGACAGTGGCGCCACAACAAACCGAGTATGTGAGTTTTATGCTAAGTATCAAGTTTATACCTATAACGTGGATCGGAGCATAATTAAAGTTGTTTATGGTAATGAGCGTTAATAGATTTATTTAAAAATGCATTTGCAGCTCGCAGTAGATTGAACGTATGAAGACGTCTTTGTTTCCAATGAGAATAATAATTTTGTAATAGTAACTTATTTTCTATAAATTACATTTTCGTTTTATAATGCGATTTTTCAGCTACGGTATGCGTCAATAGCAATAAAATTGACCGTTTTATGACTTGATGTGAATATAATTTGAATCAGACTGTTATAAAATCAGAAGCTTTTAACTGAGTAATGTATAATGTAGACTCGTAGACCTCCCAGGCAAAAACTTTAATCTAAAGGGCGTTAAGTTTTAATTAAAGTTTGTTTTAGTGGTTTTATGTCGTTCAAGCAGACTATGGAGAATATGGCGCGTTTTTATGCATGCTTCGATGCATCAAATCCAGTTGAAACAAACTCGAAGTCTTCCAGTACAGTGATTTGTTGAAATTATAAAACAATATTACATTAAATACAATTACTAAATACTTGAAAATATTATATATTTATTTTTTATCTTCTGGATATTAGGCCACAGTCAGAAAACAATATTGAATTGAAACCACTTTTTAAAAGTATGACTCTCCATCATGAGCATCGACCGGTCTTACGTGAAGTTTTTGTTGAATTCATAAATATTAATGTAAAAGCATTTTTATTTACACTTTCGCTAAATAAAAGCGAAACGGAACCCTTCCTGTGGGAGGCCTCGTGCGTCATTTACATACAACGCTTCATACATACAAATTACATACAAACTGCGCTCGCATACATATTATGTTATTATGGTGGGGTTTACTGTTTATTAATTACATTTATGATTGTAACTTTACTTACTTTGTTTAATGCATAGGTATTGAAACTGGAAACGAAATCTGCCTTAGATAGAAATAGAACACATTAAGTAACTATTGTATGCGGTACCTACTCATTATTGACGGTCATTTCTTACACTGGTATTTAAAACGAAGTTTCCGCAAAACACCTCACAAACTTTGTTAAAAATCATGGTTAGCCTATTGGGAACAGTGAATAACTGTTTAATTTAGTTACAAGTGTTACAACCCTAATCGTATATGCGTGTAACCCGACCATTTAGAATGTCCGTAAGCGACTATCGTTTATCATAGTCGGGACTACCACCCAACAACGGCAATTAAATCTTATCACATAACAATCCTTAGGGCTGCCAAATATATTTATTTCAAAGTCTATAATATACTCATTTTTCTTTTGTCTGTAGAACTAAATATAAGGCAGCCGTTCCACAAAACTATGTTTTTTTCAATACCTATTTACGTTAGTGCGATAAGGATTCGAGTTCGCTTTGTACGAAGTATAGCCTATTTCACTCACACAGTTGTGTACAGTAGCTTATTATTTATGTGAAACAGATCACATACAGTCTCGTAGCGTAGCTATACTTAGCATAGAAAAAGTAAGGTAAACCTTAGTATGACAACCTTCATACAAATCAGCCTACGCCCGAAATAAGCGTTAAATCTGATAATAGATGTCGCTGCCTAGGTAGCCTGTATGAAAATTTCCAGCGCCCCCAATAAATTGCTCACATACAGAGATTTTCCGATGTACGCCGCAATGCAAGGAGATTGACAGTGTCAGTCTTAAATTTTCCTTGTCTCTGACTATAGTAAGTGAAACCCCAGACGTCCCGGGGAGTAAAGCACGTAAGCTATTGTAATGCAGCCCACAAACTACTTGATACTGTCTCGTTTTAAGTTATTGATACTTTCATTGTACCGGTATTAAGTCTCTGGAAGATTAATTTCTTTATTAGAGGTAAATTGCTCTTTTATTTTAGACCTACTTCTAATGTTATAAATTTCAGTATGGAAGATCTACACAAGCTACTTATTAATATTATACAGTGTACATATCACAAATAGATAGATAGGATGGTAACCTCGAATTAGCAAGAATAAGGAAGTGTAAAAATGCTAAAGAAAGTATTTTTTCACCTCACTGGCTCGAAAGTGGTCGTTTTGCAGCTTGATATCCGAGCGCAAAAGTTGTTTTTATCCGCTAGCGTGGAAAGTGTTTTTGAAATTCGAACGACGCATGACGCCACTGTCACAATAAAAAAGCAACGATACGTTCTGAAACGTAATTCGTCGTGAGAGTTTTATTAAAATAAAGGTTCAATTTACTTAATATCATCATTAATAAAATTATATTAATAATACACCGTTTCAGATGTATTTCATTATTTTACTATGTTTTATCACTAAAATACTTAAATATGTGTATATTTTAACTGTATTCAATGAATAATTGAATCTTGAAGTACGAGTAGGAGTGATTTGGAACGCAACCTTCGGAAAAAAAACATAAAAAAAAAAGTTTTAGATTGCTGGTTTTGTAATTTAGAATACCTATACGAAGTAATAAAGAAAATATGAGCGATTCTAGCGATGTAGATACGAATTTAACTCCTCCAGAGTTAGCACAAACTGTACGGACGCCAAACTAAGTCTTCTTCCCGATAAATCGCGCGTGAGGTGAAAAATTTTGTGTTGCGCTCAGCAGCAAAGTCGTTTGCTGTCTCGTGCCTTGAAACCCTCGTTACACTCAGGATTCTATATTTGAACCACTCGCTTCGCTCGTGGTTCAACCCTAGAATCCTTCGTTCACTCGGGTCTCAATCACGCACTCACAGCAAACAACAACTTTGCAGCCTTGCATAACAAATAACTATTATAGCTTTGTTGTAAATATATAGCATGAAGTTATTGAAGCTCCCACATATTGTAGTAGTAAAAGAAACAGAACACAATGGCAACTTCAACGTAACTTAAATAAAAAGCAAGGCTAATAAAAGGAGCATAAACAAGAAGCAAAACAACCGCAACTTTTCGCCGCCGTGTCATAAACAGACGCTGAAAATGCAAATGTGCGGCACCTCAAAGTGTTGCCAGTCGTAAAAATTAGCGGCACCAGTGTTGCCAGGGCGGTCCCTTGATGTTATGGACACGATGCCGCGATGGTGAATATATTTGACCCTGGCTGATCTTATCGCCCGGAGGAAAACGCGACGATGTTTACAATCTATGGTGTCGTTTGACCATAGATAAGGCAGATAAGTAAGTTTTGTAATTCACCATCTTATTATGTCTCTGATGTCGCAACTAGAAATCGTCTTTTTTATCGCCCTTATTTTAACGGTTTAGTAGCCGAGAATAGAGAATAAGAATTGGACGTTTATCTAAGTTTTTTTTTATGTCATTGGTATAGTATAGCCATACGAGCGCACAGCCCACCTAAGTGATGAAGTAATTAAACTAATAGATATCTAGAACCCATATGAAAACTAATATTTCTACTCGTAAATTTGCAATGGCTTTGTCTAGTTTTGTATAATCAGTAATCATAAGCAATATTGTCGCTTCTGACGGTGTAAATGCAATGCAATTAACCTTAATTATTTTGTTAAGTCCAAACCGATGGGCATTAGGGGTGAGTTGATTCAACCCGTTCGTTAAAGTTAACGTTAACGTTAAATATTTTACTTTGGGATAAAATGACGCTTCTGTATGGAATGACAGCTCGGCGGCCATATTTAACGACCAGGAGTCCGTCAACTGTGCTTGAATCAACTCAGCCTAAGTCTAGCGTGACAGCTAGTCTTGTATATCGTCTCGAAAGACAGAAAAGCACCACAGTTAATAGACCAAATTCAATAAAACGTACCATCTTGATCCACATTTTCGTTTCTTATATTGTTAATTTTAATGAAATCATTATAAATCGTGTTGGACAAACACGATTGTAAGATTGTTATGGATTAATAAACTGAAGTGAACTGAACACCTATACAGATGTCAAAGAATTGTTGATCTATGGCTCAACGGATATCGGTTAATAGAACTTTTCATTTTACGCCACTTGGCGCCACTGGCGCTTCGAAAGCTTCACGCACTGCATCTTCGTCTTCATTCTAAAGTTTGCTGAACACACTTTGTTCTCCATATAAGTGCGCCCTCAATGGGCTATTATCATGTTTGCTAGAGATTGAGCGAGACAGCGGGTCTTTGGACAATTAGGATCTTCGGCTCAAGGAGACTGGCTTTGCTAATGCTAACTGATATCAAAACAAGGCCTAGAGAGAGTACTCTATGTCTGTAGGTACCTACCGAATACAGTGCGCACGTTTTTTCATTCAATGACGTATAAATTACGATTAATTAGTTATAATTTGTAATTTTATATTTTACTAACTTAGCACTGCGACATAGACTGCGTTGAATCTCTTTTTTTTTGGCTAATTTCATATATTTATCAATCAATCTCCGTCGCGTATGGAAATTAGGATTAACGAGCTACTTTGCCAAGTCGAAATGACGAATTGTATTACTTGTTCATTCAATAATTTATCCGGCAATCTAAATATATAAAACTCAAAGGTGACTGACTGACTGACTGACTGACATAGTGATCTATCAACGCACAGCCCAAACCACTGGACGGATCGGGCTGAAATTTAGCATGCAGGTAGATGTTATGACGTAGGCATCTGCTAAGAAAGGATTTTGCAAAATTCCCACGGGAACGGGAAAAATCGGGATTTTACTTTTTAATATTTCTGCGCATACGAAGTTGCGGGGAAAAGCTAGTGTTTACATAGGCCTCTTCGATTTAAGATGCGTAGGCTCCGGTCGGTCACACGTGATCTGACCTTAGGTACCTATCTTCCCTAATATATAAAATTCTCGTGTCACAGTGTTTGTAACGAAACTCCTCCGAAACGGCTCGACCGATTCTTATGAAATTTGGAGTATGTTCGGTAGGTCTGAGAATAGGACGTAAGCTATTTTTCATATCAAAAAAAAATCCAAGGCGGTACGAAGTCCGCGGGGTCAGCTAGTTCTTTACATAAAATGAAGTCGGATTACGTTACACCGGTCTCCTAACCAATATATCTGCAAAACGCTTCGTTTTAGCAACGGACTGTTAATATTTCTCTCTAGCCTTAAGTTTATAACTATTAATTGTATCAATGTGTAGGCTGTTGGTAGTTCCAATAAATAAATAAATAGACATAGACAAAACTTTATTTAACATCCCAAAGGTACATTTTTAACTTAACCCAAACTTAACATTGTTTATATGTACTAGGACTATGTTGTAAATAAATAAATATTTGACCTTTGTTCCATACTCATTGCCAAACGATGAAATAAATATGCTCCATTTTTTTTTTTTTAAATATAGGAACTGGTGAGGAACTGGGTCTGCTGCAAATGTTAAATTTTAACCATAAGAGACTCCGCACCCAAGGGTGAAAAAAAAAGTTTCTGTCACCTCAAAAGTCACGTCTCCATAGCGAACTGAAGAAAAAGTCACGCGTGACAAAAGTCACCCGTGGGCGCATCTCCAATATCTCCATACATCTCCTTGCACTTGACCGAGTGACGAAACTGTCGTGTCGCCGGCGACAAGTCTCCCGTGGGCGCAGTCTCTAGTAGCCAAGACAGCCTTGGATACACTAATTAACTCGAGAAGTACTGATCAGCAGCAAGATTTTGGCAGAGCGTTATTTGCCGGAAGCCGTGGTGGCCTAGTGGTTCGACCTACCGCCTCTCATGCAGAGGGTTGCGGGTTCGATTCCGGCTCACACCTCTAAGTTTATTTATGTGCGAAATTTAATTTGAATTTACCACTGAGCTTTACGGTAAAGGAAAACATCGTGAGGAAACCTGCACACATCTGCGAAGTAATTCAAAGATGTGTGTGAAGTTCCCAATCCGCACTGGGCCCGCGTGGGGACTAAAGCCCAAACTCTCTCGTGATGAGAGGAGGCCTGTGCCCAGCAGTGGGACGCCAATATGCTGTAGTAGTAGTAGTTATTTGCCGCGTAAGCTAAGCGCGTATTGAAAGCTGAGCGAAAGGGGCTAGAATTAAGCCACGACCGAAAGTCGCAGGAATCCAGTGAATATGAGCGAGAGGATCGATATGACTTGCGGAGTTTTACTTGATCCAGTAGTAGGATGTCTTTTGGCTGACAATATGATAGGTATATGTATAGACATGCTTGGTGATAGTTAGTTGGCTGGTCTTTAGGTACATTAATTGAGATAGCAAAATATTAAATAGGCTTCAATAGTTGGCCCACTTTCTTGCCCCTGATACGGGCTTAACCGGAATCTTTTGATATGCAAATTTACTGATTGCTATCACTGGGTTACTTTTAGTTTACTGGATCGTTTTGTTATATAGTCAACTGATTACTGATTAGGTACTACTACTACAGCCTATTTGCGCCCCACTGCTGGGCACAGGCCTCCTCTCATCACGAGAGAGTTTGGGCTTTAGTCCCCACGCGGGCGCAGTGCGGATTGGGGACTTCACACACATCTTTTGAATTACTTCGCAGATGCGTGCAGGTTTCCTCACGATGTTTTCCTTCACCGTAAAGCTCAGTGGTAAATTCAAATCGAATTTCGCACATAAGTAAACTTGAGGTGCGAGCCGGAATCGAACCCCCGACCCTCTGCATGAGAGGCGGTAGGTCGAACCACTAGGCCACCACGGCAGATTAGGCACGAACTTACGTCAGGGAAATGTATCAGTAAGTGTCATATTGCCTTAAGGCGAGTAGTGAGGCAAAAATGCAAATTCGAGGTGTTTTTGTAACCATTTTTCTATAATTGTAACAAGTTGTCATCTGCAAAGTTTACGAATATGGAACACAAATATAGTCAATTAGTGTTTCTGGTATTTTATATCGTCTTATATGTAATGATTTGTACTATGGATGTCATTTAAGAAATCCTTAATCCTCCTATATGTAACCATTTATTTCCGCTTAGGAAAAAATCTACGTTGCCAAATTTTTTGCAAGTACTTTTCAGAATTTTATCTAGGGCTTTACCTTCTAACTTATATGATAAATAGCTTTTAGACGAAAAACCTATGTGGTCCTTAGTGTATAATCACAAATATCACAACACACATTTGCTGCGCTTGTTATGGTAGGCGTTTTGTTGAATTATGCGGCGTTTTTTATATTTTTAAATATTTTTATTTATTGATTAAAAAATATCTAAACTATCGTGATTACTAAAGAAAGAAGGATAAAAGTTCGTTTCATAAATTTGACTTTTATATTGGATTTGAAGTAGTGTTATTTTTCTATAACTTCATTGCATTAAACAGAAAGTTGTGGTTGAGAACAAGGCGACGTTGCGAGTTTCGGCACTCGTGTTGTTTACCTCGCGGTCGCGCGCGCTGTTGCCAGCTAGGTAGGTATCCCGAACTCGATCAGAGGACGCACAGCATGGTCGGCCTGCCGGCCGGCACTCGGAAATGAGTGAATAGCGAGTGAGTAACTAGCGAGAGAGTAAGTCGAGTGGAGTGATTTGTCTCGAGGATTTGCATTTTATTGTTGTTATAGATACTTATTTGTTAAGTTTGTTTTGTTACTCCGTAATAGTGTTCTTGTTATAATATTGTTATTGTTACCTAGTGTTAAAATGGGTAATAAAAAGGGGAGAAGATCACACTGCTCTATAAAGTTGATACGAAAGCGACAAGGGCGAACCGCTTATTACCTCAAGAAAGTCGCTGAAAAGTAGGGTCGCTTCGCCTGTTTGCGTCCACTTACTGGAGTTGGCAAGTTTGAAGGTGAAAATAAAAATGTTCTAATTGAAATTTTGATTATAAAACGGATGTAATGTATTGATTATATAGTCCTTTTCAATATAACTTATAGTTTTGGTCGAAACATCTGGTAGTTTTCAAAAAAACGACACAAATAGGCAAATTAGGCGAATTACCCAGTTTGCGTCCACTTAATCCAGATTGCGTCCACCTATGGACCAATTCGCGTCCACCAACTTAGAAAAGGAATCTGAATTGATGTTTTTATAGTAACTAGCTTTTTCTCAAACATGCTCGGTAATGTTCGTGTTACTTTCAAAAAAAGAAGACGCCAGGCTGTCCATTGCCGGCCTTGGCCAGCAAAAACATTATTGTCGTGTGTGTTTTTTTTTAATTCGCTTGCTATTTGAGACACCTCTGTAGAGAAACTGACAAATCCATGGAGGTAATGAGTACAACTTCCATGGCCAAATCATCCACGGTCATGGAAGTAGTAAATACTGATGTGGGGTAAGTGCGCCTAAATTTATTTCGCCCCTATGCCTTGTAAACAGCCAACTACTAGTTGAGTAATATTTATAGGTTTCGATATATTTATGTTAGGCGCACTTACCCCGAAACTGACAAATCCATGGAGGTAATAAGTACAACTTCCATGGCCAAATCATCCACGATCATGGAAGTAGTAAATACTGATGTGGGGTGAGTGCGCCTAAATTTAATTCGGCCCTATGCCTTGTAAACCGTGGTGGCCTAGTGGTTCGACCTACCGCCTCCCATGCAGAGGGTCGGGGGTTCGATTCCGGCTCGCACCTCTAAGTTTACTTATGTGCGAAATTCACTTTGAATTTACCACTGAGCTTTTCGGTGAAGGAAAACATCGTGAGGAAACCTGCACGCATCTGCGAAGTAATTCAAAGATGTGTGTGAAGTCCCCAATCCGCACTGGGCCCGCGTGGGGACTATAGCCCAAACCCTCTCGTGATGAGAGGAGGCCTGTGCCCAGCAGTGGGACGCAAATAGGCTGTAGTAGTAGTAGTAGTAGTAGTAGTATGCCTTGTAAACAGCTAACTACTAGTTGAGTAATATTTATAGGTTTCGATATATTTATGTTAGGCGCACTTACCCCATCCTGGCGCACTTGCCCCGACTGACCTTCCGTATTTTCTCGCTGTTTGAGAAAAGCATTATATATACCTCGGCCGCAATTGCGATTGCCGGACTCGTACTAATAGAATCGTCCGGCAATGCGCTTTTTCCAGACAGGCCAGTTTTCCTGCTGTTTGAACTTTATTATGAATGTAGTCATTTATCGGGGTTTTACCCTACATACGCATAATGCCTAATTGCATTGCATATTCTTAAACTACGACTTTGATACGAATAAACATTAAAAATATCTAAATATCACTAGTACCATGTTCAGCATGTAAATTAATTAAAAAAGTATTCAATTCATAAAAAAAAGTTATTAAAAGCGGTGATTTGAACCCGCGCCCCTCTTGCGCTCTCATGTACGTCATGATGAATTTGGACCGCTGGGCCACGGTAGACTTAAGACAGCGGGCGAAATTAACCATTGCTATCGTTGTAATTTACGTTAGCGTATTTGGCGCGGTTATTATTGAGAGGATCGGGCTCAAAACGCTCAAGGTCATCGACGGCTACAGGCGCCTTAATTCTCCGTTATGGTTTATTTTATGGTACAATACAACATGGTAACAACTAGGCACTTTTTCTAGGAAAACTTTTTTACATCGAGAGCCGAGCTAATATAAAAACGGTAAAAATAGACAAACGCAACTAAAAGAATGGACAATATTTCAAAAGGATTAAAAATGAAAATTTGACCTTTTTTATAATTACCGAAATACACCCAGAGTACCGAATTTATTTAATAAATAATTTAGTTAAATAAAGTAATTTTGGAATCGTCTGTAAAAAGGACTATCACTTTTTTATTCAGTTTTTTTTTTTGGACGAGATTTGCAGATGACAGAGTGCAGTGGAGATTGTTGGTGGAGGCCTAATGCCAGAAGGCACGTCGATTTAAAAATCGAAATTAAAGGGCTATATTATTATTATAATTGTAACAACAATGGGAAATTTAATAAACATTCACATTACTTAATTAATAATGATTAATTGTTACGAATATTTGCACGCAAATGGACACAAAAAAACTACTTTCCTACTTTGTCTATGGACTGGACAGGTGAAAGTGGGATCAGAAGTGTTGCCATACGAAATACATAATTGGTATTTTAATTACTTAAGTATACGATCTTATATGGTTGCTCGAAAACGACACGCATTTGATGAGTTTATTTATGTTAGGCACTTAAGAATAATTAGTGCTTTATACCTGCAAGCTATAAGGAGAAAGTTTATGTACTGATTCGTAATAGATTCAAAGTTTTCGTAACTGATTGCTAACTATATGTACCTACCTATCTTTTGCCTTAGTAAAGTCAATCAACAAACCTATATCTATACTAATAATAAGTCTGTAGAAGAAGTCGCGTCTGAAACTTGAAAATTAAGAGAAACTATCAAGTCGAGGTGACTATATATGAACGATACTGAACACAAAATAACGATTTTTAGAAAAAAAAACTGTATGTATGTATGTCCGGATTTAACTCGAAAACTACAGGACGGATTGCAACAAAATTTGATATGGGGGTTAGTTTATAACACTGGTCAACATATAGGCTACTTTTTATCCCGGAAAAACGCATTATTTCCAATTCCACGCGGACGAAGTCGCGGGCAGAAAAGCTAGTTAATAAAGGATTTTTGAGATCATCATTGGGAAAATGGTTAAAACAAATATCAGCACAGTTTTTTATTAAGTACCTAAATACTACTTGGCCCGGTGAACTTCGCATCACCACAGATTCCTATAAGTACATAGTTAATTTACTTTTATTGGCTGTTCCTTTTTATTTTCCCTTTTTAGGGTTCCGAAGTCCACAAGGAACCCTTATAGTTTCGCCATGTCCGTCCGTCCGTCTGTCCGCACTATTGCTCAGAGATGCTTAGTTCTAGAAAGCTGTAATTTGGCATGAATATACATATTAGTTACGCTGACAAAGTGGTACAATAAAATTTTGAAATATTTTTTTTTATAGGGTACCTCCCCTACTCGTAAAGTGGGGATGTAATTTTTTTTTCTTGCGTACCCCATGATGCGGCATATTGTTGAATAGGTCTTGAAAAAATATTGTGGGTTTGTTAAAACCATTTTTTGATTAAGTGATGCATTTGTGAAATATTAAGCTTTAAAGTGCTATTTTTTGTTAGAGTCATGTGTCCCCCCCCCCTGCCAGCTAAATGGTGGTATTTGGATGGCTGAAAAAAATCACGGTTATGGCATATATAACGTAGTTGAAAGGAAAACTATCACAGCTAAGTAGGCTGTACAAACTGACGAGTCATAGTCGACCAACTTATGAAATGATTAAAAAACCAATGATTTTTCTCGAGCGGCAGGGGCGTCGGGCGGGCACGTCATACCACAGGCTAGCTAGATGCTAATAAGTCTTAGAAAGGTACTGTGGGCATCGTCAACTTCGGAACCCTATAATTTGCGCGTGGCCCGACACGCACTTGGCCGGTTTTTTTTTCTTTCTAAACCTTCCGAGAATCCCAAGAAATAAAACAAAAAAAGAATCAGCCAGATCGTTCGAGCAGTTCTCGAGCCCTAGCCAGCCTAACATACGGCCATTCATTTTTATATATGCACATATTTAGATAGATATATTTGTGTAATAATCATATTACATACATACATACATATTAGAAGAGGACGTGATCAGTCAGACTGATAAATCGTGCAGAAAGATATTTCGCAACTGATTGAAAATTGATTATTGAAAAAACACTTCTTTCAAATTTATACACAGGTGTTGGATAATACTTATGTACCTATTATTAATTATTCATAGTAGGTATCCAACTATGGATTTAGTGAGGTCTTTATTTTACACTTGACGAAGCATGTTGTGGATATTCTTTCTGGTATTTATGTGTCCCTTTAGTCAGATGACAGAAATCATGTATCAACAGAGACATTCGCCAATTTTCTATGTATTATAAAAGTTTTAGTTTTACACTTAGGTAAGTTCACTTCTCCCAATTTCTGTGTAACGCAAAACTGGCAACTCGTCTTGCCAAAAACAGAAAACAAGTTTCATTTTCATGTAAGCACGTGTTACGAGTTACCACACAAAAAACGTAATGCTTTCACGAAACGTCTTCACTGGCTTAATTTTATTTTTATTTTGGAAGCACTCAAAATCACTCACATTGCTCGCAGTGTTGCCATAACATAAACTTTGGGCACAGAAAGTAATTAGTTGTAAAGTAAACGTCGTTACGAAAGTCTACGAAAATGGTCACGACATCTTTCAACGGAATAAAAGCTGTCACTTTTACCGGCATTACATCATATCTGTCATTGAACTTGAATTTGGAATGCATTTCGAAACGAAAGTTCGATTTTCAAATATGGTGGTACTTGTCATTATGGCGGGTGAAAGTTACACTTAACAATAAAATTAAGGTGAATTGATGGTCTAATATGGTATCATTGTTAGCTTTGAGCGAAGATCATTGCACAGAAAGTTTATTTTCAGATTAGAGTGGCGCTAGTATCGCTCAGTGTAGGCGAAATGATATGAAACCAAGTTGGTTCTTCATAAAACCGTTAGCATGGATAAATTTGTAGTAGTTTACTCGTGAATGGCGATAGGCGTGAAGCATTGCTATGCTGCCAGCGTACTAAACTATGACTCGAACGAGCGTTAGTGGCGTGTGAAATGTCAATGGCGCATTTTTCAGATAAAGACTACATTACAATATTACATTATTATTAAGATAAAGACTGCATTAGAGAAACATATAAATATGTTGTTATACTTGTAATAAATAGTAATAACGGCCGCAGTAAAAAATATTTATCGTTCGTCACGTTTGGAAAAAAGTTATACTTTATTACCTATTGAGATAAAACACAACTTACGCACTCAGTTCGACAAGTTACCTGCACGCATCTAGATTCCGTTACCTAGTTTTTTTTTCGGCGCCATTTAGTACAAAACAATACATTTACTTAGCAAAGCAAAGATAACAGCTATAGAATGATTAAAGAAGCAATTATTTTACAACTGTAAAAATCGTCTCGAACAAATTGCACGTTCACAAACCGTGTCATTTTTGCAATTTATCTTCTCACGTATTCCCCAATTTATTATTGCAAGCCTCTAATTTGCGCTGAACTAAGAGTAAGAGACATTGCAATTTCCTTGATCTATACGAATTACCGTTCGCTTTTTGAAAACTTATCCAGTGTGACTCTTATTTTCTCTCACTTAAACATTGTAAATAGTTTCAGGAAGAGTAAATACAAAGTGGCGATGTTAGGAAAAGATGAGTTGACTCGGAAACGTTTACTGACATCACTGAGCTTTTCTGTGAAGGAAAACATCGCGAGGAAACTTGCACACACTAGCGAAGTACCTAATTCAAAGATGTCTGTAAAGTCTCCAATCCATACTGGGCTCGCTTGGGGACACTACACTAAGTTACTCAAACCCTCTCGTGATGAGCTGATGAGAAGACCTTGTACCCAGCAGTGGGACCTAAATAGGCTGTTCTGGTGGTGGACACACAGTCCATCGAGTATTCAAGTAATGGGGGCTATCGCGTGTGAATTTACCACTAGAGGCGCTAGTGTCGCGTGAGGTTCAATAACATTCAGTTTTCACTGGTTTTGGCGGGCTTTGTGACAGAAATGAAAATTTCTTTAATTTACCTGTTGAAAGGTGATCTCCTTCGTGAAATTATTGCAAATATGGATTATTTTGCGATTAATGTGAACGCTTTGAAAAAAATGAAAGAAATCCGTACACAACGGAACGCACAACATTGCGGCATAGCTACTCGAACCTCTGGACCTTAGTCAACAGTGGCGCCAACTGGTGAGCAAAGAAACGATAGTCCCCATTGTGGGATGAAAAATACTAGTGTGGGCGTACCGGTCCACCCACGGTGGCAGATTCTAGCAGACCTCTCGAATCTCTCGATAAAGGAGAAACTCCGTATCGACGCGGAATATCTCTAGTATCAATATTGGCCTATTTATTAGCTAACGATGTTCTTTCATGGTAGCCTAGCGGTTTGACCTAAAGGAAAAAATCATCGCGAGGAAGCTTGAACGCATCTGCGAAGCAATCAATGCGTGTAATAAATAAATAAAAACACTTTCTAAAACTTCCCCGTCCTCAGAAATTAAATTATAATCAATCATGCCATACCTATAACATTCGTTGACATTGATATTGTACCTCTAACCCACCCAATATCCCAATTTCATAAGCGTGTTATTTATTACTTACCCAATCATCCAATAAAAGTTAGTGTAGATGCGCGATAAAAACAAACAATAGGGAACAATTTAACAATACCACCAACGCGAACTCTTGATTGCTTTTTGCTAAGGATTACGCAATTAACAAGGCATGTTTTTGTATTGGCAACACCCTAATTGGTTTGGTCTGACAGAACGCTCTAGAATCTTTGGCCCGCTGAAACTGCTAATGCTGGGTGCAGAATATGTTTACGATCGACCTTCAACCATCTGAAACATACTTTGAATCAAATCTGATACAGTTAACACATTCCCAAATGTATGTATACGATTGTGTATTCCTAATTTCCTATGTTCCCCTTTAGAAATGGAATACTAAAATTACCAATAAAATGGCTCGATCATTACACATAAATTATGCCGCATAAAATTATTTTTAAAATATTACATTTGCCTCTCTGCCTCGCCAATCTGAGGCCAAGTAAAGGAACGTATATTTTTTCAAAGAAAAAGACTAAAATAAAATAGCAAGATGAAGAAACCCTAGCAATTACTTGGAGAACAAATATTCCTCCCTGGGGTGTAATTACTGGCAAAGTATTTTTATTTTTTAACATCCCCAGGGCTTGAATGCAGTCTGGGAAACCGACTTATTATATTCATAAACATAGTTTCGCGGAGGAATATTTACCTACTTGAAATAAAAATAATAAGTACTTAAATTGCTCTTATTGATTGCATAGGTATCTTAATTAATATACCTGCTATAAATAAATGTGAAAGTGAGATTATTGGTTACACTTTGCAAACAAGTTGCCAGCAAATTTCAGAGATTGAAAAAATCACATAAAGGGAAAGCAAATTATTCGGTCTTGCAATACTGCAAAATTCAGGCCTGGGATTGGGACCAATGCAGATTGGAGACTTCGCACACATTTTCCTTCGTCTATAGTTGCAATCAATAGGTAGCGTGAACATATTGAAATTGATGGTTTGTTTTTTTTACTTGACATTACAAGTGGCCAGCTTTATAAGCAACCAACAAAAACTGACGGCCAGTTTTTTAGTTCCAATCTTTTTAAATTTACAGTTTGCCAGCCAGCTACATTAACGAATAAAAACTAAACATCAGCCACCTTACAACACAGTGGGTGTTTGCCGTTGGTTTAACATTAGCATGTTAGACGCTCATTTAGGACTGGCCGGTGCAAATGAAGCGAAATGGCTTTAAAAGAGTACAATTCAAAAACTGAGAAAAAGGTCCATTTAACCTTTTTTTTTAGTTAAATTGAGACCTTAAACCGTGGATTTAAGGTTTAGATTGTAATGACGTGAAATAACCAATTGAACTCTTTATTGCTAGGTCACGTGTAGTGCAATTCGTGCACAGTTAGGTCGTTTTAGCTCTTATAGTGAAGCGTACGTGTCTTCGAGAAAACGCGTCTGATTATAAAAGTACATCCACATATTTGCACGTTGATGGTAATTTTTATGAAAATACAACAGAGAATCTTGAACACCGTGTAGGTACTTAATGTGCGTAAAGCCCACTTCACTAAGTTGATAACTCGGGTTTAGTTGCATTGCATCAACATAACTCGAGTTTAGAGGCAAGCGACGTTAACCCAGCTTGGAGCAAGTCTACTTACAGCCTATTTGCGTTGCGTTCCACTGCTGGGTACAGGCTTCCTCTCATCACGAGACAATTTGGGCTATAGTCCCCACGCGGGCCCAGTGCGGATTGGGGACTTCACCTTTATTTTACCTACCTACCTATAATATACATGTCGATTCGGGTCATCGCAAACATCTTGGATTTTTTTATTGCAAAGATCGACGAATACACAAACGGCCCACCTGATGGGAAGTGGTCAAAGAATTGCGATACTAGAGGCGTCACCAATGCGCTGCCGGTCAGGAATAGATATTTAAATCATGATGAACCGCATCTAAGTAAAATGGACTTTATCTCCAATGCGCGGGGAATTAAAGATTAATTTAGACGAAGTATTGCATTATGCAGCGCGTAGCCACGTTTGTTATGCCACGACTGGGGAATGGTGAGGGCCTGTGGGAACACAGGGTGTCTATGCTTTCCCAAGGGTACTACGGATAGGATAGATGCCAAATATTATAGTCTTTGAGATATTCACCAGGTTTATTACTGTTTGCCGGCCACGTCGCCCAATAGGATCACCTGAGTGGTGATTATATTAGATAAAATATTTAAAAAAACGTTTATTCAAGGTAAAAAAGGACAAAAGATAACACAAAAACGTTTATTAGGACGAATAATCCGAATATGTCCAGTGAGATCCCAATGGTGATCTTATATTGAATGATGGATTAGTCCACTAGAATCACTCAAACATATTTTTTTGATCTCTAGGGGATCCTACTGTATACATATACCTACATCATGTCCACTAAAGTCACCCACGTGATCGTCCTGGACATAGCGTCCGATAGGACCATCAGGGTGACCTCACTGGACATATTCGTCCAATATAATCACCTGGGTGATCGATCCACTCAGGTGATCCTACTGGACTGGACGTCGCCTTGCTTCCTGTCCGAGTCGGGTTGATATCAATGGTACCGCCATCTTACCCGCTAACCTGCCGCCAAATAGCAGTGCTTACACTGTTGTGTTGCTGTGTATAAGGGGTTGAGGCAGGCGGTGAGATTTATTACTGGCACAGAGGCAATTGATCTTCTGCTTCAGGGAAGGCAACGCATTCGAGATCTTATGATTTCTTATTGAGAAATTTCGACCGCTTACCATCAGGTGGCCTTTGTGCTCGTTTGCTTACCAACCGGCCAAGTGCGAGTCGGGAAATCACGTTTATTGTATGGCAGCCCCTTGAATATTTATTTTATTCTGGTTTTTAGTGTTTGTTCTTGACTGTTGTTATGCCAACAGAAATACATCATCTGTGAACATTTAAACTGATAACTATCACGGTTCATGAGATACAGCCTGGTGACAGACGGACGGACAGACAGACAGACAGATGGAGTCTTAGTAATAGGGTCCCGTTTTACTCTTTGGGTACCCTCGGAACCATAAACAACCGATGCGCGAGACGGCTAGTTTTGCGTTCACGCAAAGTTTATTGCGGTCAAACGATCTCTAATGTGATTGGACTTTTCTTAAAGACTGCGTTCACTACGTTACTCAAGTACCTGTGGTGAGTAACTGTATAATCTGTGGTGTTACTTAAACAGAAAGTTTTAATCACAAGTGCAAGACTGACCAATTAATTGATCCAATGATAGGATCTCACATGCAGTGTTTTTATTAACACACGCGTGGCTTGGTTACGCACGTGAACGGCTCTGGGCTTACAGCCATCTGGTAATACGTATTACGAAATATATTAATAAACTTTCAGATAGATACACATTATATGACGGGTTGTCATATAGTGTGTATAATGTGTAGTAAACGTGAAAGTTTAAAAATAAACTTTCAGATAATATGGATCTGTGAACTGTCGATGTTTCTGCGTTGTTCATACTCTGTATCGGCCCTTGGTACTCGTACGAACCGACGAGCTGTACTGATTGTTATTAGTATCACAGAAGATACCTATGTACCTACCTTACCTATACCGTAAATTTCGAGAAAAAAGAGAATCTCAATGCTTTTGTCAGTCGTGTGCAAATTCAGCGCGTTCATTATATCCAGACATTTTTTCTATCTTCTTTGCTGACCTATTAAATTCTAGATAACGTATTCAGCCCTTCCTTCGAAACTGACAACGAATTGGTGGCTTCTAGTTTTGCAAATGTCTATAGGCAGCTGTGAACAGTTTCCTAAGATGGCCTGTTCTTTCTGTCAGTCGTTCGTTTCTGTCTGTCAGTGTATAGAAAAGTAAAATATACCTTTGATGCTTGATAGCGTTAGTTCTCCATCGTACTGGTCCTATAATCAAATTGTGCACAGATAACAAAACAGGCTGCTGTGGGGGCAATCGATATGTCATTGAACTTGAAACGGAATTGGGGTGCGACGCGCCCTTGACGGCCCGGCCCGCCCGGCGCCGTTAATATAATCTGTGGTAAACATTGCATCGGCGGAAAAAATGCTGGCAGTGGAGGACACGTCGGTATAATCTGTGACTTGTTATAATAGTTATAACATTAATGGGACTGAAATTTTCGAGGGACCATTGGAGTGGAGATTCAGACGCATTGTATTTACTTCTTTGTATATTTTATTATTATTATTATTATAGACGGACAAACAGGCAGACGGCCCACCTGATGGAAAGTGGTTACCCGCCTATAGGCATTTGTAACACCAGAGGCGTCACCGATGTGTTCACGAAGATATTTAATGACACCCTTTTTAAGACATCCCATATTGTAGCGCAGAGGGAAAATTTCAGCAGGGAGTTCATTCCAAATGCCTATAGCCAAATGGCAAATGCCATTGTCACTAGTTACTACTTATACTACCAAATAATGTGTAAATGTGTACGTTGTACCTAGTTACTTTTACATTGAGAAATTAAAAAACATTTCCTATTGAAATATAAGTATCTGAATAAGAATAACCAGTGCATGAAATTGTAGCGTTATTAAATAAAATTTACCGGATCTTAATACATATTGTTACATTATAATTCCTACTGTTAGTTTATAAAATCTATCGACATGATATAATAGGTTTTTATGCAATAAGGATTAAATGACTAATGGATTAAATTAACTACTACTAAATAAAATGGATGAAAAGGGGTTCACATACAAATTCGGCGACTTAAAAATAAAATAAATGAATTAAAAATAAAATTTAAAACTAGAACTAAAAATAACTATAGAAAAAACACCCCTTCCAAAATTTCATTTTGCGGCATGGTGCCCATAACGCTAGGTATATGTGCAACAGTATCAATTTCAGATGTACCTACGTCATGTTGTTTTATTTCACTCAACTGTCAAGAAAGGTATTTAGATTAGGTATGTTCCGAAAAAGCACTGATTCTTCTTAAATTCTACAGTTACGACGAAGGATGTACATAACATCCTTCGTCGCAACTGTAGAATTTGTCCATAATAGTTAAATCTACTAGTTTGTTTACGCTGTAGCTGGCAGGTTATAAGAAAATAAAGGTCTACTTCTCGATTCAAACTTGACTATGGTGGTATAAGTGGTTTTATATTTAGGTTATGGGCCCAGGTAGGGTTGCCATTTGTTTGTATTTAGCAGGACATGTTTGGCGTTTTCGAGTTGTGTCCGGCCAAATATTCTGTCCGGCCTGTCCGGCATTTGTTTGGATTTTTGGTAGCGCCTCAAGCGAAGCAATCATCATCATCATACCTATCGTAACTACTGTCAGTCATATCAGTATACTGATCGAGGGAAGCTGAAATTTGGCAATTGTAGGTTCCTGGAGGAGTGTAAGGGAACTATAGGAGAGGATTTTCCGAAATTCCCACGGGAACGGGAAAATGGGGCTTTATAAAGTCGCGTTTGACTTTTAGTTGTGGACGTAGTGGTGATGTTAGGCGAGATCTGTTAGGCTTTTGGGGTAAATTGTCCGGCTTTTTTCAGGGCAGAGTCCGGCCTTTTAATTTTAGGAGATGCCTACCCTAGGCCCAGGACGCTTCCACATGTCTTTATCCATCTCACATTTCCGATCTGTCTCTCGTTAACATTAACAAGGTTAATAATGAACAGAACTGTGTATACAAAACAAAGCTGTGTTTAGACAACGCCGCGAATAGCGGGGTCGCCGACCGTATACCTGCCTGCATCCGTTTACTACTAGTTAGTACTCTACCCGTACTCGCATCCCGTTCCCGACCGTCCAGGCAACATTCGGGATGTTCTAAAATATACAATCGATGATCATAAATGTGCCAACAATTTTGAATAGTTCATGTCATTGCCTCGTTATGCCTTGTGCCTTAATTTTATGAGACGGCAACCATATTCGTGCGTTACTCGTGGTGCATTAGATAAGCATAATCCAGGTATCAAAGAATTCACAGTACACGTGTCCTTCCTAGAATGTGATTCATCCTTGGAACAATAGTCTGTGTGGTTAACCTGGTTGATAAGTCCAGCTTGCCCTGTGAACGCAAGAGAGAGCATAGCAAAGTTAAACTACTGGCTTTATCTGTTTGTAAATATCGTTGTTCTCTTTTTACGCCGACTTATATTTTTCGAGTGTTCATACGTATGTATGTATTATGTACGAGTATATGTATGTCTTTGTCAATCTCAGGGGCTGTATTCGAAGTCTTAAATAGGGACAGGGAGACTCCCTATATAGCATCGCTCACGTCGCGGCGTTGCAACCGAACTAGATTTAAGGTTCAACTTGAGCCACAGAATAAGTAATAGTACTAACGTGCTTGAGCGCCGTGAGCGATGCTATAGGGATTCTCCCTGTCCGTATTTAAGACTTCGAATATAGTAGCCTAAACGGCTTGTGAGGTGTTGTTAGATTCGTCTTGATTGTGAGAGTGACACTGGGTGGGTATATCAAGTTTGTATGCAGGCGGTTATTTTTTCAAACATCGAGATATTAAATGGTTTTATCATCAAAATATGAATGCGTAAGTTATTCTAGTACTACTACTACTACAGCCTATTTGCGTCCACTGCTGGGCACAAGGCACTGGGCCAGAGAGGGTTTGGGCTATAGTCCCCACGCGTGCCCAGTGCGGATTGGGGACTTCACACACATCTTTGAATTAATTCGCAGATGCGTGCAGGTTTCCTCACGATGTTTTCCTTCACCGAAAGGTCTTCACGGTTTGAAGACAATTCTAGGAACCTTCATTAATTTGTGACTTCATCATTTTGTTAGTCGCATTTTCTCATAATATTTAAGACTGTGTACACATTTTAAGCACAAAATGCGTTTTCGTGAGAATTTCCGAAGGCGATATCGTGGTTTTAGGGTCGGATTTTTTGAAGTTAAATTGCTGTTTAGGAGAGTTAAAGTCTTCGTTGAGTGCACTGCAGAGCAAAAAAATTTTTTTGTTCAACAGTTATTTTATAAGAACTCTATGTTTCCATGGTATTTTACGAAAAACATCGTCAGAGCCATCTTTCAGGTATAAAACAAGCATTATATTGTACTATAACATTTTATTTAATGCGTTTATCTGAAAAAGTAAATGGTCTTAAAGTGCACCGCAGAGCAATAATTTCGAAAATGTTATATTTAATTTAAAAAAGACACTACTTTTAAATGTCAAAATCGGTCCAATTCAGTATTTTTTTTTAATATGTATTAAAAGGTTTTTATGAACGTTGTATACAAGTTATGAAGGAGCAGATATTGTTTAACAGGCAGAATTTTTTTTTTGCCCGTTAAATGATTTTAGTTACTTATTACGAGTTTTTTAAATGCATCAGTATAACCGAGCGCGCAAACGTTTTACGATCAGTTCACGCCGGGCCATCCCAGAGTGAGGACGTATCGCTCGCTCGCGCCGTCCGCTCCGACACCGAGGTCAATGCTCGTTTCGCGTCGGCATTGCTTACTCGTAGCGCGACTGATACGAATTGATACTTTTGTAAGTATTTGTTAGTACCTATGTAAAATTACGGTATATTATATTAATTATTACATGACATTTAGTTATTAGACGATTTGATGTAACAATATTCAAATGTCTTCTATTAATTAAACTTTTCAGAAATGGGTAACAAACGCAAGCGGTACGGATGTAGCAACACATTCAAATCTTTGACTAACGCCAGAAAAGTAAAAAGGTAAGTCACAGTTTTTCGGCCATTAAATGAATTAAATGCCCATATTCGGCAAGAAACATGGATGCTGAACAAGCAATAGCTGAAAAGAAAATTAATTTTTGGAAAGTTATGGTTCCGTTAATACCAACCACGACTGGTACTATCAGATCCAAGGTCAACTGCATATCAGGTAAGAAATAAATTTGTTTTTCTCAAACATGCTCGGAAATGTTCGTGTTATTTTCAAAAAAAGAAGACGCGAGGCTGTCCATTGCCGGCCTTGGCCAGCAAAAACATTATTGTCGTGTGTGTGTTTTTTTTTAATTCGCTTGCTATTTGAGACACCTCTGTAGAGAAACTGACAAATCCATGGAGGTAATAAGTACAACTTCCATGGCCAAATCATCCACGATCATATAAGTAGTAAATACTGATGTGGGGTAAGTGCGCCTAAATTTATTTCGCCCCTATGCCTTGTAAACAGCCAACTACTAGTTGAGTAATATTTATAGGTTTCGATATATTTATGTTAGGCGCACTTACCCCATCCTGGCGCACTTGCCCCGACTGACCTTACGTATTTCCTCGCTGATTGAGAAAAGCATTATATATACCTCGGCCGCAATTGCGATTGCCGGACTCATACTAATAGAAGGCTTCGCTTCGCTCAGCCTTCTAACTGACTCGTCCGGCAATGCGCTACTTGGCAGCCTCTGCAATAATGTACTAATGTTACTATATCATAGGTACCTATATATTTACTAGGTAGATTTAAGTTTTTATGGTTTTACTTACAAACGTCATTATTTAACAAATGTCATTATTTTCAGCAAAAAAAACATATGTCTGTTTGCGGTCTGGACAGGGCAACAATTTCCATTTAAGAAGGCAAAAATTTCCCGAGACGACGCCTTTTGGGAATCGAAAATGAAAACCAAGCTCTTGGATTTTTATGAAGTGTCTTTTGCCCGAAATGATTGATTCCAGAAAGAGAATATAAGGGACACACGTTTTTGAAATAAACTACGTTATTGTTTCCCTTTTTATTTATTAACAAGTTTTTACCTGGGACGTGACACATCTAATGCACTCGAACACACTCGAACACACGAACACACTCAATCACACAGAAACAGACAGACAGGCAGATAAGCAGTTATTTATTATCTATATATATAAAACAAGAAACTGACTGACTTACTGACTGACTGACTGACTGATCGATCAACGCAGAGCCGAAACTACTGGTCGTACAGAGCTGAAATTTGGCATGCAGGTTCGTTGGAAAACGTAGGGGAGCACTAAGAGAGGATATTTGGAAATTCCCCCCCTAAGGGGGTAAAATGGGGGTTGAAAGTTTGTATGAAACTTCTAAACCACTAAGCTTGAAAACGTGAAACTTGGCAGGGATGTTCCTTTTATAACATAAATGAACGTCAATAAAGGATTTTTGGAAATTCCCCCCTTAAGAGGGTAAAACGGGGGTTGAAAGTTTGTATGTAACTTCTAAACCGCTAGACCTATAAACATGAAATTCGGCAAAAAGGTTTCTTTTATGACATAAATGAGCTATAACAGATATTTTTTGGAAAATGCCCTTTTATATGGGTAAAAAGGGGATTAAAATTTTGTATGTATCTTCTAAACTACTAAGTGTAGAAAAATGAACTTTGTTAGAATTTCCAAAAAATCCTTTATTAACGCAAACGCAATTTCATGGAAAACGCTGCATAATCCCTTTAGGTGATAAAAAAATGATGTATGGATGGAGGAATTGTTCCCATATAAAAATGGTCCCACATAATGTGTTATATGGAAAGCTATTTCGAGGGATACAGTATTAATCTTTATCAACTGAAATTGGATCAATTGAAATCACCTCAAGCATTTCATGCACTTTATGATTGCCATTTACACCATGCAACTTAAATGAATATCTTAGGAGTTATCGTAAAGAAAATGAATTCAGCGCGTACTTAGCTGACCCGCGAGCTGAGCGGCCTTGTGGTTGGCCATCTGCATCCGTTTGCGATGCTTAATAGTCCGAGTTCAATATGAGTGGCGCACACAATCGAGTCCCGGGGAAGGAACCCGGCTACATATTAAGTTCGATTTACACGGGTCCGGGTGTTTATCCCGGAAGAACACTTAGATCCCGCGGGAACGCTAAAACCGAATTCCACGCGGACGAAGGGCAAAAAGCTAGTAATTGATAAATATTAGTATGGTAATCCATTAAGTAATCTTAATCATTATTTACTAGCTTTTGCCCTCGACTTCGTCCGCATGGAATTCGTTTCTCGCAATTCCCCAGGGAACTGTGCATTTTTCCGGGATAAAAAGTAGCTTATGTCCCCAGGGTTCCAGCTATCTTCATACCAAAATTCATAAAAGTCGGTTCAGCGGTTTAGCCGTGAAAGCCTAACACACAGACAGACAGAGCTACTTTCATATTTATAATATTAATATGGATTTTACCACTTGGAAAAAATATGTGCAAAGTTGCAAACCCAATTTTATTTATGTAGCTACTTGTTTTTTTAACCTACTTTAACCCGAGGTGGAATGTAATATGACACCTAATTAAGCAATTTTCAACTTTCACTTTTCAAAAATAGAACATTTTTTATGAAAATTCTGTATATGAAAATGTATCAAGACTAGTTGGGCAACGCGCTAATGAGCTCGAACCTTACGCACACAGAGAGTAAAGAAGTGTGCGTTAGTGTTTCGCCGATCATAGCGTCCGCGCAAGTTATGACTTGAACGAATTTACAGATGCAGTAGTGAATTAATTAAATAATTAACTTTCGTTTAAGCGAAATGAACTGTGACAGCGGCGTGGGAGTGCCGTCCAAACAAATGACACGTCAGTTACAGGTTTTAATTGACTATTTAATGTTCTGACATTTTGAACCTCATCTACACAGTTTAAGGTCGCAATTTGGATAACGCAAAATAATCAAATGAGACGTTAATTCTCAAGTCACAAAGCGCCACCTTCGTTTTGTTTGAACAGCTTTCAGTGCCCGCACCCACTTCGTGAGGTAATTTTGTGTGCCTATTGGAGGCACTGGCACGGAATGAAGTCGTGTCTTATGATTTAATTGAGGTTTTAATTGATTGTTATGTCAGCCGACATTGTTTCATGCAGTGATTTTAATTGGGAGGGCTGCGTGCGCGGTAGGGAACCACTTTCTATCAGGTGAGCCGCATCCTGTTGGCCCGACTTTGGCTATAAAAATCTTTATCCATCCTAAACATGGTTAGTTTTAATAAATATTTTCCCCCAACGTTTCACAAACAATAATTCAAATGTAAGCAAATAGCCGCCCTTTTTCCCATGCACGAGTGTTTTCGCGGCAAAAATCGATGCTTGCATTCTCACGGACCATAGACCAAGCGCAGTAAACTTTTTCAACCATAGATTACTTACCTCCCAACCCAGGCTCTCACAAAGCTCACACTCCACGTTGTTTAGGTAAGTTGAAATTTTTAAAAATCGAAGTGTCATTATAACAGGCACGCAAGATAAAAAAGTTGCCAGAAATAAGTTAGAGCTGTTAGATTTCTGACATGTAAGGGCTGACTTTTCAATCGTCGGATCAATTCGTCGAATAGACCATAGAATGAATTTGTTCCGGAATTAATTCGAATTTTTTATGGACTAACTGAAGATTAAATTTTATCTGACGATTGAAAAATCAGCCCTAAATGATTTAACCATTTATTCAGCCAGTTCACCAAATCTGTAAATGGAAATAATAAATCACAACACAGGATTTGTACGTTCATAGTTTCATACATTATAAAATGTTCGACCGAAGTAAGTAAATTTGTTCCGCTGTTTTGATCAGCTAACTTCATATTGTACCACAAATAAAAAGTATATATGTTGCCTACACCTACGGCTTCCAAAACAGACGTCTCAATAGCTGGGCCCGTTTACTAAGACTGCTGTAGCCGAGGGTATAGGTGGCGATAAACTGCAGTCACACAGCAACGCCTACAAGAATTGGTGTCTGCGAAGGAGTCTAAGATTTATTTTGTAACAATGATAATTCAGTACTTACAGCCGTGACAGCAATACAGGCCTCTGTTGGCAAGCGCCCAAGGGCCGTGAAGGGTGTGTATCTGTAGTGTGTAAAGTGTAGGTCTGAATTCCCTTCACCGGCCTGCTCGTTCCGCCGGTCAACCGCGCTCCCAAAGGATTACACAAAATGTCAAGTAACTAATCACAAGTCAAGCTTTCTACACTCAAAACGCTCGTACGCGTTGTAGATTACAATTTATATCTCAAATATCTCAATAAACCACGCAGCGTCTCAAAAAGTTATCCTTACAAGTTTTTACAAAGACAATATAACGTCTGTCAAAATAGTACCTCAAAAAGCCACAGCTTCGCTAGTATCTATCAAGGGCTGCGTTCCGAATCGCGCTCAGTATTCGGTTCCGAACAGTCCCCCGCTCCAGTCAGATCCATTCTGACTGCTAATAAATGGGGAGGCGGGCTAGGCTCGCCACCGCTCGTTTCAAAACCGAATCTCCGACCATGACCTCAGCAACTCTGGGAATCCCGTCAGGCCCATAGAACAACTCTACAATGCGTCCACGACGCCAATACAAGGGCAACAAATTTGATTCCTTAACCAGAACAAGATCTCCAACTTTGGGAGGATCAGTTTTGTCGGTCCACTTAACGCGCTGCTGCAGAATATGCAAATATTCCAGCGACCAACGATGCCAGAAACTCTGAGTCATCTGCTGGAGCAATTCAAAACGGCTCAAACGTGATGATTTTACTTCCCTGATGGGATATTCAGGCAGGGCGTTAAGGGGCCGACCAATCAAAAAGTGACCAGGAGTCAATGCTTCCAGGTCATTTGGGTCTGACGAGATTGGGCAGAGAGGTCGCGAGTTGAGGACGGCCTCAATTTTGCAAAATACCGTTGCAAGTTCCTCGAACGTTAATATCGTTTCGCCAATAACTCGTCGGAGATGCGTCTTTGTAACCTTTACAACGGCCTCAAAAATTCCACCCCAATGGGGGCAAACTGGGGGGTCAAATTGCCACCTAATGCCCATTCGGGACATTGCAATCCTCAAAATATCCTTATGACTATTCAAATAGTTACAAACTTCGTTCAAATAACGATCAGTGCCCTTATAATTAGTGCCGTTATCAGAGCGGATCAAGGACGGTAGTCCCCGGCGAGATACAAATCTACCTAGCGTCGCAAGAAATGCTTCCGTGCTGAGGGCACTTACCAGTTCCAAGTGAACTGCTTTGGTGGCCAGGCAGACAAACACACACAAATATGCCTTGACAGACCGAGCGTTGCGAAGCTGAGAGGTCTTCACCAAAAAGGGGCCGGCAAAATCGGTACCCACGCACGCAAATGGCCGACTCTCCGAGACTCTGTCGGACGGCAAATCACCCATCATCGGCTGTGTGGGTGCGGCCTTCAACCGATAGCACGGCATGCACTTAAAAATGACGCCACGAATAGTGCGTCTGGCCGACAAGATCCAAAATTCACGCTGCAAAATGGCTAGAAGGGTATGGCAGCCTGCGTGAGCGTTAGCAATGTGTCGATCTGACACCAACAAATTCACAAAGGCTCCTCCAGATGCGTCATCGACACCAAGACCATCGACATCAAGGCCTCTTGGCGTTCCAAGGGCGACAAAACTGACGTCAAGTCCTTATTCAGTGGGTTCCGTCCGTTGCGTATGAAACGCCGGATCCAACCGGTAACCCCAATCAATTTTGACAGAGAGCTATATCTGTCCAACAACAGATTCAAATTGTACGCAGGTTGCGTCTCCACAACGCCAACACGCAAGCCTGGTAATTCCTCTGGAGAGGAGAACCGATTCTGGGGCCAGGACGCCTCAGGGTGCGTCAACCAATCTGGTCCCCACCAAAGAGAATGGTTCACAAGCGCAGGAGCCTCGCAGCCTCGCGAAGCGCAGTCCGCGGGATTCAATTCTCCTGGCACATGTCTCCAGATCAGCGGGGTCTCAGAGCTCTGGATCTGTGAGACTCGATTCGCAACAAAAACCTCCAAGTTATGTAGCGAGGTGCGAAGCCAACAAAGAACGATCTCACTATCAGTCCACGCAAATACTTCCGAGATCTCAACGGTACAACCCAAAGTACCACAAACATGATTGAGAAGCCTAGTAAGGAGGGCTGCTCCCGACAGTTCCAACTTGGGAATCGTCAACCTAGTCCGAATAGGGGCCACCTTACTTTTGGCCATCACCAAATGAACTCCCACGTGACCGGATGAACTAACAGTCCGCAAAAATACCACGGCCGCATATCCTCGTTCGGATGCGTCACAGAAACCGTGGAGACTGACTCGACACTTGCCAGCCGGCAAAAATAATCTAGGCAAGAGAATCCGGTTCACGTCCGGAAGTGAGGACACAAACGAACACCATTCTCTCAACAACTCTCCCTGGAGAGGTTCGTCCCAAGGCACTTCCGCAATCCAAAGCTTCTGCAAAAAGCACTTAGCCAGAAAAATGACTGGTGTGATCCATCCATTGGGATCGAAGGTCCGAGCAGTAGTCGACAAGACCGAGCGTTTCGTCCAGTTCTTCGGGAAGTCCAACTCCACCTGATAAGTGAAGACATCCTGGACGGGCTGGTACTGTATACCAAGGACCGCAATCAAGTTAGGGTTGTCAGCATCTTCAAACAGGAGAGGGTCCTGTTGATGTTCCACTGGAAGATCACACAATAAGTCGGGGCAATTTGACAACCACTTACGCAATTCGTAACCTCCCGACTTTAGGATTGCAATCAACTCGTCCCGCAAAATCAAAGCCTCCGCGACGGTAGAGGCCCCAGTGCAGACGTCATCGACGTACACCGAATCTCCCAAGATGGCCGCCGCCCGGGGATAGTTCAATCGCTCACGATGAGCCAATTCCAACAACGTTCGAATAGCAATGTAGGGACTAGACTTAAGTCCGTACGTGGTAGTGTTCAACTCGTACACTTGCATCGGATCACAAGATCGCTCACGCCACAAGATCAATTGGTACCGCCGGTCATCTCGGTGCACCACCGATTGTCTGAACATCATTCGGATGTCAGCCACAAAGACAATTTGATGACGGCGGAAGTTGGTGAGAATATCCGAGATGTCCCTATGCAGTTTGGGACCGGAATGCAAACACTGGTTCAAAGAAACCCCATTCGAAGTAGGGGCCGAGCCGTCAAAAACTACTCTTATCTTCCCACCGGGAGTCTTCAAAACCGCGTGGTGAGGCAAGAAGTAGTGCTCGAGCGAGCGCCAATCAATGTCGGAAGGGGACATATGTCCCAAATCCTCATACTCGCGCATAAAGTCAATGTACTTAGTACGAAAGTCCGGATCCCTCTTCATTCGGCGTTCCATGGACAACAACCTTTTTTCTGCCAAGGCATGAGACTGACCGAGAGGGGGGCGTGCAGCCCTGAAAGGCAACCGAGTGACAAAACGACCATCAGCGCGGCGACCAGTATTATTCTGGTACGACAATTCACACTCTTCTTCCGCCGGGTCGACTCTGGGAGCCTTGGGGGGCTCTTCAACCTCCCAGAAACGCTGGACTGCGTCAGAGAGTGAGAGCCCTATTGCAACAGTTTGGTCTTCAACCCGTGGGACAGTACCCCTCAACACGGGACCACAAAAACTATATCCAAAAATAGTGCGTAACGCAATTAACCCGTACGGTTGCAAAACCCGCTTTTCCCCGGACAGAATCAAACCCAACACGTCTACTCCCAGGAGTAGGTCTACGGGTCCAGGTACAAACCACTGAGGGTCAGCGGGAGTCAAATCCGACGTCAAATTTACCACAGCAGGGGAGATAGTCACCTGCGGGTTTCTGCCCAAAATATCATTCAGAATGACCGCCTTGGCCACAATGGACGGCCCACAATTTACAGGCGAAAAACAAACCTTGACTTCACCCTTTGGTCCTTCCACCTGAAGGCCACCAATGCCGTGGATCACTACAGGGTGAGGTCTACATGGGAGGCCCAATCTCTCCACCAAATAAGAGGACGCAAGACAACCCTGGGCACCCGAATCCAAAAGGGCACGTACAAACAGGGAGTCGCCCTTCGGGCCCCAGACCCTGACACAAACAGTCGGCAGAAGAACTGTCTCAGGTTGGGCGGCGGTGGTGGGAGAGAGGGCGGCAACTACCTATTGGGGGGCATCGCGTGATGGCGATGTCCGATACGAGTGGAGGTAGTGCTCCACTGGTACCTCATGGCGTCTGCTCGGCAATCCTCGGCTCGGCGCGTAGTAGGCGCTACTGCGACCGAACTGGGGCGGGCGGCGTTCCAAACGCGGTCTCTCGCACAGCGGTGGGGAAAACCGCGGAGGCGTGGTGCGGCGCTGAACCGCTGCAAACCTCTCCTGCTGTTGATGAGAGGGGGGAGGGGTTCCCCCGCCCGTGGGCGGCAAGCCCCGACGAGACTCCCTTTGGGGATGGTGGGGATGCGGGCCCCCGCCCGTGGGGGAATTCCACCCCGCATCATCAACCCGAACACCACCATTCCTATTGGCACACAAAACCGGGTGGTGCTTCCCCTGGCAGTTCGGGCACGGCTCTGGCCGTGAACAGTCCCGCTGCAGATGCTGCCCCAAGCAGGAGTAGCACCACCGGCGATCATTCGCAATGCCTCGTCGATCTTTCACCTTCCTATTGAGGAATTGAGGACACGCAGAAACAAAATGGCCGTCAGCATTACAATATACGCAACGAGGGCCCTGGGCCGTTGCGTATCTGAGGGTTGGGCGGCGTGGCTCAACCACCCCTCGAGGGGGGGGGCGAGCGACAACACGACGCTGTTCTGGAGGAGGCCGCGCTGGGGCCGGGGACGGGCCTTCAACGCCAGCGTTGTCCAACAAGCGGCACTCCTCTTCCAAAAACGCCAACAAATCGGCAAATGGCGGCAACTGCGTGGCACTGTCACCACCATGTTTTTGCTCAAAACGGACTTTCAAGTCCGTAGGCAAACGCGACAAAACAATGTGCAACAACATAAAGGACCATTCATCGATAGGCAGACCGAGCCGCCGCAAAGCATTCAATGCCACCACCATGGGGTTGACCAAGTCCACTCTCAAAGTGGCAACCCTATGGACGTAGGGCAACGACAACAGCTGTGCAACATGGGTATCTGCCAACCGCCTAATGTTGGCATACCGCTTCACCAATAGTTCCTTGGCAGTGGGGTAGTTTTGGTCGGTGACCGCCAAATGTGAGACAAGACCGAGGGCCTCTCCCTTTAATGTGGAGAACAAGTAGGCCAACTTCTGACTCGGTGCCAAGTCCGTCCTAGCATCTACCAGACTGGTGAATAAGTCATGGTAGGCGGTCCAACCTTTCAAATCCCCATCAAAATGTGGCAAGTCAAGAGTAGGTAAACGCCCCAAAAGAGCCATGGGTGGAGGTGTTCTGGTTTCCTCAGTCAATGCACCCCGCTCTACCCTGCTGGCGGCTTGGGCAATACTGTCCGTCAAATCATAAAACTGTGTGATGTCGGCCTCCACACAGTCATCCAGCTTTGGATCCTCGGTGTCCAAAAGCTCCGTATAACAACTTTGTACAATTTTGCTCCGCTCCGTCAACTCTGCCGATCTTCGGAGCAAAGCATCAAAACGATCTGGTCGATCTATCAACGCAGCAGCTGAAGCCGCCCATCTCAACTCCGCTTTGATTCGGGCAACTAATTTTGACATACTTGTCCAAAACAACAAACAAAGCAAAAGGTATATAATTAAATTTAAATTCTATTGTTCAACAATCTAAACCACAAAAAAAGAATTAAATTTAAATTATTTTGTCAGCAACGGAACCCTGCAAAGTTGCCTGCAGATCCCTAAATCAATTGCTATTACAGTGAGAACCTACAACAATTAACAATATTAGTTCAAAACTATAATTGATTTAAACTATAATTTAAATTATATTAATTAGTACAGAACCCTATTTTAATATAAAATTAACTAGGAATCCCCAAATTCAACTAAAATACATTTACAATACAAAGGTGTCTATTAATAGCAAAGGCCAAACCAATTCAATCAACTGGAGCAACTACTTCCATATGCACGAAACTACCCTGTTTTTTCATATGTATCAACTACCTACCAAATTTGACTTTTATCAATTTACATTAAAATTCACAAAAATAGGTGAGATTATATCTCCTCAACAATCTTTAGTGCAAACTAGTTACTTAACATAGAAATATCAATCAATTTTCAACAATGATTTACCAATTTTCTATCTTTGCCCGTAGCAACCCGAACATCAAAAAATAGATTTATCCAACAAAAGGTAAATTTAATGAACTGATTCCAACTGTGTGGGTTTATACCCATCAAACACAGTGGACTTGACTCTAAACAAGACTTCTAGACACCGTCGTGTAACAGGCAAAACCACAAATCACTAATTAAATGCCCTGTTCTACGACTCGTGTGGATCTCAAAAACCCACGATGTGCTACCAAAATAATGTTGCCTACACCTACGGCTTCCAAAACAGACGTCTCAATAGCTGGGCCCGTTTACTAAGACTGCTGTAGCCGAGGGTATAGGTGGCGATAAACTGCAGTCACACAGCAACGCCTACAAGAATTGGTGTCTGCGAAGGAGTCTAAGATTTATTTTGTAACAATGATAATTCAGTACTTACAGCCGTGACAGCAATACAGGCCTCTGTTGGCAAGCGCCCAAGGGCCGTGAAGGGTGTGTATCTGTAGTGTGTAAAGTGTAGGTCTGAATTCCCTTCACCGGCCTGCTCGTTCCGCCGGTCAACCGCGCTCCCAAAGGATTACACAAAATGTCAAGTAACTAATCACAAGTCAAGCTTTCTACACTCAAAACGCTCGTACGCGTTGTAGATTACAATTTATATCTCAAATATCTCAATAAACCACGCAGCGTCTCAAAAAGTTATCCTTACAAGTTTTTACAAAGACAATATAACGTCTGTCAAAATAGTACCTCAAAAAGCCACAGCTTCGCTAGTATCTATCAAGGGCTGCGTTCCGAATCGCGCTCAGTATTCGGTTCCGAACAATATATAGCCCTGAACTTGGTTTTTTTACAGGCCTCGTGCGATTTCGTTCAAACTTGATCTTTAGTCTTCAAGGTTCAAGGTTAAATAAGCTTTTTTGTGACCGCAAACAGTAGTTTGTTAACAGAAATTGCATTTAGTTTCCCCAAGTGAAGTAATAGAGTGGGGCGTTTAGCAATAAATCACTCAAACCACGCGCCGGCTGTAATTTCGTTTTGTTCTCAGTAAACATAAAACCATGGTTCTCATAGTGTAATTAAAACTATTAATAATATTAGTATAGTAGCCGTTTGCCCGCGACTTCGTCCACAGTCTTTCGTACGAAACTTTCCCTCCAAATTAGACCAAAATGTGTACACGCTGTCAACTCTCAAAAGTTCATGTATTAAAAGCTAAAAAAGCGTAAAGGTCTAATGGTCACTCAGGTTGACAGATCAACTTAGACGACACCGTGGCGCCATCTATACTGCCAAATCATGATAAAATAGAAAATAATTAATTGCTTATAAATACTAAATAATATCACAATAAAAAGTAGCCACAATAAACTTGTCACAGTTGATCCTTAGATGGTCTTCAATGGATTCAACCCGGGGGGAGTGAATCCAGACAGCGTATAGTCACAAAGTGCAAGGTGTTTTGCAATAGGGATGACGACAGGGTGAAGGAATCGAAATTCTAATTAGTCCGTCAGTCAGGTAATAAATAGTACATTACAGACCTAGGGTGGTGAATTCGTAAATGTCCCAGATCGCAGGTTTCTGTGGCCCGAACCGAAGGTTAGGGCCATAAATATGAGATCTGGGGCTTTACGAATCACCGCCCGTGGTTTGTCAAAAGTTTTACGTCTTGCCTTGGCCAAGAAGTGAGACTTTCTCTCCGCGTAGCGGGCAGAAAATCCCACTTTATGGCCAAGGGTGATGTAAAAAATATTAGACATGTATTTTTCGTTTTATCAAATTAACAAAGAATGACTAAGTTAAAACGCATTAAAGTTGGAGAGTGGGGGCTAACTACGTCACCGTTAGGTATAAATCGTACCTAACCCTGACGTCACGCGACATTTCAACTCAATATATCTCCGTATAAGTTTAATCAAATCAAACGTGAAAAAAGAAAAAATATGTGTCCAATACTTTTCAATAATCTTCCTGATAGACTAAGAAAAAAAAAGTTGTCGTCATCCCTATAGTAAGTACCCTAGGTCCCTAGCTATCTGTACAGTGAGCAACAGCGTGAAGTGTAACCCTGTTATGGAAGGCAGTGAAGAGTGTCCTTATTTCAAGGTGGAAAATTAATGAGTGCCCATAACGCTAAACTGCATGTTAGCGACGGCGGTGTATCGACCCGCGACCTATCCCAAACCGGCGAAGGGTGGCTAGGGTTGCCACAGGGGAATTAATTATTTTTACGTTAGTTACGTTTAAAAATATGTCATATAAATATATAGCTTATTACCATTTGTTACACTGACTTAATGTTTTTATTTTTTGCAATTAGTTTAAGTTCCTTCACAAAATTCTTAATTCAGATTCAGATTCAGCATATTTATACCATGTACCACCATATTTATATCAATACCTATGTTTACAAAATAAAACACTGACTTTGAAAATTACTTTTTGTGCAATATAAAATAAAATGTTTTTATTGCGTCATAGTAGTTTAACATTTAGCCCTAAATACACAAACTGAATGACAGATAAAGCATAGCCTTTACCAGTGGCCAGTGGCCACACAAGCGTGTTACTTTACACAGGGGCTGCTTAAATGGAAATGAGATGAACATAAAAATAATAGCCGCTTCACTACATTTAACTAGTTTGCATGTCTTATCCAGCCAGTTCAGTATAACAATTACATCGTCCAAGTAAATATTCTCACGTCACTCTTAATCATACACCACACTAGCGACAATGTAGAAGTTCGCTTTCCATGGAGTTAATTGAGTTTATTTTTAAATTACAATTCCCACAGACTGACTACAAATAATTAGTCCGCTTGGCCTTGTCTGCCCTTATATGAACATTTTTAAAATGGTATATAAATATGTAAATTATTGGAATACTAGCTGTACTCTGCAACTTCGTGAGCTAACAAAGCGTATGTACTGTGCTCTAAATTATGCTCTATCCACCTTTGGAAACTGCATGCAAACCTGTTCAGTAGTTCCGTTTCGTGAGATTACCTCTAACAAACAGACAAAAATAGACGAAAAGTAGTCTAAAGTGGTCGCCCCGTGGTCCAATCGATCGCAGCCGCATGCGGCTGATATGACTTTTATCGATATTTTTTTGCCTTTAATTGCTATTTATAATTAAGTACAAAATTAATTATTTCCACCAGGTGGGCCAAAATATTAATATACCTAGTAATTATAAATAGCAAATATCGATCGAAGGAGACGACACACCACCTTAAAAAGTGTCCATATTTCTTAATTAAAATCTAATAGGTAATACGTAATTTAAATTCAACAGTAAACTTTGATTTCTACACAACTTTCTTGACGTTACATACGTTAAACATTAAGTAGGTACTCAATAATACATATAATAAGATCTTTCAACGTAATTTCTCATCTCAGAACTGTTGAATGATGGCGTCGCTGTGACCAATGAGATGATATGTCGTTCGTGTCGTCGCATAACTCAATTTTACCGCGACGCTGATATACGAGTAATAACGGTACAAAAAAACAACTGCAGCAAGAACAACGGAGTCGTTTTCGGAGAACATCTCGCAGACTTGCATCAATGCAGTTTTAATATAAAGGCCCGTGATCTCGAACACAAAGTTCAAAATGCTCTGAGTATCCTTTCCCGCCTTCTACCCGTTGATTGGTTTGACTTGGACAGCTTAACCCTCGAACGAATTATTCTTTAAATTTGGAATCTGACATTTATGATTGTGTTTGTGGCCAGTGATAAAATTGTGATTAATATATTTATTGCATGTAAATTAGTTACGGTCAAACTCAAATTTCAGTCATTGACTGCACCGTAAATGCCTTGTTTAAGCCACTTTTTTTTCTTCATTCGAGATTTATTGCCTTGTAAAAGTCTGTACGTGATCAATAGTCTAACGTGTTGAGATCTTAAAAAAACTTTTCAAAATACATACTAATAATTAAATCAAAACTGACGATGAAAAATATTTCATTTTCATGACCAACAACCCTGAAGACAATATATCCGCACCCAGGGCAATAAAATCACCCCTGCTCTATGGTAAGACGTCTGCTTTATCTATGGTGTTATCACCCGCATGCTGCCGGCATTGACAAATAATCGAAATAACGAATTAAACGGATTGCTTAATTCCTCTAGTTTTGTTTTCTATTGCTTTTCATTTTATGTCTTGGAATTTAGACAACCCTAAATAGTAAAATGAAATAAGTAAGGAACTGTGTTCGAAACTAAAGCTTTTCCACCAAATATTTTACAGTGGGAGGTTAAGCAAACTTCCATTGCAAGGCAAAAGTCGGCATTCCCGCAACTAGCTTGGCGTTCTGCCAAAACCGACTGCATATCCGACATTTTCGGCACAACCACTGTAACAGGGCCTTCGTTTATCTGCTGCTTATATAACAAAACGAAGAAGAACATTCTCGAAGAATTTGCGGAATGATGGCACTGAAAACGCAAGTCACTAGCAGAAAGGAAATAAGTAATATCTGTGTCTTTTTCTCGTTAATGTTACTTTGTACCTGTACCATTAGATTTAGACAAAATCAATTATTTTACACTAAACTTTCAAACTTTGACAGATGAAGTCATCATCATCATCATCATGGTGGCCACATAAGTATCCATTCTTGGATGAAGGCCTCTTCCCTTTGTTTCCACTTCCGGCGGTCTTGCGCCCCGCTCATCCAGTCCCGGCCTCCGTGTCGTCTGATATCAGAAAAAGTAAGACAGATGAAGTAAGTTATTATAATTGCAGTAGCTTGTAGTATTTTTGTGAGACTTGATACACGCCTCTCTCTATCAGTACCTACTTATTATTACCTTTAGCCAAGATCCGTATCGCATGTATGTTGGATGAGTTATATTTTAGTGAGATCTTATTACTCGTATTAGTTAGTTAAATACTCTCATTGAATTATACTGGTACATTCAAATTGAATCCTGAACCGATGTTTTATGTTTTTCCTTTAGTTGTTCAAATATCGGTATTTTATTTTCGCCTCCTGTTCTTATAAATTATGTTGAAATGAGGGAACAATATGCAACAAAGTTAAAGCGACCATAAAAAAGAGACGAGGTCGTCAACAAGAATTCAACAAGTCATTCGTTCAGTGCAGTGTGGTCTGGTCACAGTCTCACAGTGTGTGCTACTGAATCATATACAACTTCGAAGGGGGTATTGTAACGTTACTTCCACGTTACAATACCCCCGTGATAACAGTTCGAACTAAACTGGCACCAACAGTTATGAGCCCACAATGCGGTGATAAAGGACCTCCCCGTCTAGACGACGTCTGCGACGCGCGCATGCGTGTTGTTACATTTTTGAACAAAAGCGAAATCGAACGCAGTTTTGTTTCTTGCATTCGTGCGTTCAGGACCACTTGCAATTGAAAATACTCTTGATGTGGGCTTAGACAAAAGAATTTTGTAAAAAGATTATCTTAACGTTTTTTTTTCTTAAAATGTATGAACTGATATATGTCCAGCTGTACAAGTTTGACCCTATTACTTCATCCATGCATTTAACAACGTGTAAGTGAAGTAAGCGAAAATCGCACTTGGACTTGGCGTAGTGGATGTCTGATTGAAGTCAAGGCCGTCTTGGGCACACAAGAATTTGGAGCCCTTTTGGAAAGTAAAGAAATACTAATAATACTATAATAATTCTACCCGCGACTTCGCTTGCGTGGAATTCGGTTCGGCTATCGCGTTGCCGCGGGAACTATGCGTTTTTCCGGTATAAAAAGTAGCCTATCTAAAGGTCCTTAAGGATTATATTCGATAGATAACTAACACATTCCTCAGTCGCTTACGTAAATGAAAACATTCCACATGAGCCAGCAGAATGAAAACACGTGAACATTCTGAACGAATACAGTGATACCAATCTAACCAAGTCACACGTTGGGCGCCAGACGAACCGGACACAACCTTGATCTATCAATAGACAACATAGCATAGACAATCTAGCACAACGTTCTCAGTCTGGGACCGTTCAGCCGTGTTGAGCACAGATTACACACTCGGTGGATTGTATAAACGTGTAAGCTAGTAGCTAGCTTAAGTACCTACTTGCATATAACAGTAATAGAGTACATCGGTCATCGTTTATATAAAATAAATCCTTTAAAAAAATAGTACGTATTAAAAAAAGCAAAAGATTACAATCTAATCATCGCACTATATGCTCGTTTCATTCCTCCTATTTTATCAGCTATCTTTTTCTATTTATCCTCGTTTACATTTAAAAAAAAAACAAGAAAATCTTTAATAGTGTACTTATAATGTGAAATGCGAATATTTCTTAATTTCCCGTGGGCATTACACAAATATTTATCGATTACGAACAGAAATAACCATTCGGAATAGGCAATCACTGGATCTTTCATTTCACCCCTCCAGGCAGAAATGAGGTTAAATAACCGATGCAGATTTAACCGATGTTTAAATGCGATAAGTCGCTTTCCGGCATTGCAGGGAAATGAGCTGCTTACAATTCTGAGCAATTCATACAATAATTACGCAATAAACCAGTTCCTCAGTTTGTAATAATGACGAGAAAAATGCACCTTTCCTTTACTTTTTAAACTCTGCGTTTCGTTTAGGAATACAGCTTCCCGTCGTTTTTACTGTTAGGTACATTTGCATGTTGGCACGACTGATTAATTCTCTGAAAACCCGGTTGCCGACATTCTCTGCATTTTGTAGGCTCTGTTCATCTCACAATTTACGATTTGTATTATCACATTAGTCAGAGGTTCGTGGTGGTATTAAGTAACCTCTGCGGGATACAGGTGGCATGAATAAGTGTCTATTTCCTTGGGCTGACTACGTAATGTGTGTTTTCCTATATCAGGCAATACATCAATGCAAAATTACGCGATAAATATCAAAATGCGTAATTATTATTTACAGTTACATAGATAGGACAATTGTACAGCAGTCGTTAAATTGGAATGTGGTATTCGATGTGGAGGACCTTTCTTTGGTTCTTGGATGCCCCTAATCAGTTTCAACTACGTAGTAAGTAGGTATGTTTGCCCAAAGTTTTCCGACTTGATAATCTTTGAGTTTTTTACAAACACCATCGAATTTCTTGTTTATTCAGCTTAAAGTTCCCGTTACACACTTCCGATATTTCTCTGCTCATAAGCTACAATTATCTTTTTAGTGGTCTTATTTTAAAAGGGTTTGTTTTTTTAGGGCCCATCAAATCCTGCTTGCCCCAGTCGCGACCACAACACTCGAGAAGTCGAGACGTCTGTTCTCTGTAGGTTAGGTTAGGGCTGATTGATTTAAAACTATCAAATTTATATTATCTGATACCAGTGGGCCCGGTGAACTTCGTATTACCCGAAGGCTTTTTTTAGCTGTTCCTTTTGACTTTTCCCGGTTCCTTTTCTTTCTAAACCTTCCCTGAATCACAAGGGGGTGAAACAAAAAAAGAATAAGACTAATCGGTATAGCAGTTCTTGAGCCTTAGCCAGACTATAACACAAGGCGAGTATTTTTTATATATAAGTTTTTTTTTTGCTGTCGCTCTCTGTGTACCTTTGTCTATGTATTGTCGAGCGAGCACCAATGAACTAAAATAAATTATTCAGCTGCGTGTTTTGTGGGCAACACTATACATGGTGGGTCGTATCCTAAAGCAAATAATTAACACACAGTATCAGCTATCGATTCTAAGTATAAAAAAAAAATGTATGGGATTAAGGCGTCGCTCACACAACCAATCCCATATACATTTTTTTTTACCAACTAAAAAAATTAAAAACCTATAAAATATGCTTAGAATCGTTAGCCGATACTGTGGGTTAATTATTTGTTATAGGATCGGACCCACCATGTATATCTAGTTAGGAATATTTTACACGTGATTTAGGACGTATATATTTATTTTTTACTTTTAATAAAACAGTTTTGACGTCACTCACAGGCCTCACAGCCCTTGTTTATAAGTCACGTCAAATTCAAACCAAATCCTATGTTTCTTTATACATTTCCCACGGGATATAGTGCGGACGCGACGGAACGTCACCACACCACAGCTCATATTTACAAGCTGGCAACCCTACTGCAACTTGCGGCAAGTGGCGCCAGCGGTTGACACAGATACCTACTCGTACTTGCGCTTGCGGCCCGATTGCGATATAATCGCAGTTTTATGCATGTTTTATTAAGTGTAACGATTAATGTTAAATGGTATAAAAATCTTGTTATCACGATAACCACCGCATCTGAGTTTCGAATCGAATATGATTGACAATTACGATTTCAGTTTTTTCGTTTTATAGACGTCGTTAGTTTCGTTTCAAGTAGGGTTGCCATCTCCTAAAATGAAAAAGCCGGACATTTTACCCTAAAAGCCTGACATCACCACAACTAAAAGCCAAACACGACTTTATAAAGCCGGACATACCCTTATTTTTTTAATGTTAAACCCCATTTTTCCCGTTCCCGTGAGAACTTCGCGAAATCCTCTCCTAGAGTTCCCTTACACTCCTCAAGGAACCTACAATTGCCGAATTTCAGCTTCCCTCGATCAGTACTGACATGACTGACAGTAGTGATGATGATGATTGCTTCGCTTGAGGCGCTACCAAAAAGCCAAACAAAAGCCTGACAGGCCGGACATATAAAAATATTTGTCCGGACACAACTCGAAAAAGCCAAACATGTCCTGCTAAATACAAACAGATGGCAACCCTAAGTACAAGATTTGCAAGAGTCCATCCATAAGCAATTAATGTTATCGTCGCGTCGCGACTGAGGCTCACTTGCACCAAGCTGTTAACTTCGGGTTAACCTTGACTCAGATTTATTTGTATGAATTTGACGTGGGTCAAGAGGCTAACCCGAGGTTAGCGGCTTTGTGCAAGTGGGCCTTAGTCTGCTTTGAACTTCATACATGGATAATAAAAAACGTGGTATATAAGAACACGGAAAAATCCTGTCATACTTATTTTATTAGGTAGGTACTGTGTTTAGTTCTTCAAGTTAAGTAACCAGTTATTTCAGTTCCATACGCGCGTTACAGTTCAAAATGATACAAATGCGGTTTATGTAGTTCAAAGCAAAGGGTTAATATTTTTCCAAATGGAATCTTACTAGCGCGTGTTTTAGATTACGTTTTTGTTTTTAACGACAGAAGGCATCAACATGCCAGCCAGTCTGCCGCGAGCGTCAAATAGTAATAACCAATGAGATAATGGACTTCGTGTCATTGTTTGTTATCTGTAGAAACTGTTGGACGAGACAGGCTGTCTGCGTAGGAATTGCCATCTGTCCGTCTTTTCAGGACTGGCTGTTTTAAGTCTTGTCTGGCGGAATATTAATGTGTCAGTGGGCTAGTGTGGCCTATTAAAACCATTGATGTCCGGATTTTAGGGTAAAATGTCTGGCCAATTACAGGGTGGAGTTCCTCTTCTTCATTTTAGCTCACTCCGAAGTAACGTAGTGTTTGCATAGGGTTATAATAATAAAGGAACGCCCTTTCTGGCATGTAGCAGTGATCTGTCGATACGAATATTTTTTTGTGCCGAAATACTATTGTGTTTTGTAGGTGTGTTGTTGTAAATAATTGTCCACTTCTGCTTATTTCACAAAAATGTATTGTTTTATTAATAAAACCACACTACCTACACATTCTATCGACCGAACTAATATGTACCAATAAGGTACATTATGGGCACCAAGAAAAACTCTTTCGTCTTACAAAAACGTTTGTAGGTAGTTAGGTACTATGAAATGAAAGGCAATCCAACCATAAGGCTTCGGACACGTTTTTAAATCAGAACTCGTCGTGTTTTTTACGGTCCGATACGTGATTATTAAATAATAGCACGCGATGTGAGAAAAAAGCGGCTAATAAAATAATGACCAATTATACCTCCATATGGTAGGCAACAGAGAAACAGAACAGTACATTTTTAGCGTTCCGTACACAAAGGGTGAAAAACAGAGCCCTATTAATATGCCTCCGATGTCTGTCTGACTGTCAAAGGGCTCTATCTCTTGACCGGAAATCGCAGTAAACTGCAGAATGTGTGTTTGTCCTTCTTCAGGTCAAAACAGAGCGACGGCTGGTGCGTGATTCGTGTTGACATGATTTGATTTGAGGGCTGGAGTGACGGTATGCTACTTTTTTCCGCAAAAATCATCCCTAAAGGGGCTAAAAGTTTTAAATTGAAAATAGACGAAGTCGCGGGCAACAGCAAGTAGGTATGTAAGTATACACGGGGGGTCAGAAAATACGGCAAATAATTAACCCACAGTATCGGCTATCGATTCTAAGTATATTGTATAGGTCTGTAATTTTTTTTGAGTTGTGGCTTAATTATTTGCCATATTTTCTGACCCACCATGTATAAGTACCAAGTACTTATAGGTATTAAAGGTACTGTACAGTGCAGCTGTTAGCATGACTAACGTCAAAATTCCTGTACAGCCAACAGTAGAACAATGGACAAAAGTACCAGACCAAACGTTGACTTATATGTATAGAATATTAACGTCCGCCACAAGCCACAACGGTTATTGATTCATCTGTGAAACATTAGCGATCTAGTTTATTTTATACTCTATGGAGATTTAGATGTTATTCTAAATTCAAAAATTTCAGAAACATTTCGAACGTGATGTAAAATGCTAAAAGTAATATAAAAGCGAAATTTCTTCAAACTGATCGAAACGAGTAGTGTTCTTAATTTATAATACCTATGTCAACTACAGTTGAACTTTTATGCACATTTAGGTAATATTGTCTATGAATGTGAAGTCTATATTTTTATTTGCGACACTTGAAAAACATATATTAATTAAACAGGTATTAATTTCCCAAGACGGCAACTCTTATTAGACGAAAATATGAATTTCGAACGCGGTTTCCGGGCGAACGGGTACGTTCAGGAAGCACACTTAATTAATTTGGTGCATGTGCTGTGTTGCCATAACGTAAAAATTCACCTCACGTGAGGTGTGATCGATGGCTGACATATTAATTTTCACCTCACTGGCTCGAAAGGGGTCGTTTTGCAGCTTGATATCCGAGCGCAAAAGTTGTTTTTATCCGCTAGCGTGGAAAGTGTTTTTGAAATTCGAACGACGCATGACGCCACTGTCACAATAAAAAAACAACGATACGTTCTGAAACGCAATTCGTCGTGAGAGTTTTATTAAAATAAAGGTTCAATTTACTTAATATCATCATTAATAAAATTATATTAATAATACACCGTTTCAGATGTATTTCATTATTTCACTATGTTTTATCACAAAAATACTTAAATATATTTTAACTGTATTCAATGAATAATTGAATCTTGAAGTAGGTACGAGTAGGAGTGATTTGGAACGCAACCTCCGGAAAAAAAAACATTAAAAAAAAAAAAAAAAAAAAGTTTTAGATTGCTGGTTTTGTAATTTAGATTACCTATACGGAGTAATAAAGAAAATATGAGCGATTCTAGCGATGAAGATACGAATTTAACTCCTCCAGAGTTAGCACAAACTGTACGTGACGCCGAACTGAGTCTTCTTCCCGAAAAATCGCGCGTGAGGTGAAAAATTTTGTGTTGCGCTCAGCAGCAAAGTCGTTTGCTGTCTCGTGCCTTGAAACCCTCGTTACACTCAGGATTCTATATTTGAACCACTCGCTTCGCTCGTGGTTCAACCCTAGAATCCTTCCTTCACTCGGGTCTCAATCACGCACTCACAGCAAACAACAACTTTGCAGCCTTGCATAACAAATAACTATTGGTTTCTGTACCTACAGCCTCCTGTTTGTTTTTGGAATCGATAGGTACACTACTACAGCCTATTTGAGTTCCACTGCTGAGAGCACAGGCTTCCTCTCATGGCTCTCATCATGAGAAGGTTTGGGCTATAGTCCCCACGCACACTCAGTGCGGCTTGGGGACTTCACACACATCTTTGAATTAAGTACTTCGCAGATGCGTGCAGGTTGCCTCACGATGTTTTCCTTCACCGAAAATCTCAGTGGTAAATTCAAATTGAATTTCGCACATTGGTAAGTAAACTTAGAGTTGCGAGCCGCGAGAACAGTCCTGTGCCATCCACATCCTCCGGATTCCCGCGACCTGCACCAGTTCTAAAGAACTGACAAAATGTTTCTATGCTATGCATCTAGACAACTTCTAAGACAGTTTCAATACAATATACCTACCTAATATCTTTATTAATAAAATGGTAGGTATTTATTTACACGTCAGAAATTCGCAAGAAACAATAATGGATTCCAATAAGATTTTAAATTAAGGCAGTAAATTAATGACGTAGGTACTTAAACTTTGGACTTATTACAACATTTTGAAACGCCATGAGGGGGACAGGTTCGTGGTAATTCTGAATTTAGGTAGGTATAATGCGATACCCATACAAGACACATTATTCAATTTATTTACCTACATCCCACACACTGAGGGTAAATCTACTTAAGTATAAAAATGCCTCCTTATCACGTACAAAGACGTAACATAAAGAACTGGCTGATTGATCACGTCGACTTGTAGGTACACCGTACATATACCTACAAGAGGCACCGGTAACACAGCCAACAGCCATAAGGGGGAATGCCTCGCAAACCTGATTTACGTAGAAATTCGCGACCCTGATTATTCAAAACTTTTTAACACGTTCGTCAGTTCAAGTAGACCGTAAAATCACCAACACGTTTTTATCCGCTCCACTATTCTGTCTAATCACGTTTCCAAACGCAAAAACTAATAAGAACCGAACTAATAATAGGGTAGGTACGTACCGAAAAAGTCCTCCCAAGTCAATGAATGATCGGAGTCGTTAGCACCGTCCATCTTCCAACACTATAACATTTTCTACAGCAAACAAAACACAATGTTTATGTCACCAAACACTGAACACGCTACATGTTTATTTTGTTGATAAACAAAAACGAGACGCGCGGAACGCTACGGGACGCGCCGCGCCGCCGGCCGATCCGTGAATGACGAAAAATGAAATAAAACCACGATGCATTCGGGTGGCTGCGCGGTGAAAGGGATGCACTTACTGCTGTCCCGTTCACGCGTGTGCATGCACTAGGAAGTGCATGGTTTTTGAAACGGAGTTCTTTGTACCGTACTGCTTGAATCAAAAATAGCTATACTTATTACTGCCTTTATCGCACTGTATAGCGCAGTAACACGGACGGAGCTAGATGAGATTAGTACCTATACCTACTTTAGTTTTACATCTCATTTTAAATAAAGTACCCTCTGAATACTTATATTGTAATTGTACGTTCATTTGGAGTCAGCTCTTCGGTTTGCTCGTTCCCCTTTCGGTGGTCGGAGCGAAGTTGATTGAGCGAACTGCTTCGGCCCTTTGGAGTTTATATGTAGAAGACGGGGGACTATCAACCTAGTTTTTCTTCATCTCCACCACTATCCAATGGTTGTCTAGAAGAGATCGCTATTAAGCGATAAGGCCCGCCTGATGTATGCCAACCTTTTTGTGTAATTACATTATGTCTGTACTGTTCCTTGAATGTGTGGTGTTCAATAAAGTATTTGTATTGTATTGTATCAGTCAGTCCCCGCCGCGTCGAGGATCATGTTTGGTTATAAACTTTACAAAAAGTTTTTCTTTTAAAGAACGAACTCGGAGCCGGAGCTAATTTGTTTCAGAATCTATAATAGTGTGCTGCATTTTCAAGTTATGTGAAGTAACGTTTCGCCACATAAACGCCACAGAAAATGTCACCTGGGGTAGCAGACTCATTGTTAATGGTTGAAACGATGGAAAAAGTTTAGTGGAACAAGTTATAAACTTACGTAGGTAAACCAAAGCAAAATCTCATACAAACGTAAACTTACAATACTCTCTTTTCTCGAAAATAAATAACAGGCAGGTGTCTAGGTACTTTTTTTAAAGTTTACTTTCTGTTCTGTCTACGGCATTCTGACCAACATAACGGAAAGAAAGGTAGTGTGCGAGGTTTCAGAGCTAGCTTGGAATTCCATTCGCGACTAAACCAAGTTTTTGGTTCTCAATTTTTGTTATCATTATTATACGTATTGTAAAAATATAGAAAGATATTTGTTAACATAAAGCTTTTCAGTCAATTATCAAAGTCAAGAGAAAATCCATCCAAACTCAACGTAAAAACCAAAAAAAAGTTTTCAAAATCGGTTTTTGAACGGAACTAAAAACAAGTTGACGCTAATTGAAGTGCTGTCAACCAAAAACCCTACGACAGAAAAATAACTCTAATGCCCAGTCTTAAGATACTAGTTTGACTAACGAATTTGCTAATACGATGGAGTTTTTGGAATTTCCCTTGCATCAGTGACGTCACAGCATTGATCGAACGACACGACCTGACCGTCAAGTCAACCGACCGACGATTTCTATAACAACATGGCGGACATATAGTCAGTTGTTGTGTGTGTAGTTTTGTATTTCGTCAGTTTAGCTGGAAATATGTTAACATTATAAATATTCGGTAGTAAATTATAAAAACCAATAGTAAGCGTACATGTGATAGCAAAAATTCGCTAGAATAGTTAGTGCTTCACTCCAGGGATGTGATTTCAGGTGATAACCGTGAACTGCAATGTTGAATAACAATTTAAGCCGATTTAGTTGTATATAACGGGCACATTGCAGTGCACGTTGTTGATTATTCAATTTAATATTCCCCTATATGCGTCGGTAGTAACCACTTTGCATTTGTTTTTAGATTTCTGCGAGAATCCGAGCCGAGTGGTCAATATTTTGGTTTTACACTTGATTATTGGTATTTGCGATGCCGCGGCGCGGTACGGAGGCCGTGCAGCCCCCTGAGCCTCCCAAGAAGAAGCTGAAAGTGGTTCAAGAGCATCTCTCTTTGTTGTGCCCGAGTTTGGACGTCAGCTTCACGGATGACGAGGCTTTACCTCCTGGTATAGTCTTTTCAGATATCCAGCAGAAGAAATGGCGCATTGGAAAGCCTATAGGTAAGAAGAAGTTCATACTAAGTAGTATTTGTATTCAGTATAATTGGTGGGTTGACCAAATAAAAGCGACAACTGCTGCACTGTGTTGTTGTTAACACAGAGTTGGAGACAGCTGGAGGCCTTTGTGTCAATGACAAAGAGACATAAAATGCATTTTTTTTTATAGTTTTTATTATTATATTTATATAGGTATTTCATGCGAAATATTAACAGAAATGTATAAGCTTTTCTGGCAAATAAAAACCATGAAATTGAACATGAACCTTATGTAATTTTATTTATTATTTACTAGCTTGACTTCGCCCGCGTGGAATTCGGTTATCGCGTTCCTGCGGGAACTATACGTTTTTCCGGGATAAAAACTTGCGTATGTCCTTTCCCGGGGCCCCAACTATCTCCATGCCAAATTTCATCCAAATCGGTCCAATGGTTGAAGCGTGAAGAGGCAACAGAAAGACAGAGTTACTTTCGCATTTATAATACTAGTATGGATTAGTAAAAAACGAATACAAAAGGCGAACTTAATGCCATATGGCATTCTCTACCAGTTAATCTTTGGACAAAACAGATTGTTGTTTGTATTTTGTTTGATAGTATTAAAATTGTTTATGTCTCAGGAGACAGTTTTCTTCTGTTTGAGAGGTCGTAAACCTACTATCCTTTCATTAATATGTCTAAGCCTTTGTAAAGCAGCTGCTATTAGTACATATATGGTAATAAATAGATTTGAGATTACTTGAAAATGTTCAAGGAGAACAACTAGACACACCAGTTTTGTCCAAGTACATGCAGGACTATAGTTTCATGATTTCATTTCAATATTCAAACTTAAGTAGGTAACTTTACATACACATTGCTTCAGGTCATTAAAGATTAGTCATCAACATGAGAAAGTCTTAAAGTATCTTTTTGTTTCCAGGCAGAGGCAGTTTTGGCAGAATCTACCTAGCGTCAGACAATGTAGACAAGGACGTTCACAAGCTGAATGCTAATTATGTGGTTAAAATAGAACCCCACTCCAACGGACCACTGTTTGTGGAAGTACATTGTCTTGTTCGTACCTCGCAGGTTTCCAAAAGTAAGAACCTAAAGGAAATGGTCTCTATTCTTCTATGTAACATTAATCATTGGCATCTACATATGTCTATTGCTGATGATTTAAGTGGCGAGTTTAAGGCATTTCTTTTGATGACTACACAGCCCAATATATAATTGCAGAAAGTAGTATAATTCAAAACAACATACACATCTCTTTAAGTCATAATAACTTGCCAATTTATCACTTAAAAGCTCTGAGACTTTAAAGTGCCTACATAATATCAAACTGAATATGTTTATCTTTTTTACAGTCAAAACGTGGCGTCAACAAAACAAACAAAAGCGCATCGGCATGCCAGTCTACATAGCTAGTGGATCATTCACAGATGAAAAAACAGGAACCAAGTATAGGTTTCTGGTCCTGCCTCGCTATGACATAGACTTGCAAAAAATCATTGCCCGAACTAAAGTACTAGACCTGAAGAATGTTCTAGTGCTAGCCCTTCAAATACTAGACGTATTAGAATACTTACACAACCAGGGATACACACATTCGGATATTAAAAGCTCGAATCTCATGCTAGGTTTTGAAAATGGTAAAATCAACAAATATCCCATGGCTAAGGCTTCATCATTCCAAAAGGAAACAAAAGAACTGCCAGTGTTATCAGAGAAGCAGAGGAGAGTGAAAAGTGGAAAGGCAAGGTCCTCAAACTATTATGATGATGAAGACTTTATCATTAAAGACTCCAAAACTGACTCCGATGAATGTGATAATGAGAAAAGACTGGACAATGTTAAGGCTAAGCTGAGGAAAATACTCTCAGACAGAGACAGTAGGACTGTGCACAGGCATCACGCTTTTAATCTTCGTCAGCTGACAAGTTACGTAAATTACGAAGACATGACTAGTTCTATCTGCTCTGATCAGTCTTATCAAAAGTTGCTAGACGATTTCGGAAACAAAAGTATCATAAGAACGACTGCAGAATTTTATCAAGATACAAAAAAGAAGCAACCAAAATTAGACGGTGACGATCTTGATGAAATACACAAAGAAGCAATTCTGTCACAGTCCAACAAGCAGATTTATCTACTTGACTACGGTTTGGCATCGAAATTCCTAGATTCCGGAGGGAGGCATAAGGATTTCGGCATGGATGCAAGGAAAGCGCATGATGGAACATTAGAATATAGTTCAAGAGACTCACATATTGGTGCGCACTCTAGGAGGTCCGACCTTGAAACTCTCGGCTACAATCTAATTGACTGGCTAACGGGCTCCTTGCCATGGAAAACCTCAGAAGTCTTGGCAGAGCCAGACTTAGTGCATGCATTGAAAAAGAACTACATGAGTGACATAAAATCGTTCCTAAAGACAAGCTTTAAGACAGAACTCTATCCGCAATGCTTGGAGAAATATCTCGAATATGTCACTAATTTAAACTTCACACAAAAGCCAGACTATGATTATTGCAGGAGTTTGTTCAAAAGTGAACTGATGAAAAGTACTGACAAGGAGGTCACTTTGAAGCTTGCCGAACCGCCAAATTCTCCTATTGGTCGTAAATTGTGTAAATATTCAAGATTTGGAAGGAAGAACACTCCTATGGACTTCTTGATCAGAAATGGTGTAAAGAAATCATATGAGAGAGAGAATGTGTGCTCTCTAGAGAATGATCTGAAGCTTGAGCTGTTGAAACAGTCCATTAATATATCCAGTGAAGGAATAAGAAAGCCATGTACTTCCAGGAACTTTTTTGTCTCTGACGCAGATCTAGTGGCCCGTTTGAAGAAGTCTCTCATGCCACACGATATTGTGGGGAAAAAGTTGTCGCCGAAAAACTTGCGTTCGAACATGAAAGTTCAAAAACGCAAAGGAAAGAGGACCCATAGGAACAGCATTGGAAAATTCGGCAACTTCATGGGGTCCACTAAACAGTTTACCTGGGCAGAAATATTGGCTCAAAACCCAGAAGATATCATAAGGAAAGAGCGCAATGTGAGTAATAATAACGATCAAGAATATGACGATGATGAGACCTGCAAATACAGGATCAGAAAGCTATCAACTTCATCGTCAGAAAGCAGCGACTCTAACATTCAGTCACCTCTCAGACAAAAAGACTACCTACAAGGTTTGAAACTCACTTACGCTATGAAGGAAGTGCTTGCCAATTTCAAGAAGAAGGTTTCAAACAAAGGTAGCAAAGAACAAGAGGATATTCCGGAAGAATTAAAGGGCTACACACCGGCCATGGTGAAGATTCACAGAATCAAAGAAAAGAGAGAGGCTAGGGAGAGAGAAGCTTTGAAAGCAGAAGCAGAATTAAAAGAAACTCCACCTGAACCCAGATGTACGAGGTCAATGAGAAATAAGAAGGTTGAGAAAAAGATTGAAGTGCCTGTAATGAGTACTAAAAAGACTAAAAGTAGTGCTAAAGGTGTTAAGGTTAAGGAGGTTTTAGTATGTCTTGAGAAACTTAATATTGATAATAGGCGTAAGACTAAAAATGCTAAAACAGCAGCAGTGAAAATTGAAGACAGCCCAAAGCAAAAAGTCACTACTAAAACTAAGAGTAAGTAAAACTTTTAACATACAGCTGTGCAGCAATAAACCATGTTTTTTTTTATATCATTGGTATAGGCAAACGAGGGCACAGCACACCTGATGGTAAGTGGTCACTGCGGCCCATGAACACCGAAATTCTATGATCCCCAAGTAAGAAACCATAAGATCTCGAATGCGTTGCCTACCCTGCTGAGGCGTAAGATGGAGTGGCTCTGTGCCGGAAAGTTCACCGGCGGCCTTATCCCCCTTACATACTGGAACAACAGTGCGAGCCCTGGTATTTGGCGGCAGGTTAGCGGGGAAAGTTGGTGGTACCACCCCGGACCGACAGATAATTAAATGCCTTATAATAATAATGTATTTCCTCTTTTTCAGAGACCACAAGTAGAACCAGATCCACAGCTGTGCCTAATAATCGCCGTCGATTGAGGAGCAGCAAACGCAATGCATGAATGTTTGGCGAAATTAGGGCTGGAAAAATTTAACATGAATTCAAGCAAAACTTGGCAGTGGAGTTCCCGATTCGCTGTCCGTGACTACCGCGTTAAAACTTTATAAGTAATCAATCTAAAAATGTTTATCAGTATCAGCTATTTTTGAAGTGTTAAATACTTATCGAATTATTCAGATTATTTTGAATTTTTGCATTAAAACGAAATCGATTTAATGTTATTGCCGATATTTCGTAAAAGGGGCTCGTCTCAGCTCAGCATATATAATTATGGTGGTTTGTGATTAGCTCCTTTTACGAGAGATTGAGGTTACATGACTGTGATTTTTTCATTGCTTTTGGATATGTAGGTATTCTACATCAGCGCGTCATTAGAAATTTTCGTTGTCCATAAGTTAATTAAGTATAATGTTCTGCGTGTCTTTAAACGCTTTTGTAATTTCGAGTAGAAATAAAATTATTTGTTTAAAAACATTGAATTGGTTTTTATTTTACCACTAGGTTCTGACCGCGACTTCGCCCGCGTGGAATTCGGCTATCGCGTTCCCGCGGGAACTATGCGTTTTTCTGGGATAAAAAGTATCCTTATGTCCTCTCCCGGGTCTCCCAACTATCTCCATACCAAATTTCATCCATATTGGTCCAGCGGTTGAAGCGTGAAGAGGTTACAGACAGGCACCACAGGTAACCTTGCTTAGATAGTGGATAATGATCGTCTCGTCGGAGTTATTAGTCTATCGGAATTTTCAACCAAAAATAAATCTGTCTCCCTTTGTTTAATGCTCTACTGAGGTTTCTCTTTCACACACGAAACTATTTGCTTGCCACTTAAGAGACCCTACGTTTTTATACAATCAGCCACATAGAATTTTCTATGGCCGAGGTACTCTCTCGCTTGTATCGAAGCAGTAACGACGTACGACTCTCCTAATAATATGAACGATTAAATACTATCGTTAATTCAGTTCATTGAGTATTTCATTATGACCCATTGTTTTCAACATGTAGCACCTATATTATTGTATATAGCAACATTACTGTAACAATCATGGAAGTAGTAGTAACTGGAACTACCACTGTGACCAAATTTTTAGACAGTTGCGCGGGGGTGAGGGGCGTAAAAGGATTGTACTCACTCTCTCCTTATCTAATAGTATAATGAGAGATAAAGACACAAAACCTCGGGTGAAATTTTGGTCACGTTTTTAAATTGTGAACAAAAATTACCTTCGGGCCCACATCTTTAAGCTCAATTTTTATTGTACGGCTCGCTTCAAATGTACCTTTATAGTAATCGCAAAAAAAAAACGATTATGAATAAATTTTTATCGCAAGCAATATATTATGTCTGAGAATTTTCTTTCCTTAATCGATTAGTCATGTAATTAATAATAAATACTAGTTAACAAGTTTTTAAAAACCGGTAAATAACAGGTATCTTGGTGCAGCGCTATTCGTATTTGACATCATGCCACCCAGATCGCCGGCCACGGACACTGACAAGTGACTGACAGTTGCACAATCACCTTTCGGAAGAAATGTTTTGATTGAACTTTGATTTTAAATTATATGCCTAATGAGCTTGTCCACTACAGTGTTGGTGACAAGTCAATTGAGGCCGATAGTTAGTTCATATAGTTACGTTGTTAAAACTTGGATAATTCAGCGGTAATACATGACATAACCTTAAAGTTATAAACTTCCTGTTATAATTTAGTTACATACACAATTGGTAGTAATTTAAAATGGAAAGCGAATCAAGGAGCGTTATTCGTGTAGGTTCAAGGAAGAGCGAAGTAAGTTTCTTTTTAGTTTAATGTTTAATACTATGGCTTAAAACTTTCTTAAAACCCAACTGTCCTATAACTTCCTCATCTTATCTCACAGTGTTTTGTTGACTAAAATACGGGATTGATAAGATTGGTTATTGAATTAGCTTAGTCATGGCTATTTTTCTTTAACTCTGCTTATATTTCCTATGAATTAGAATGTTTAGAACTCTGTGGTAACTTTTACAAGTAAATTTGTGTAAAGTTTTGGAAGTTGCCAATGTGTTTTTTGAACTTTTTTTGTTTTAGCTTGCACTGATTCAAACTAACTTCGTCATAGACAGCTTGAAGAAGGTTCATCCTGAGAAGGAGTTCACTATAGGTATGTTTTCAAGTAAACTACACCCGTCATCTCAAAATTTTGAGATTTTCATGCTTGTTCGTTGTCTAGCATCCATAGTACAGCCGAGTTCATTAATATGTGTACACTTATTACAAAGTGGTAAGGTGCAAAAGTGTGTATATATTGGTGAACTTGACTGTACAAGCTTTGCTTAGTTTGGGGCTAGGTCAATATGTGTGAAATGTCCTAAGATATTTATTTATTTATTATTTATTTTAACTTATATGTAACTCTATCTACTTTTGAAGACTGCATTCAAATGGGTTCAGTAGTTGCGGAGATTAAGGGCCCTCGAGCGATATAGCTATCTGTTCTTTACATCAAAGAGTAAAAGGATAACAACTTAAGCAGGGTGGCAGCATCGTTACAAAAAGTCACTGTGGGTGAGGCCCCTAACTCTAAAAAACAGACAGACAGTTAGAAAGAGACAGAAAAATTACCCTTATCATAGTATATAGATAGATGTTCTACTGATTTTGGCAACAGCAATACAAATTTACATTAAGAATTTTTTTATAGTTACCATGACAACGCTTGGGGACAGAATCCTCAATGTCTCCTTGCCCAAGATTGGAGAGAAGTCTCTGTTCACAAAGGATTTAGAAGATGCACTTCGGAATGACACCGTGGATTTTGTGGTTCATTCCTTGAAAGACCTACCCACAACATTACCAGATGGACTGGCTATTGGAGCAGTATTTGAAAGGTAAAAATTCAATCATATACTTATTCAGCAAATCGGGCAGATTACAAAGTCAAAAAATTTAATCTACCAGCACTTGCAAGCCTATTGCTGAGAACAAGACCACACTAAACAGAAAACTTTTTGTTTTTATTACAATACTTCTATCCAGCAGAAAGTTTTTTTTATATTACAATCATTGACTTATTATAACATATGGACGAACAGTTCCTAACAGAATATGTCGAAAAATATGGGGCAAGCTGACATTAGAAAATACGTTGCAATATGCTAATAACGCCTCTTTATAATATGTGTCAAGATAAATATTTTATACAAAAGTAAACCTAACACTATAAGACTTGAGTGTCAAATTTACTGAGCGCCAAACGGGTGCCCAGGCACCCGTTTTACGGGCCATTTTTTCCCGGCTGATTGTAAATCCTTACCTATAATAGATCAGTGATTACAATACTTCTATTTAATGCATGTGTTCAATCACTTTGTTGCATGTCTCCCAGCTATACTATCCATGTTGCAATGCCAAAGGTAGCAGTAAACACGTTCCATCCGGTGGACAATCGCACTGTTTGTCAGGTTAGCTACAAAAATATATTCAGCAAGAGCAAAGCTTTTTGAAACTTCATACATGTTGGGGTTCCAGTTTTAAATTGTATTTTTAAGTCCAAGAAAGCCAAAATGCCTTGTAGCAGACGCCATTTGAAAGACGAAAAAAAAAGTCCAAGAAAATAGCAGAGACCAATAAAAAAAATGGAAATATTATGAGGGAGACGTAACAAATTTTTATTAATAATCATTCTTAATAATAGAAATTGTTAAACTTTCTTATTTCATTGTTACAGAGAAGATCCCAGAGATGCTTTGGTGCTAAGGGAAGATTTGAAAGATCATACACTGGACTCACTGCCAGAAGGATCTGTTATTGGTAAGAGATATTTTTTTTTCCTTCATGGATCACAACGGAAAAAAAAACTATCTCCTCTGTCTTGTTAATGCCGTGACACAACGGATTGCCATAAAATTTAGTACGGAGATATGTTGCAACACCGTCCAATATTACCAAAAAATATGAGTCCGGTTACTCAAAATAAAAGATTTTATTATTATCTTATCTATATGTATAAAAATCAATTGCCGTCCGTTTGTCTCGCTAAAAGTCGAGAACGGCTTGGCCGATTTAGCTCATAAGCGGTAAGGTTTAAAAAGAAAAAAAAACGGGAATCAGGAACACAAAAAAAAGTATGGGAATCCGTGGTGAAACGAAGTTCGCTGGGCCAACTAGTAAAAAAAAGCCCAACATATTATATTCACATGGGATAAAATTTCGATTTCAAATCGCGGCTAAAATCCTGTAGCTGAATATCCAAGTTTTATACCAATGGTATAGACAAACGAGCGCACAGCCCACCTGACGGTAAGTGGTCACTGCGGTCCATGGACACCGAAATCCTAATATCCCTTAGGATTACGGTGATTAAGAAACCATAAGATCTCGAATGCGTTGCCTACCCTGAGGCATAAGATGGAATGCCTCTGTGCCAGAAATTTCACCGGCTGCCTTAACCCCCTACCGGAACACAATAGTGCGAGCACTGCTATTTGGCGGCAGGTTAGCGGGGAAAGACGGTGGCACCACCCCGGACGGACCCATCACCAATTCTTATATTTAAAGGCACGTCCTCACTCCGACGAACGGCGCAGCTCCGCGGGAAATATCCGCGGCTGCGCGTGAGCGACGTGCGCGGCAATCTGAACACGAGGCTACGGAAACTGGACACCGGCGGAGAATACTCTGCTTTGCTGCTGGCTGCTGCTGGGTTGGAGAGGATGGGGTGGGGACAGAGGGTGTCCAAGGTAAGAGATCTATTTATTTATATGAATCATGAAGTATGTAACATGACAGTAATAATATCATATCGTGTGTATGCGAAGTGACTACATACTTGACGGATTTCGCACAGAGAAAGAGTTTGCATGTTAGTGTGAGTTTGTAAGTGAATTTATGAGTTAGTGAGTGTGCTTGGAAGTTGATTTTAGACTTGGTAAGTGAGTTTGTAGCATCCTTTACGCGATGTTACGGAAACTGGACACCGGCGGAGAATACTCGGCTTTGCTGCTGGCTGCTGCTGGGTTGGAGAGGATGGGGTGGGGACAGAGGGTGTCTAAGGTAAGACATACCCGGACTCTGTGACGTTAGTGTGAGTTTCTAAGTGGGCTTCTGACTTGTGTGTGTGAGTAGCTAAATGTTAACACGCGCGAAAACTGGACTCTGGTGGAGAATACTCGGCTTTGCTGCTGGCAGCTGTTGGGTTGGAGAAGATGGGAGGCCAAACAGAAGGTGTCCATGGTAAGAGATATGCGTATCTGAATGACAGAACATGAGAACGAGATTGTATGTGTGAGCTTGTAAGTGAACTTGTGAGCATATGTGTTAGTCGTGACTTGGTAAGTGAGTTTGAAGTCTTGCATTGTAGTGTAGCGCATGGAGGGAAAATCTCAGCAGGAGGTTCAAAACTAAGTGAGCGAAACTTTATCTGTTCTCTAGTAAGTAAGTGTTAGTTTGGAAGTGAGTTTGAGGGTGTATTTTCCTTCCGCTTGGTTGTGAGTTTGAGTGGGTTTGTGTCTTTGCAAGTGACAGTACTTTCAAGTAACAGACTGCTTTTAAGACAAGTGGTTGTTATTCTATTACTGATGGAGCGAATTATTAATGAAACAATATGGATGTTCAAATACTTATATATTTATACTGCCAGGCAAAAATTACTCAATATCGACCATGCAGAAACGTTATGCAGTGTTATTGAAATGTATCGATGAAATCGACGGCACTTATCGCGGCGCACGCGATAACATACCTAATATTGATCAAGTATTGATCGATAACCTGTATCGTTATCGATAATCGTGGGAATATGAATATCGAGGAATCGAATCCACTTGAAAATGGGTCGTAAAGTCATCATCATCACGTTAGCCGAAAGACGTCCACTGTTGGACATAGGCCTCCCTCAAGGCACACGGCGGACAGTCTCGAACACAATTCGAATGTAGTGTCGATGTTTGCGTGCGAGGACGTCTGTACACTTGTAATTGTGTGTGTACCACTACGCGGGCCAATGATTCACTCACCATCTCCGGATGAAACAAATGACGGTGAGGCGAGTTGCGCGCGGGCTAGATTCAGGCGGGTGATTTCGTGGCCATTCTGTATGTATTACTATTTAATATTCTGTGCTCAAGGCGCGCCACCGCCGGTCTTGTGCCACTCGCATCCACCTCGTTCCCGCGACCGTACAAGGTCGTCGCTCCATCTTGCTATTGCTACTGACAGCTCGTCACCATTCGAGATCTTTCGGGCCTCACCAGTCATCATTTCTGCGAGAAGTGTTTCCCCGCCGAATCCGAATCCGGCTCGCACCTCATAAGTTTACTCATAATTTACCACTGAGCTTTTCGGTGGAGGAAAACAGCGTGAGGAAACCTGCACGCATCTGCGAAGTCATTCAAGGATGTGTGTGAAGTCCCCAATCCGCACTAGGCACTGGGGATCCTGGGGTGGTATAGCCTTTATGAGAGGAGGCCTGTGCCCAGCAATGGGACGTAAGCAGCAGCGGCTGTTCTGGTGATGTTGGATGTTTAATAGTGGGGTTTAAAAGCATTTATATTAATTTCCAGATTCTCCCGTGTGCCGAGATGAAGTACGCGGTGGGTCAAGGCGCTTTAGCGGTGGAGTGCCGTGCAAATAACGACGCCATTTTGGATCTGCTGGCTCCATTCAACCACGCGGAGACTTACTGCCGAGTACTAGCCGAGAGGAGCTTCTTGAAGACCCTGGGTAAGTGTTCTGGTGGCCGACATTTTGGAAGGTTATTTAGAGTTGGACCCTAACCCTTTGACATGGTATTTTGAAGAGGTCTTCTGTTGATTTGTTGGTAAATGCCCAGTCTTGGTTTGCTGGGTAATATTCATCCAAGATAACATAACGAAAATGCACTTTTAAACTTTCAAGTGCATTTTCACCATCTTATTTATCTTGGATGAACATTAATTTACTCTGCTAGCCTCCATCCGAACTAATCCGAAGGCGCCTTTGTCATTTCCGAATAAAAAAATCCGATTCGTAAATTTTGGAAATGAATTGGAATTCCGACTGTACACTTCCAAGTGTGTATGTTGCCGCTCCTAATAGTGTTGATTGTTGGTACCAATACCGACCTCCTCTTCTACTAAGCCTACCTCCATTACTCTGAGAATGTTGTTTTCCTGTTTCAATTATATAATATAATAATAGATATAAAATAAGAAACTGATTGACTTACTGACTGACTGACTGATCGATCAACGCAGAGCCGAAACTACTGGTCGTAGTGAGCTGAAATTTGGCATGCACGTTCCTTAGGGAACGTAGGGGAGCACTAAGAGAGGATTTTTTGAAATTTCCCCTTTAAGGGGGTAAAAAGGGGGTTGAAAGTTTGTATGAAACTTCTAAACCGCTAGACCTAGAAACATGAAATTTGGCAGGGAGGATCTTTTTATAACGTAAGTGAGTTTAATTAAAGAGTTTTTGGAAATTCCCCCTTTAGAGGGGTAAAAAAGGGGGATAAAAGTTTGTATGAAACTTCTAAACCGCTAGGCTTAAAAATATCAAACTTGGCAGGGAGGTTCCTTTTATAACGTTAGTGAGCATTGATAAAGGATTTTTGGGAATTTCTCATCTAAAGGGGTAAAAAGGGGTTGAATGTTTGTATGTAACTTCTAAACCACTGGGCCTAGAAACATGAAATTTGAAAAAAAGGTTTCTTTTTTTCCAAATTCATCATATTTTGGGAATTTCTCATCAAAAGAGGGCAGTGGGACGCAAATAGGCTGTAGTACTACTAGTAGTAGTAGCAGTATTTAGAGGGATACAGTATTAATTTTTATCAATTGAAATAGGATTAAGCATTTCTTGCACTTTATGATTGCCATTTACACCATGCAATTTAAATGAATATCTTAGGGATTATCGAAAAGAAAATGAATTCAGCGCGTACTTAGCGACCCGCAGCGGCCTTGTGGTTAGCCATCCGTTTGCGATGCTTATTATGACCAGTAGTTTTTCAATACGAATTCAATATGAGGGGCGCGCACAATCGAGTCCCGGGGCTGGAAAAAGTTCGGTTTACAGGGGTTCATTGTTTATCCCGGAAGAACGCTTAGATCCCGCGGGAACGCTATAACCGAATCCCACGCGGACGAAGTCGCGGGCAAAAAGCTAGTATAATATAATAGATAAAACCTATAAAGAAACCAAACCTATAGAGCGGCCACTGCACTATCACCGTATAGAACTTCTATTTGTTTCGGCCTTGTAAGATGACCTGCGATAGCGTAAGCTTACATAAAAACTTTTTTTAACATTTTGCCGTTTCATTTCAGGCGGAGGTTGCAGCGCGCCCGTAGGCGTATCCACAAGACTGAAGCCATTCGACGCACAGTTCAAACTGGCCATCACCGGCGCAGTATGGAGTCTCGATGGAACCACAACCATACACAACAGTTTAGAGCACACCTTTCCACAGATAAAGAAACCCAACAAGCATAAACTCAGCCCGGACGGAAGCAGCGACACAAAAAAGCCCAAAATTGACAACGAAGTCTTAAATCCTATAGAAGAAATGAATAGGCGGATAACGGAAAGAGCTGGCAACCTCAACTGCGAAGATACAAGGAGTTTAGAAGAGATACAGGCATTGAAAAAAACGCCCAAGATTTTCTGCGGTTTAGTAGAAAACTCGAACATGCCGGAAAGTGTAATAGTGCAATGTGATAACTTAGGCAGAGAGTTAGCTGAATCTCTTATAGCCAAAGGTGCTTTGGATGTCATGAAAGTGACTCAGGATTTAATAAGGAGTTCCGTTGCGAACAAATCATGATTGACAGACTTTTTTTATAGGATACAAGTAGCTAACTTTGTTTATTTATGATTTTATGACAAATCTCTCCTAATTTTCGGTAGTTTGATTTTGATTACGAATAGTCGCCATCAAATATATGGAAGCGAGCAAACTGATCTTATTGTCAAGATGTTAGCGCTTATTCACATATTTATGATGACCTCGCCCGCTACATCCGATGTACTGAACAACATGAAATATTATATTATCAAGAAGCCCATTGACATATTTATTATAAATGCTATAAGAAGGGTGTACAATATAGGTAATTTGAGTGTATAAAAAAACGTACTCTAAGCCTTAGAGTCTAAGTTTATAATACTTTATACACGAAAATTACGTAGAGAACAAAAAAATCCATGCTCTTTCTACCGACTGCGTATGTTTTATGTTGATGTATTGAATTTTAATTTATTATTTTAGGACGCTGAAGGTGAAACTTCAATATATACTATTGTTAATTTATGAACAATTACGTGACTGTTTATACACTACTTGATTTTATTGTGTTCATGAGTACTTATCATGGTGAATTGTTGATGTTAAGATATTTTATTTGTTGAATATATTGGTGATTGATACGGGTTCTATTGTTTTCTTTTTTTACGTCAAATTTATCAGTCATCGAGACTATGGATGACTCGAGCTATCTCCACGCCAAATTTCATCCAAATCGGCCCACTGCTTTGCGTGAAAAGGTCACAGAAAAAGTTACTTTCGCATTTGTAATATTAATACATCCATATCCATATTAATATTATAAATGTGAAAGTAACTCTGTCTGTCTGTTACCTCTTCACGCTTCAACCGCTGGACCGATTGAGAAGAAATTTGGCATGGAGACAGTTGGGGTCCCGGAAAAGGACATAGGCTACTTTGCATCGCGGAAAAACGCATAGTTCCCGCGGGAACACGATAACCGAATTCAACGCGAGCAGAAGCTAGTTGAATATATCAATACGAACATCCCCTGTCCAAATAAAACACAAAGCATTGTACAATACTTTTATTTCACAGTAAAATCTCAATCAAAACTCACAAGCATCCTTAACCAGTTGTGAACAAAACAAAAAGCTAAAATAATTAACAAATACCTACGAGTTCACCTGGCGACTTTCGATGGCGGATCTCAGTTCAAGCACTATCACAGCCAATCACTACTTGAACGATTTATTAGAAAAGAAAGGATATGTCACTTGTCTGAACTAACTTAGGTTGGATGTATGAGGGCCATCAGGTAATTCTCAGCTAGAGGCGCCAGTGTCGCGTGGGGTTCTGTGTTGCCAATTATATGCCATGTTATACGCTAAACTGGCAACACAGTTCTACGAAGCTTCAAATGTCAAAGTTATATTGACACTACACTACATAGTACTACTACTACTTCACTACATAGTATAAAACAAAATCACTTCCTGCTGTCTGTCCCTATGTATGCTTAGATCTTTAAAACTACGCAACGGATTTTGATGCGTTTTTTTAATAGATCGAGTGATTCAAGAGGAAGGTTTTAGTATACATATTACCAAATTCCACGCGGACGAAGTCGCGGGCAGAAGCTAGTATTGTATAAATTAATGGCTTCTGTCTTGGACACTTCGCCGATATAAAAACAAGGGCCACAGGCCTGCAAGCTGTTCGGTAATAAAGGTAAATGTACGGTATATATGTTTCTTTTTTAATTAATTGCATTCACATCTCTAATAATGTAATTTAATTCTTGATTTGTACAATGAATAATGTGAAATTTAATTACTAACATAGTTATAAGATATTGTCTTGTAACCAAGTATGGATTTTTTATGAAATAAATGATCTTATTATTATTATTTGTTGGTACATTTTCATGTCACGGGCCCATGGGGACCTGGTCATTAAGCATTCATGGGGCCGAAGCCAACATCAAGAGGCTTATTACCTTTTACTAGAAATGTGAGGTGGCCGCAACTATTGGGTGACGAGATTTATTTCGCCAATGTCGATGTTGACATAGGACACGACAGGAGAACGTTCGGTGAGATGATTTTGAAGTTTTTGGAAGGATCAGACGGGAGACAAAAAAAAGTGTACATTTATGATGCGAACAACACTCGACGGCCATTAATAAAATTACGTCAACTTCCATCTTGGCCGACGGCCATTGAACCCGACACTACTGTATGTAATGACAAACTTTGTCATCGACAGCTAAACCCCATACAACAGTGGCGCCAAAGGTGAGCAAGGGTGTCACTCATTTAAATGATCATTTTAAAGTGTCAATCAATACGAACACCTCTAGTGACTGAAATGCTAATTACCACTGCATGTACTTCCAAATTAATTCACAAGTGACATTACTAAAAACATGATTATGAATCAACACAGTAAAAATAATGTTGTATCAGTAACACTAAAATTAAGACTACACACTATTATTCAACTTAATTCCTTTAACAACTATAAAGAAAAAGTTACATTATTAAATGTATTTTCAAAAAGTACTATACCCTTTAGTAGCTTTACTATTGGATGCGGACAGATCCACAAAATGATAGGACCGTGTCAAAATGATCAGTACTTTAACATTTCGTGTTCCAAAGAACTGTTGATTTGTACATTTGAAGTGGGGATTCAGAAGTTCAGTCATTCAAAGAACAAAGACGTTTAGCTGCACATTTTGATTGAAACAAAGTGATAGTATGTATTTAACATTTACCATTATATTGTTTTTTTTTTTACTTTTTTCTACTTTGTCAGACTTTACTACCTTTATTTTCGCAATGCTAAGGCAGCTTTAATTACATCTAATTTTTAACCAACTTGAAATAAACAGCCTCCCACTCTTTGGCAAGTCAAAACAGAATCTCTCATTAGCTTTGAAAATCTAGTTTTATATTGGGAGCGTCATAAAATTAAAAAGTATTTGACAACAAAAACTGCGTATAACATTCTTGACCTTTATTGATTTGCTGTTTTAGTTTTTCGAGTTTATCGACATCCCAATAGCAACGGTTCTAAGTGCAAGCTAAAACCTGGAGCGCCCACCTATGCTTTTTATTCCACGTCTTCCTCCTGTAGTGTGTTGTTACCGGTCGCTTTCATTGAAGCTCGCAGCCTCTCGGACACTTCGGGAAGCTTCTTCAGAAGCAAATGGAAGATCGGGGCTGGCATGGTTTGTTGGAGCACCTGAAAAGAGTTATTTCATAGAATAGTAAGTTACGAAGGAAAGTTGGTAAGAAAAATACTTTATTGTCCAAAAACACAGTAGTACAAAATCACAAAACATAAAAGGGACAAATGTACAAAGGCGAGCTTATGCCTGTCGGGAATTTCTTCCAGCTAACCTTTGAGTACAAAAGTTTGGGGATTGTGGGAATATCGGACGGACTTTCATGTCTTAAGGCTCTGCCACGACTCCGCCTCGAATCGGTTAGCACCCGTCGCGCGCAATATGTTAGTAAAATGCCCGCCGCTGCCGCCGTTGCGCGAACTCGTCGCCGAGCCGTAAGGCCTGGTTCCCATATACACAAGACGCCAAATTTTTGGCTACGGATGATTTGCCCGCGACTGCGTCCACGTGGAATTCGGTAATAGCGTTCCCGCGGGAACTATGCGTTTTTCCGGGATAAAAAGTAGCCAACATGTTGACCAGTGTTATACTCAAACTACCCCCATACCAAATTTGGTTTTAATCCCACCAGTAGTTTTCGAGTTAAATCCGGACATACATACATACTGTGGAGGTAATTTTAAGAGTAGAATTGTGTTGCATTTGTTACTTAGTCTTTTTATAACCATTGTAATGCAAACATCTCTGGAAATATACATAAAATCTATTATTTATTCGTTAGGGAAGTGTTAGGGCAGTATTAGGGCCAGTCTGCAAGATTTAGAGTTTCTAATCAGCTAGACTTCGTCTTCGTGTCTTCAAGTTCCACTGCTGATCTCCGTGCCTGCAGCATCTACCTGAGCTAACACCAACCCCCTTTACAATACATACAGATTTTTTTTCTAAAAATCGTTATTTTGGGTTCAGTGTCGATTATATAGTCCTCTCGTCTTGATAATTTCTTTTAATTTTCAAGTTTCAGACGCGACTTCTACAGACTTATCATTAGTATAGAAAACGCATTTTGGGGTTAGAATTTTGTTTACCAAATAACTGTTATTCAGGGATAAATAGACCTTAGGTACAGGTCGCGGCACGCTGCGCATGTTTACGACTGAAAGGCCAATAAGCGTGCGCGCACGACAATGCGACCTTCGTCCCGCGCCCCTGTGCCGATGAGATGAGACCAAATTTTCGACTTCTGCGCATCAAAGGCCACCACTCAAGTTCCATGCCAACGCCTGTATAAACATGTCGGGTTTAAATTTAAAGTAACTCACGCTGAGTAGTTGCTGCGTCTGTCCGCAGACGGCCACGGCCTGCCCCAGGTGCTCCACGCCCGCCTCCAAGTCACCCGCAGCCAGAAGTTCCTCTCCCAGCTGAATCTGTTACACAAATGTTTTGTTAACATTTGACTGCTTCAAAATCAAAGGCATTTATGAAATGTCCATTCGGTGTAATCCTGAAAGCTGCTACGGGGTGAACTGTTTAGCAAAATGTCAATATCTATTTAATAATATTATTTTTCATGTTTCTGTATGCCATATTTAATATTGACCAGTCAATCCAATGTGATCTAGTTTAAATTTACCATAGCATACATCTAATAAAAATATTTAGATATTTCATCCTCAATATCATTCTAGCATGTTTTTTATGTTTCTTTTTTCTTACTGTGAGTGAAATGTTTTGCTTGACACTATACCTACGAGACTTATTTAGGGCCCTTACGTCTAACAAGCCTAACAACTCAGATAATATGCTTAGAAGAAGTTAAATATAATAGAACTAGCATTTAAAAACTTGAAACACTAATACATATGTTTATATACAATCTAGGTTAAATCAAAGAAAGAACAAGCAATCATAAAATCTCGCTTTGCTTTTACGTACCTGTTGTAGGAAGAACCTCTGCATCGCTTCGTGGTCACTCATGTCGGGCAGTGGTCCGCCCATCGTGTGTGACATGTTGGCATTCTTTCTCGCATTCTGTCTGCCTGCAATGTCAATAAACATTGCTATGTTTATTTAATGTATAATGTTTAATATAAACAAGGCTTATTGTGGAACTGTAGAATGCTCTAATTCTATAGAAAATACTTAAAATATTAATAATAATATTACAGTTTATTACACAAACATCACATTTAGGTCTGTAAAAGTAGAAAATAAATCAGGCATTGAAGGGAAATACCATCTTAACATTAAGTAAATAATAAAATGTATATCACCTATTTTTGAATCCTTAAAGCTAGAATGGAAATGAAAGGGTAAGTAATAAAAGATAAAGAACAATTGCCTTTCTCTACTACGCAATATTATATTTGAATACACTAAACTTATGACATAGCTGATATAAAATTTAAATATCCCATTTTGTATTTGTGACAACATTACTGTAAGTACCTGGGCGAAATAGCTAAAAACCTATTTTCCCAGATATGTGACCTAGATCGATTTCTCACCCACATAAACCCCTATATTCCAAATTTCATCGAAATCCTTACAGCTGTTTTCGCGAATGTGATTACAAATATATACATAGGTTTAACAGTATAGGAGTAGTAATTCCCAAGATACCTACAATATTATTACATAGTACCTATTTTTTGCAATATTACTTCACCACTTGGTATTTATGTTGATGTATTATCGAGTCAAGGAAACAGGCAAATGTAGAAAATATTTATCTTCATAAAGCAATAAAAATGAAATAAAGAAAACACTTCCAGGATCAAACAATAAAATTGGAAATTTATGCATCTCTGATAATCTTTTTAATGGACAACCATGTGCACAACCTACTCGACCTGTCTACCTACTGTTTACATCTTTTACTCTTTGTAAGTGTGCTCAAAACATATTCATGATCTAATTTTTTTTTTTACATGAATCAAGCTGCAGAACAGTGCTTTAATCGGGTAGATACAACAATACAAATAGATGGTTGGATATTTTACAATCCACTCAGCAGAAAGTACGTAATTTACTCTTGTCCATGAGTGGTAATCCAAAATTAAGCAAGGATAGATAGTGTCTTGGACAGCACAAAGCACCATACAACAGCAGTTTCATAAAGATCAGAATGAAAGGGATGTATTACGAATTTTATTGTATGACAACATAAATAATAATTAATTAGTTAAACCATTTCAAAATTAGGGACGAAATTGTATAATCTGCCTGTTTCGCAACGAAAATGCCGATTACATGTGAAGTCGGCTCAGAATGAACTTCGATCAAAGCACCCAATGTCATTGGTGCATTGTTACACAATATTTGCCCCAATTATCATTGTGCATCGCTCTCAGTCTCATCACACGTATTACAATGGTTATTGAAGCGAAACTAAACACAAGTGCGTAACGAGCATTGACTTTGTAGGTTATTCTAAAATATCTCCTTCAATGTCAAGCCCAGAAAGATTATTCAAAAATCCGATTGATGTGATATTTGAACTTAGTTTTGTGTTATAGAACTTACACAGACCTTATTAATTGGTCTAATGATGTAAACAACACAATATACTCACGTTCTCTCAGCTTTTTTTTGAAAAGAGGGTCCTTGCGACGTTGTTGGTCGAAGTACACACAGTACCCCAAGAATAGTGTCCCAGCGATACCTGCTGCAATTCCAAGTGTTGTACGAGTGATCTCCATTGTTATATTGGAGTTTATTAAGATTTATTCACAGAAATATCAGCTCGCTTTTGTTACAAAATTTAGTGATCCGCCATTTATTAGCAAAAAGACTGCCGTATATTGGCAGCACTGACACTCAAAAGCATTCACAATTTATTAATCGATTTTAAGATTTTTATAACTATTACTCAATTATCAATGAATAAATATTTTCAATGCATAAAAATGAAAAAAAAAAGGATTTAAAAATGATTTTTTTCATTAAATTTTATAGTGGTTTAGCCTTATCTTGAACGCAGTTTTATTTTGTAATGTTGGAGTTGCCAAAGCAAAATTTGTCATTTGTACACATGACAAAAATTCCGGAAAACTAATATTTTTCCTATTAAAATACATAATATTACCATATATGCCGATCGACCCGTGCAAGAAATTTGCTTGTGAAATCCAGAGATGTCTTAATGGTGAGTTTTTATTAATTTATTACATTTAACAACCTCTCAGCCGACAGCCGACATGAATTTAGTCGCCATCTTTGCTTCAACCTTCAATCGCCTCTACGGATTCGCGGGCGTTTCATCGCCGTTTTTCAATGTTTTTCTCTAATAAGACGTGATTGTTCTTGTGAATAATATCGTAAAAAGTTTTTAGAAGCTCACGTAACAGTTCAGTGTTAAAATGAGTTTTTTCGGATTCGGACAAACCGCCGATATCGAAATCTTATTCGACGATGCTGACAAGCGGAAGGTAGCAGAGGTGAAAACGGATGACGGCAAAAAGGAGAAATTGTTGTTGTATTACGATGGCGAAACGGTTTCGGGAAGGGTGAATGTGACGCTACGGAAGCCGGGGTCGAAGTTGGAGCATCAAGGAATCAAGGTCGAGCTAATAGGGCAGATCGAATTATTCTATGATAGAGGTAACCACCACGAATTCATATCTCTGGTGAAAGAATTGGCCCGGCCAGGCGATCTGCTGCAGCACACGTCGTATCCTTTCGAGTTCGCGAACGTGGAGAAGCCGTACGAAGTGTACACGGGGGCGAATGTCCGTCTGAGGTACTTCCTTCGAGCGACTATCGTACGCCGCCTTACCGACATTGTAAAAGAGGTAGATATCGCTGTGCACACGCTCTGCAGCTACCCTGACGTTCTCAATTCTATCAAAATGGAGGTGGGCATAGAGGATTGCCTGCACATAGAGTTTGAATACAACAAATCAAAGTACCACCTAAAAGATGTGATAGTGGGTAAGATTTACTTTCTGCTAGTCCGTATCAAAATTAAGCACATGGAAATCTCGATCATCAAAAGGGAAACAACAGGATCGGGACCGAACACATTCACGGAGAATGAAACTGTTGCTAAGTATGAAATCATGGATGGAGCTCCGGTTAGAGGAGAGAGCATACCAATAAGAGTTTTTCTGGCTGGATATGACCTAACCCCAACTATGAGGGACATTAACAACAAATTTTCAGTGAGGTACTATCTGAATCTAGTACTGATGGATACGGAGGACCGCCGCTACTTCAAACAACAAGAAGTCACTTTGTGGAGGAAGAGTGACAAGTCTAGATTGCTGCTACACAATCCCCATCTTCCGCAAACATTGTCTCATCCATCGGAGCCTGCAACGCAAAGGCAGCAAAACATAGTAAACGAAGACAATGCTGGAAGTGCGGTCTCCCCCTTGCACCAAGAGAACTCCCATGAAGGCCCTCTCCACATTGATGGAGAAAACCACAAACCTGCTGAAATGGAGCAAGACAAGTCGGAGGAAATAACAAGGAAAATGTCCAATGCGCACATTGAAAATAATCAGGCAGAGAAATTGAATGACAATAAGCCTGTAACACAGAAACCTGCAGTAGCGGATAGACCTGTCCCAGCTGAGAAGCCAGCTGTTGCTGAAAAACCTCAATTGGCTGAGAAGCCCCAAGTAGCGGAAAAACCTCAATTGGCTGAGAAACCCCAAGTAGCGGAGAAACCACAGATTGCTGAGAAACCAGTGTCCGTAAGCCGGTCAGAGAGTGCGGAGGCTGAGCCAAGCCAATAGCGGAAATGTACATGTGCGGTCGACATATCTGTCGCCGACGACATGAACTGTATGTTTTCGTATCTGAAAACTATTGTGTAAAGGTTCGAAACCAGAGTAGTTCTGAATGACTGTTATTGCAATATTAATTATCTGGCTGTGTTGCCAGTGTTTAAATTTATGGCCGATTTACATTTCGCCAGTAACTATGTCCAGTTACAATCAAAGAATCTGAGCCATTGAAAATTTGAATGAACTAGCCTCTACTGGCCCTATGTAAATATCCCATTAATGTCTTGCTCTAAGAGTAATTATTGGAGCAAGAAATGTAGCTTTTGCAAAAATGTACTGCTATGCAACAGCTTTCCTATATTGTGATTACTTAACATGAGCAAGATATGCCACACAATATCAGTGGTTAATTAGTAACTAAATATGAATCAGAATCAACATAGCAATACTGCAATCAGTTAATTAATTATTGACTGTTTGGAACAGTCATTTTAGATGAAAAAAGTAGTATTCATGAAAGATCAAAAGAGAAATATTGAATATTGTACAGGAAATCGATGAAGTTAAATATTCAATGTCTTCATTCCAGAGTAGACATTCTTTTACTTCTTTAAATGAGAATAGTATAAATGCCTTCTACAGTTATTTCCAATGATTGCACTATCATGAGTTATCAAACAGTTGTTTGTTCAATAATGCCATTTTCTACAGGAACATGTTATCAAAAAAATGAAAAGCTATACACTGTAGTTATCATTGTTACGGCTTTTTTGTGTATGTTTTTTACAAATGCACACACAGGATAATTATCTGTTTTAATAATAATGGTTGACGTTATCTTAATTGTAACTCACAATACATGTGAAATTACATTGAAAACTTTTTTGTTATCAAGTTTTGTCACTGGCTGAAGTTCACATAGTAAAAAAGTCCTTTAATAACATGCCAGAATGTGAGAGGTGTGAATGAGATGAAATCTCGTTAGTTCTAACATTTATGAAAGTATTACTTTATCAATTTTATCATGTATCAGCTAGAAAAGCTTTTTTTAATAATATTTTCAGCTTCATTTTGTAGATACTGGAAGTTGCTAGCTCACACAAAGTGAGACTGAGTCATACTGTGATTAATATCTATACCATCAAATTATTGGTTTATCACTTTACTAACGCCAGGTTGCGTAGATAGATGTGTGCTACACGATTTAGGAATCAAGTGATAATCACTATCTAGTGTTTTTTTATAAATTTGTTACTTTTGTCACAGGAACGCACGAATGCATTGCATAGATTGCACCCAACGCTAACACATCAATTTACATCAATCAACTTTGTACGTCGTACCAATTGACTCTGTGTCGAAAATCATTTAACTTTTGTAATTTTATTGTTGCCCTTTCCGTTTGTTATTGCTCTGCTCCACAACGAAGCTTCTATTTGAAGTATTGGAACACTAAAATCAGTGTTTGGTAGCACTCTACTGTTTGTCCACGCGTTAGTGCATTCATCACTTACTTTATATCTTATAGTCAGACTCCAAAGTGATGAATTATTTTAGGCCAGTACACACACATCTAATGATTTCAATCGCCCATGAGAACTGGCAGTCCTTATTATGCAGTTAAAATGTGTTCAGTGTGTACTGGCTCGTATTCTCTATCTCTACCTAAGTGATGAACACTAGCGTGACACTTAGCCGAAAAACAGCACACCGTGCAGCACTCCGTGACGGATTACTGCTAATTGTGGGATCAGCCCTGTCTCATATTGCTAAATTTCCACTTTCTTTAGAAAGAGGCAAAACAAGTAATTAGCATTAATTCATCACTAGGTGTGTGATGAGATGCCATGTTTAAGTTAACTATGGTCTGACTGACCTCAGCATCAATTTAGAAGTGAAAAATAAGACTAATTGTCTGTAAAAAGTATACTAAAATTTGTATAATTATAAAGATAAATATTGTTAGTAATTTAGGTTTTATCGAGTTAGCGGGTCGCAGGTGACGATGTATATTATTATTTAAGATGGGTCCACGTTTTATTATAGTCCGCTTCGCCTTTAAGTGTATTTATTTTAATTTGACGACTTTCAATTTTTTTCGACAACTTTTTTAACAGTGCGAACTGCGACCCACAGTAGTTATTCATTATAATGTAAATTAGGGGAAAGTCCATGTTATAAAACATAATTCTGTTATATGTATATCTTATTGTTTGGTTTTAGTGTCTTATTGTATAAAAAGGATTATCTTTTTTTCTAATGAGATTAAGGGCGCATGTCGATTATATCATATTGTTAATAAAATGTAATATATATATCAAAGGTTTTTCTTTCAATTTATGAAACCAACAATTTATTGTTACGATACCTTTCGAGTCCATCCATTCCCAAATATGGAGCCTAAATTAGACTTTAATACGGCCAAGTAGGGATTAATAAGTCAGTCCATTGAAACTCGGATAAGAATACAATTTATATATATACGGCAACAATCACTACACTACACTAGGTAATAGTCGATTGTGTGACTAGGGAGCAAAGTGGTATATTTTACCGCGGGTGACGGATTTAATCCAGAGCGATGCGAAAGATTCCAGAATAACCCAAGGTTTAAATAATTTTGCTACCGTGTTGCACACTCTGCTTTTCACTTCTCCTATGAGAAAACCAGTAGCAGCAGAGAACAAAATTGTACTTTGCTCCCTGTTTGCGGGGCAGAAATGGCGAGGGAGCAAAATCGCATTTTGCTCCCTCTTAACGGGTAACAAAGTACTCCTTTTCGAATAGGAGGAGTGAAAATTCATTTCTGACGTGTAAAAGTGCCCCTATGTGGCCAACTTGCTGAATAAACGATTGTATTGAAACCAGGCAAAAAGCCCGAAACCCTCTGGCCGTTTATCGGACCTTATCGGAGCGAAGACTTTAATACCTACTAGCCGACCCGCCCACTACGCCTGCTAATTCAATAAATTTAGTAGGTACTTAGATAAGTTCCACCGATTTCAATACTTTAGGTACATTAGCTTAGCCTATGTAATAAAAGAAGCCAACGTAGCATTTGAGCCCTTTGCGCCGAATCCGTCAAAATATTAGAAGAGAATAAAATATCTATCCAAATTAATTCGTGCCTTGTGTGCAAAATTGCCCCTAGAAATAAAATTACGGACCGGTATTTATTACACGGATTCAGAGTACCTACCACAGAGATAATAACTTTTCTATGTCATTTTTTTATTTTCACTATTTCCTTTAACTGAAAGGAGTAGGTGCTTAGTAGGATTTGTCGACATGGCTGTCCGTTCATTCTATACACCGTCATTTTCGCGACAGCAGCGTAAAATTAACAAAGCCGACGGACGTTTTGAAGCAAATCACTCTCACAACCTTCTTTCAGAGAACAACTTCCAGGAGGCGCGCTGCCATCAGGTTTTCGAATCGATGCGAATGTGCTGCATCAAGTACAAGCCGCAATCGCTCGTTTGTGAGGGCTACGACCTCGAACCCAGGGTATACGCGGAGCCCACCGACCGCCCGCGTGGTTCCAGACCGGCTCAGGTGCGTCATCACAGGTCACAGGGCATGTTCCACTGCCACTATTATCATCTATATTTTTCTAGCTGTCTCATTCTATAACATGTGCAATGAGAGAAAATGTGACTCATAAGTATTACGAAACTTAAAAGTGATAGTGGGCGGGCACATTGCTCCCAGAACTGATTGATCAGGGGCTCTATTCGAAACTGGGAAAAGCCTTTACCATACACTATACCCATTAAAACTAGCTCTTCTCTGCGCTTACTGCGCGAGAGCTGTAGTTGCGTTGAAGCCTTCTACTTTATCTTACTGCATCTAGAAACTTGATGGTGCAAAAGTTTACGAACGGATCAAGGTTTGTTTGATCAGCGATTGGTTGTTTGGCTACTCATAGGCGTAGATCCAAAGCTCCAAGATAAAATTGGTGGTCGAGTCGAGCCATAAAAATTGCATTTTGTGTTGCATAATTTTTCGGTAAACGACGTTTTTCTTTTCCAGTAAATTATGGACAAACGTCAACGCAGTCAACCTCTAGGAAAAAGGAGTTGGATCTTCAAGTACCCGAGGACTTTTCAAGTAACTTTCACTCTGCTGGGACTCGGCATTTTCTTCTCGAGACCTCTCTACGACTTGTTCCTTAGACCGAGCGAGCCTTTCGACTTCACCGAACCTCCGACCACTTATAATAGGAAGCCGATAGAAAGGGACGCCTAACGTCGAAATCACTGATTGGTCTATTATGGAAGCAGTTACCAAGGCTAGAGAAAGACTCGCGAAGTACCCAATAGTTTTCGCAAAGTGCGGCAAACAGGGCGTCGCTTACGCCCAATGTGTGTTACATCTTGAAGACAAAGTTAAAAAGGACAGTTGTGCCAAGGAATTCCAGGAGTTTAAAGCTTGTCTGCAATCCGCTGCCAAGGATATGAAAACCAAGATTTGAAGATGAAGAATCTTATTGATTTGCCCTTGAAATACCATATTTTGATTGGCACAGTCATACGGCTATGTCTGATCGTGTACGGAGACGTACACGATAATCTTTACGATGTCCCATACACAGATGTTGACTACAAAGTGTTCACTGATGCGGCTAGGCATGTTGTCAACGGCAACTCACCATACAAACGCCATACGTACCGGTACAGTCCTATCATCGCTTACCTCTTGGTCCCGAACATCATTGTCAGCAAACACTTTGGAAAAATACTCTTCTCGATCTTCGATATCTTGATAACTCTTGCCGTGAAAACCTTAGTGCAATACCAGTTGGGTGCTAAGGGAAAAGGCTCAGCCAAGATTCCCATTTACTGTTCTTTGTTTTGGCTATACAATCCTATGAGTGTAGGAATATCTACGAGAGGCAACGCAGATTCTGTCCCTTGCTTCTTCATAATCCTATCACTACTGTTCATGCAAACGGATGTGGTTAAATCTTTTAAATATACTATTTCCGGTATTCTACTCGGTATAGCCATACATTTGCGCTTATATCCGTTAGCCTTCAGTTTCCCCATGTATTTATCCCTGGGCGAATATAAAATCAATAGAAAAACCACTTTCAAAGACGGGATCATTTCGCTTCTACCGAATGAGAAGCAAGTCACTCTGGCTGCAAGTTGCATTATGACATTATTTTTTCTCACCTACGCAATGTATCTGATGTATGGCTATGAATTTTTATTCGAGACTTATGTCTACCATCTCTTTAGGAAGGACACGAGGCACAATTTCTCCCTTCTTTTCTACTATTCATATTTGAACATGGATCAATATGGATTCGACTTTGTTAAGGCGATATCGCAAGTGACAGAATGCGTAATTTTGTTTGTCGCCAGTTTGACATTCGGGTGTGACCCTAAAACTTTGCCGTTCGCTTTGTTCGTGCAAGCGGTTGTATTGGTAGCTTACAACAGTGTTATGACGTCACAATATTTTATTTGGTTCTTGTCGCTGCTTCCTTTAGTAGTCCATAATTTTAAACTGAAACCGACCAAAGCTTTATTTTTAATCTCACTTTGGGTGCTAGCACAAGGCGCTTGGTTGTTTTTCGCTTATTTATTAGAGTTCAAATGTAGAGAGGTATTTATATTTATTTGGCTGACTAGCGTTTTGTTTTTCTTCGCCAATGTTTACGTTTTGGGACAACTTGTTAAATCCTATACCCCCGATTTTGGGTTCGGAAAAATTCAAGCTTTGAGTGAAAAAAACAAGTAGATGTTACTGTTACTTTTGTGTACGATATAGATTAGATAGAATTAGATATTTTATGGATTTTTCATGAATTAAAAAACAAAATGAAATGTGTACTTTTATTTTTCCAACACTAACATTCAACCACTAGGTCATACATTAATTAATCTTTAGATACTAAAACTAAACAAAATGCATTGGTAAATAGTGTGACAGCCAAATCAATTTGCACATAATTATTACCGATTTAAGTCTATTTTGTACGGAACCTTCAATGAATCGATCTAAAGAATATTGTGTCACTGTTTTTGTTTACAATGAGGTAGAATCGACTTATCTGAGTCAACGCCAACGCGTCACCTTTTCTTTAGGTACATTAGTGGCCGCATATTTGCAAATAGATTAATTGAAATTTTATTGGAAATTCAATGTTGAATCATCAAGCAAGACTATCCTATGGGCCAAAGGATATAGTGGTGTAGTGTTGCATGGAAATTTCTATAATGGCAATAAATGACTGAACTGAACTGATAGCAAAATTTCAACAAAATTAACTGATACCACATAATCGTAACAACTTTTGCGAGGTCCTTATATTGCATTTAAAAAAAAGGTTATTGATCCTGGCATAACAACACGAAATGTGCACAAGAAATTCGAGTTCTGTACATTCCTGATGAATGCTTAAATTCAGTATAGTAATAGTTTATTAAATTGAACCTGTTTGAAGGTGAAAATAAAGCTCAAAACCTAGTGCCTAGTGAGCGTTTTTATAGAATACCCACATTTTATCTGATGGATATTGTACCTAAATCCGCCCTTGTGTTTTTATGCAATGAGCCCAGTGACAACTTACCTACTTCAAAATTCCAAACACAAACATCAACATTCAACATCGATCGATCCATTGTAAGCTGCGCCGGTTGTTTATTATTTCTTCTCCTGCAAGTTGATTTTGGTGAGGTCCTCCGAGTCTCCTTGTGACATGTTGGACAGTTTCTTGCCGATGCGCTCGTGCACGTCCAGATATTTGGCCACGCAGCGATCAAGGCATACCGACTCGCCTTTCCCTGGATAAAAAATAATAATTAAAAACATAGACATAAATAATACTTCGTATGGACCCGGCCTAACGTAGATACATGTCATGTTTTCCCACTTCATTGGTGTCCAATCCAAAGTTAAAATTATATCGTGACACTAAAGCTGGGTCACATTTTTTCCACAACGAGACGAGTTTTTAGATACTGAGAACTTTGGATTGGACACCGTGGAAGTGGGGACATATTACGTGTACGTTAGACCGGGTCTATATTATTTACGTCTATGATAAAAAAATATTTCTAAGCTGAAGTCTTCGAATGGCTGTAAGAGTGCCATATTCATTCCAATCCGTACAGTAGTTTGAGCTGTGTGTTGATAGATCAGTCACCTCCCCACACCTATCGACGCTGAATCGGCTATAAGCGATGAAAAAAAGCTTCATGTCTAGGCAATAAGGGTCCCGTCCCCGAGAGTGAATTCACCGCTAGAGGCGCTTGTAGCCCTACAAGGTGCAATGTTGCCAACTTAGCACATTATGTGCCATATTACACGCTAAATTGGCAACACTGAGGTCTCCTTTGTTTGTTTTTATTATGGTCGAATAAACGTTTTCTTTTCTTTTTTTTCCTAAACGTCAAATGTCAATGACATTGGCTTTGTTCCGAATCGCGCTCAGAGCGAGCACCTTGCGTCCTTTTTCCTCTTGAAAATTGCAAATTGCAGTCATTGACGCCATTTGAAATGACAAACGTTGACATTGACAGACCGTCTTATGTGGTGGTGCCAACTGGTGAGCCCGAAATCCCGAATACGGTGGCCCTCATCATGAATTTTTAGCTTTTATTGCGTGGACATGAAGCTTTTTTTGTACCGTCGTTTGCCGATTCCGCGTCTATAGATGTGGGGAGAACCAGTCACCTTTTATAGTGCGTTTACATACACGCGCCCGGGCTCGTAAACGTGCCCGTGAACGCCGTCGATCGGTCGGCTGTCGGTTTCCTACGGTTGTTTGGCAAAGATCATTGTATGTTTACCTACATGCACGGCGTTCAAAACGATATTCAACGGGCACGCGCGTATAAACGTAGCTTTAGCAACCGTCGCGCGCAATGTGTCAGTGAAACGCCCGGTCGCCCGCCGCTGCCGCTGTCGCGCGGAATCGTGGCCGAGCCGTAATAGGTAAGGGTTCCGACTTAACTGTGTTTTTAACGTCTTAAATAGTACATTACAGACCTAGGGTGGTGAATTCGTAAATGTCCCAGATCGCAGGTTTCTGGGGCCCGAACCGAAGGTGAGGGCCATAAATATGCGATCTGGGGCTTTACGAATTACCGCCCGTGGTTTGTCAAAAGTTTTACGTCTTGCCTTGGCCAAGAAGTGAGATTTTCTCTCCGCGTAGCGGGCAGAAAATCCTACTTTACGGCCAAGGGTGATGTAAAATTATTTACCTAACTCCGGCTCGTGGTACTTGACTGGTATGCACTTCTGGTGGCATGCTGTCACAAGCCGGTTGTACATGTCCGACATCATCTCGATCTCTAGCTCCTGAACGAGCTGCAGCTTCGCCGGGTCCAGTTGGGGCATCGCCATCTTTGCTCAGTTGCTTCGGGTTGAGTCTGGAGGGCAGTTTGTAAATTGTGACCGTCAAGATAGCGTACACCGTAACGTTCGTTATGCAGGATCTGGTTTTGCAAATAAATAGCACCCAAAAATTTTGGTATAATTTGTCAGGCGTAGGGTACTAGAGTTATAAATCATGAATGAGAACCAAGCCGTTCCAGAGATCCACGCGGTGTACGACAGCTTGACGCTCGGTAGCGTACACTGTGAACAGGCCTTATATTTCAGAAAGTTTAAGGGTACTATTTTTTTAACCTTGATATTCCGTAGATACTATTTGGGTACTATTTATTTGCATAATCTGATCCTGAATAATGTTACGGTGTACGCTGTCTTGACGGTCACTGTAAATTTGGGAACACAATAGTAAGAACAACCTAGAAAAGACCTGGAATGACAAGACAACCTTCATGTCATACAGATGAGCGAACGCCCGAAAAGTGTTAAATGCGATAATAGAATGTTGCCTGTATGAACATTTGCACTCCATATGAAATACAGGCTACATATGAAAATTTCAAGAGCCCGTGGATATTGCTCATATGGTACAGAGCTTTTGTAACGATATTGGCAGTCTATATAATTTCATTGTTTCTGAACATATATTACGTGACCCATTTATTAGGCCCCTCTGGGGATCCGTGACCAACCATAGTATATGCCAACAAAAGATCCTTTTAAAATCAGAGACTGCTTTAAATAAATTTTTTCAAACAGAAAATTGCGCCTACCTGCTGTTCAAATTGGCTCTATTTGCATTTTGCAATAACTGTGGCGTTAAAAAGAGTTTATATGCCAAAAGTTGGCAATGGCCAATGGCGCAATTAACAAATATTTCGCTATTTTCATCAATTATATAGAAATTGATGAAAATAGCGAAATATTTGTTTACTCAATGAAAACAGAAATTGCCCAGTTGACAAAAATACATTAATAATGGATTGCAAGATTTATCATTGCAACACGAAATTTTTAGTTTTATAGAAGCAATATCGTTTAGAAACTCTCCATCTCATTTTCCATGCATTTTAATGTAATGTTCTATAGAAAATTGATTCTTACCAAAATTAAGCATGTACAGTGCAGCCAGGAGAAATAACAGATCTCCGTAGGTTTTAATTACCTGAAAATATAATTTAAATAATGAAAATATGAATGTCATTGGTAAACTCTTTTTCTGACGTGTAAAAGTGCCCCTATGTGGTCAATTTTCTGAATATATGATTGAATTGAATTGATTATAGTATCAGCTAAAATTTCTGGATAGTAGTTATACAGTTAGAGGTAGACAGTTGTACTTGTTACATCAATGTGCTTGGCAGTGCACCATTTGATTGGCAGAGGGTCGGGGGCTCGAATCTGGCTTGCACCTCTAAGTCTACTAATATGCGAAATCCAATTTTAATTTACCACTGAGCGAAATTTTTCGGTGAAGGAAAACGTCATGAGGAAACCTGCACACATCTAGTCAACAATTCAAGGATGTATGTGAAGTCCCCGATCCACATTGGGCCCAGGTGGTGACTATAGCCCAAACCCTTCCATGATGAGAGAAGGCCTATGTCCAGCAGTGGGACATAAATAGGCTGTTGTGGTGGAGTAGAGTGGTGCTGAAGTTGTTTAGAAAACTCACTCCTTCAATTTCCTGTAAAGGTCAGCGTATTCCCCTTCGTTGGCTCTGCGCATGCGTTCCCGAGATCTCATATTCTCTAGACGGTGCGCATTGATACTGTTCCTTGATACCACAAACAGGGATAGACTGGTTACGGTAATGGCAGCCCTGGAATCACAAGTATTCGGGATCAGTTTCAGTAAACTAACATGTTTAACCTTGCCTAAGAAACAAACACTTTGAAAAATATTCGAAAACGACAATTTTAATCCAGTTTATAAACCCTAATATCGATTCCCTGGATTTATTGGTATCACACTGCAGTAATTTGAAAAGATTCATGTATGAAAACGAAAATAAATAAAGTAGTAACTCATCAGGGCTCACCGCTCAATATAAGTTCTTATTTATCAATATATTTTTTTTTACTATGGAAATAATTACCACGATAAAATTATTCTTCCAAATTTTCCAAGCGGCATACTATTTTCTCGTGGAAAATTCGAAATGACAAAATTGTATTGAGGTTAGATTTTTAGTACCGTGTTCAATCACGTTATGTCATATCGATGGCGCCACTGTCTGTCTGGTGTTCCACAAACAGGCGTTTCGTTTGTTCATAAGTACTTTAAAAACAAGTATTTACATACTAGATTACTACGAGTATTTCTCCGAGTATTTTGCTAAGAAATTGTCGGTTGATATCGTTTGAAATCACTAGCTTATCAAAATATTGAAAAAAGAAAGATCTACTTAAATTGTCAACAAACGTGAGGGCCGCGAGGTTAATTTTTTATAACGATGCCGAAACCTTCCAAGTTACATGCTAAGAAGAAACCTAATTCTATACAGAAGCAAGTCAATGTTGACCACGATAATTTAGAAGGTGTAGATCCTGAGGAATCGCTACGGCAGTTTCAATTGGAATTGTGTTGGTGTATTCAGCAGTTAGAGAAAACTTTGGGAGAGAAAAAAGGAAATGAAAAACAATGTAATACGCTCAGAATAAATTATTGTAATTATTTTTATAACCTGTTGTTTGAAACTTATCTTAAAGCTTGCATTTCTTTTTCTTTCAGTGCAAGAAGCATGGAAAGTTCTTACAGTGTTAAAGAACAACAGCCAGCCGATAATACGCAAGAGGCAACTGATGAGGACGCATTTCGGTGATTACAGAGCGAAAATGGCTGCTGAAGAGAAGAAACTGTCTAAAAGTAAGCATTACAGAACTTAATAATTTAAAATTACTTTAAGTAAGTATAGGTTCGCGCGGGGTAGTTTTCCGCAACTCGACGTCATGATTGCGCCTATTTTGCGTGGTTTTGGCTGGCGGGGCTACTCCTGCCAGCCCAGCTCCTGAAGAAAGCCTAGCAGACCCTTAATGTTGCCGACGACTTCCTGGAGCAACCTCGGATTTCCGAGGTGTGTTGCCCGGTACGTTGCCACTCCGGAACATTCCAAGAGGATGTGAGTGGCTGTTTCCTCTGCCTCCATGCAGGCTCTGCACAGGGGGCTGTCTGTAATATCCAAATTGTACAGATGTTTGTTTAATAGGGCATGACCAGTTATTGCTCTTGTAATTAGGCGCAACTGCCCTCTCCCTAGCTTACGAAGCTTACATGACAATCCGGGGTTTAAGTTTAAGTTTTAAGTAAGTAATGAATGAATGAATGAATGAATGAATGAATGGATGAATGATTAATAACTAGAACGCTACTCTCTAAGGCCAGCCCTAGACGATCAATTATAATGCACAATATTTCGAATTGTGCAATATTATTGACTGTTTAGGGTTAGTATTGCAAAATATTCTTGAGGGCAGCGGCAGACGCATCAATGTGATTGCGCAATCTTATTGTAGGTCTAGGGCAGGCCTAAGTATGTTAAACCTGAGCTTTAAGATAAGCGGCGCTCCTCCCCTTACAACAACTTGATGTTACAAAACTCAAATACTATTTTATTATTTAATTATATCATCTTTACATTGACAGCTTTAATCATTAACAATTTATTTAAAATAAATCTACAACTTTTATTACAAATTCGGCGACTTAAAAATAAAATAATTGAATTAGAAATAAAATTTAAAACTAGAACTAAAAATAACTATAGAAAAAACACCCCTTCCAAAATTTCACTTTGCGGCATGGTGCCCATAACGCTGGCGGCGTTACCTCTCTGGATTGTTAAAGAAATCCTTTGCGAGAGGTAAGCGCCAGCCCTTGGGTCGCCGGTTTTGTCGATCAAGTGGGCCGACAACATCCTCATGAAAGCTTTCATGTTTGTCGACCAGGGACCCAGAGTCTCAACCGCGAGAGCCGCAAACTCGTATTCATGCATTATGCATGAATACTTTCGGCGCTTGAGGCTCTGGGCTTGGCCAGCAGCAGCGCCGGCTTGTGACCGGGTGGCATTAATGTGAGACGCAGCGAACGTGTCGACACACGTTACGTCCCACACCAATGCCCTCCCCAATTTCCAAGGCACCAAGGTGATCCCGTCTGGGCGCTTGCCGTCGTCTTTAAACTTTCTATTACAATTTATTATTATTATTATTATTATTATTCGAATAATAGGCGAGCAGCAATCTGGTGCTGGTATGCCTATATCACAATGTTCAGTAAAGTCCTTTTTTTTTAAAATATAGTTTTAAATAAATGTCCACTGTATTCACTTTGAGTCATATGCACATATTTCACTTTCTTTTTGCACTAAATATTCTCATCAAGCGGGTTATTTACTAGCCACGCATCTAGTCTATTTTTAAAAACGTTAAGTGAGGGTGCGGTGATGACACTATCGGGCAGTTTGTTCCAAGCCCCAACAACACGATTTCCCAAGAGCTGATATGCAACATTGGAACTAGAGGGGGTGCGCATGATTTTTTGACTGTGTCCGCGGGTGCACGTTGCCAGTGTGTCCCTTTTGATCAAGGTGTGTATGTCGGGGAGGTTGTATTTATATGTGAGAATCTTGAAACATTCAATCAGATCTCCTCGTACTCGTCGATCCTTTAGCTTTGGCAACTTTAATATCCTAAGTCTTTCCTCATATGAGAGACGCCTTAATTTGAATGGGTATTTTGTAGCTCTGCGCTGGACACTTTCGAGAAGATCAATGTCTTTTACAAAGTAAGGACTCCATGCTTGGAACGCATATTCAAGAAGTGGCCGGACATATGTCTTATAAATCCTAATGAAGACTTCACATGAGATATGTTGAAAAGACCTCTTAATGACATACAGGAATGAATTGGCCTTCTTCACAATGCTGTTTATGTGGTCACCCCACTTCAAATTCTTGGTCACAATTACTCCTAAGTCTTTCTGCGAGCAGACTTCTGTGATAGGAACATTTGCCATTGAGTATTGAATCAGAGGATTATTATTTCCCAGATGTAGAACCGTGCACTTATCAATATTAAGCTTAAGAACCCACTCTTTCGACCACTCCATCAACTGATCAAGGTCAGCCTGCAGTTGACCTGACATATGAATTACATTACAATTACAATTATTATTATTATTAATTACAATTATTTATGGCTAAGTAATGCAATTTCAATAAGTATATATATGTTTTGAATTTGGTGATGCCACAATGATGCAAATGTCTGTAGGCGGCAGTGACTACTGTCCGTCAGCAACTGTATTTTAGCACTAGGATTATTATAAATAAAAACATAATTTTGATTTTTTAATACAATTTTTTTTCAGTGACAAGCAAAATCAAGATTTCGGATACCCCCGTGCAGCCTAAAGCAACATTCCTTAGAAAATCAGCATTTTTAACAACTGGAGACAGTTCCTTCAGATTCAATTTTCACTTAACACCAGAAAAATTAAACACTGGCAACACTCAAAGTGAGGGGAATACCACAAACATAGACAAAAAAGTGGACAATGAACATAGCAACACTAAACAATGCAGCAATTCAGTAGATAATGATGCTAAGAAGTTTAAATTTACATTTTCTGACACAGAGTTCAAATTTAATTTCAATGCAGATTCATAGCAATTCTGTTTATCATTAAGAGGGTTTATCCCAAAATTGGCAATGTTGCATATAGCTGTGAAATGTTTCACTGTTTTTATTAATCTCTCAATGTTACTTAATTAAAAAAGAAGTTATCATTCTATGGTTGAATGATGCGTGTAGTTTTCTATTTGTTGGTTAGGCATTCAAATGATAAGATTACATTAAAATGTATGGAAAATGCGAAAGTTTTCAAAAGATATTACTTCCATAATACTAAAAAAATTGTGTTCCAATGATAACTGTTGCAATTCATACTTAATGTTTTATTCAACTATAGAGCGATAATTCATGTAATTCATTCAGTAATATTCAGAAATTAATGAAAACAGCAAAATACTTGACAGCTATGTGCGACGTTGCCAATTTTGTGATCCCTCTTAAGCAAGGTTTTCATTGAACTCCGAACTCAATTGGTCTGCTTATCATCATTTCAGGCAAAAGACGTCCACTGCTGGACATAGGCCTCCCCCAAGGCACACCACTTGTATCCACCACATATAATCAATCAATAAAACTCTTCTGTTACTGACTGACTGAGGACAATCTACATCAGCCTACTTGCGTCCCACTGCTGGGCACAGGCCTCCTCTCATCACGAGAGGGTTGGGCTATAGTCCCCACGCGGGCCCAGTGCGGATTGGGGACTTCACACACATCTTTGAATTACTTCGCAGATGAGTGCAGGTTTCCTCACGATGTTTTCCTTCACCGAAAAGCTCAGTGGTAAATCCAAATTGAATTTTGCACATAAGTAAACTTAGGGGTGCGAGTTGGAGTCGGAACCCCCGACCCTCTGCATGAGAGGCGGTAGGTCGAACCACTAAGCCACCACGGCTTGCGCAGCTTCCACGGCGCTGAGGACAATGCGCAGCTGAAACTGGTCATTGAATGCTGAAATTTGGCATGTTGGGTCCTTGGGGCGTGTAATAAACAAACTTCATATTTTATCCGAGGTCTAGTTTTTTTATATTTATTGGTATATTGTGCTACTTTTTTGTAAATACCAAGTTGATTGAGCTGAGAATAGAAAATGTATTAAAATAGAACATAAGTAATTAATGTTTTTTGTTGATTGTTCTAGATTTGTGATTTTTTAAATACTTATTTTGAATTCAAGAGTACTCTTTACTCTTGAATTCAATATTAAAATGAAACTTGAGAATTTATCTTGGTTTTATTAATGCAACGTCCCTCTGTAGGACTAATTAAATCACTGCCAAAACTCAACAGTCCATTCCATAAGTCTGCTCAGATTGTCTGCTTAACTTGAGCGCCGTGACGCGTGAGCGCAGCGATAGTGAATCTCCCTTTCCCTACGTAACACTTCCAATAGGTACTAACCTCAGAAGACAGAAACGGCTCTAAAGATTTCGACGAGATTTTAAATCTGGCTAGGTCTTATATCATAGGTAGGTAAATATAAATTTAATTTTTAGCCGTGAGCGGCCAGGTGGTCGTCGCAAAGTTTCTGAAACCTGTTTGCCACGATCGGTAGGTTGTCCTCTCTAATTTTCTTCGCACACGCGAACTGTTCGTGGAACTGTTGCGAGTTCGGTATAGCGAAGCCTACTGGCAGGTAGTGGGCGACGGTGTACGCTCCCCAGGTACAAACGCCCATGAGAGTGTTGGTTCTGACGTCGACTACGGCCGCCCCGTCGACCCCTAGGTAGGTCCAGCAATTGGGTTCGCTGTGTTTGTGCTCGATAATGTTGCAAGGGTAAATGCAGGGTACGTAGTAGTCCCTAGAGAACTCGTCCCATCGCGTTATTATCGGACAGTTTTCCATATCGATGAGGATGTTTAGTTTGTACAGGTTGAACGGTTCCTCGGCGCTCGTTCGAATTTTCTGAAAGCGGTCAATAGATGTCTTACCATCCATCCATGTAACAAAACGCTGCAAGTACTACAACTGCACTAAATACAGCAGCGCTGTTGCGTCTGGCTGTCCGTTTGCTTGGGATGCGGAAGACGGATTTCCCATATCCCAAATAAACAGGCGTTCTCCCAATTTTTACTCGACTGCGCCAGAAGTAAGCGTTACGGCTTGATGGATTTTAGCTTGTCAGCAGGTACCGTTAGATTTGTCTTGATTTTGAGCTATTTTGAGTCACACTGGGTATCTACCTATATCCAAAGACGATACCAATTGCTATATCAAAAGTTTGTACAGTCAGCAGCAGAAGTAGATAAGCTGTCCAGGTGTTCAAAATGACCTACACACGACCTTAGTGTTAAGACGTTAAGGGCGTGTGTAGGTCATTTTGAACACCTGGACAGCTTATCTACTTCTGCTGCTGACTGTACCCAGTCGATTTTTTAACGGGTTATTGCGAGAGAGAAATTCACTCCTACAAGACGCGCACTTTACTGTCCTTGCGTATCGCTCATACACGTTCACGATTGGACTGCGCGGGCAGCTATCTCACTTTACGCGCCGAACGACGTTTGGACTTTGGGATCCACTGACTCACTTAGCAGTCGCTTTTGACGTCTCGAATAACAGGTTTATCCGAGAAGCTTCCTTTCCTATAGAATTCGTGGACTCGAATAGGCGCCTAATAGTTTTTCTATACGATATTGAGACTTATGCGTGCCACTCGTTTTGAAGACCGATATCCGCATCGCAAAAGGTTGACCAAACGCAATACCGCTGCAGTTTCGTCGTTCACTAGGTTAAGGCGAAAAAATGTACCTACAAAGTCACTTGCCTTACCTAATAGCCTGACTTACCTTTTCCATGGCGTAGCCAACAACATAGAAATCTTCTCTATTCTTCTCGTATTGAAAGTTATTGAACCAGGCGAATCTCGGGTCGGTTCTGTTGCTCCTGTCGAACAGTTTGAGATGTGGCCACTCTTTGCCGCCCGGCTCGAATTCCTCAGTGATTATGACTGCTATGTCGTCATGTAGCTGTTTCGTACGATATGTAGGGAGCGCCATCGCACGCACCGGTATATGATACTTATCTCTGTACAACACCCTCGTGTAAAATATTTTCAGTCTAAAAAGCAACAGTTTAGTTAATTTACGCTTACGACCGACAAAGATTAGGTGTCAAGTGTCCCCAGGGGCTATATTCGAAGTCTTTAAATAGGGATCTCCCTGTTCCCTATAGGATCGCTCACGCGTCGCGTAACTTTAAGCAGCTAGATTTCAAGTTCAACTTGACGCGTGAGCGATCCTATAGGGAACAGGGAGATCCCTATTTAAGACTTCGAATACCTATAGCCCCAGGACGCTCCTTTCTCCATACAAACGTAGTTACGTTTTTTTCGCAAACTACTTATCCAGATTGGCAACAAATTATTAAGTAATAGTGGAGTAGAGATATTAGTGTCTAAAATACACTTTGATTGTAATAAATTTAATAACAAAGAAACTAGGACCATTTTAGTTTTCTCCATACAAACTTCATTTTGGCTGTAATTTGATTGCGTATTATCTTACCACGACTTGGACTATTTTTGGACACACACAATAATGATTTTATTATGTGTACCAAATTTCGAGTTACCAAAAGTCGAGAAACGCCGTGCGCGCTAGAAGTCCCCTCTTAATAATAAAATTAAATACATTAGCTCAGGGTTGGTAAGGTACTGAAACAATTTAAAACTTTGGTCCAGTAGTAGAAAATCCGGTAAAATGTTAATGCAATGCACTTTTTATCTACGCAAAATGCTTATCTTTTATGCAAAACCTTTTATGTAATAGTATAACGGATATAACAGGCATAACGAGAACCCAAGGAGTACACATCCCCTAAATCACAGAATATTTAATAATACTACATACAGAATGGCCACGGAATCACCCGCCTGAATCTAGCCGGCGCGCAACTCGCGCTCAACTCGCCCTTACCGTCATTTATTTCATCCGGAGATGGAGAGTGAATCATTGGCCCGCGTAGTGGCACACACATTTACAAGTATACAGACGTCCTCGCACGCAAACATTGACACTTCATTCGAATTGTATTCGAAATCGTGGTTTTAAAGGCCGTGTCCGCCGTGTGCCTACATCAAGCGTACCCCATAGCGCATCTGGAGGACGTCAAAAAAAGTCTCTCTCCAACGCAGGTGGCTGTACACATGTGCGGGACCCTGTCTTTGCGCGAGTGGATGATGCGCGCTATCCAGGGGAATTCCTCCTCCGTCGCCTTTATCCCTTGGATGTGGTAGTTCCTTAGCGCCGGGAAAACTGGAACCGCAGAAATATTGTTGCACTAGCTTCCGGTTGAACGGGGGCTTCGAAACGTTACATTACATTTATAGGAAAAGGGAGATTCCCTAATCCTGCGCTCACGCGTCGCGGCGCGCTTTAAGCAGCTAGGTTTAAAGTTCAATTTGTGCTAAGTGCGATAATAGATGTCGCTGCATACAAATTTGAACTCTATGAGCTACAACATCTAGATGGCGCTGTACCGGCGAAGTATGAAAATTTGAAGCTCGCTGGCTATTTCCGATGTACGCCTTAAGGCGGTTCATAGACCCAGCTCAGCCGTCACTGTCACTCGTGGGACGAGTGAAAGAGAAAGCGCTACGCACAGAACGCCCGATTTAGTTACTTTTAAACACGTTTTAATTTCTATAAAAATACCGTCTAAAAAAATGGCATTTATAAAGCCGTCGATGTATGCATATAATATGGATATTTTTTGTGTTATAATTAGTTTTACACTGTTTGATATAATAAACTGGAGTAAAGTTGGATTAGCGGTCCGAGTTAGAGGTTACTTTGGAATTAAATTGTATCGAGCGAAGTTTCGTGAAACGTGTATCGAAAGCTGTCAATGTAAGGATGATATAATCAAATATAACATATGTTTTTTTTCATATTTTTAACTTTTAACATTTCTTAGAAAAGTATGATCTTAAATGAGCAATTTGACGATGCTGGGTCAGGGAAGGGCCTTAAAGCAAGGAGTTTGAGTCTTACATTGTCTCTGGTATTAAAAAATAAAATAAACTGAATACTGACGTGACATGTTTAGGTCGGGATGTCTCTGGTCCGCTGGAAAGTTTTCAGGATACTCAGTATTAGTAGTAGTAGTAGTAGTTTTTCCAGTCGACGCGAGGGTAAACGATAAAAAATATATAAAAATCATTCTCTTGGCCTTCTCCTACGTTATGGTCGGCACGGCAAGTTAATGAAAAACGATGTAATGTAAATATTTTATTGCTACCTTATCATAGCGGCGTGTTTAATAGTTTATAAATAAAATGGATTTTTCAACATTTCCGATGTCTTACGAATTAAATTGCAAATATTTTATGGTGTTACAATATCTTTACCTACTGATTGATGATTAAGTTTTAATCTAACATAGTTTATGAACTAATACATGAAACTGGAAAATACACATTTTGTAGTGGTTTATCCCTACCGATAGGTAGGGAATTACAAATTACAAGTGAAAGTTAACAAAAAAGGTCTATTGATGTAAATATAATGTTTTGTTTTCCAGATTTTATATTTTACAATTAAAGTTTCACCGTTTTACATTATACTATAATAATAATAATACCAATAGTATACACAAATAATAAGAAAAACTTATTAAAATATATTTCAATAGAGATGTTGAAACTTGACGGACTCGTCATCGTTAAATATATAACCGTAGTTTTCTCCATAGTGAAAATTTTGTCGGGCTTATTTAACCGTGATGGGTTTGTTAACTTTCTTGATGCAACCCAGGTTAAGTTCGCATAATATGAGCTCTTACAGTAGGCGAGATTTAATAACCAACATTCGACAGCTGTGAATGTGTGAACACATATAAACCCTATGAAACAAGTAATCAGCACAATTGAAACAAGTTCTGAAATTATGTTGGTTTGTATAGGATTTATTAAGTGCTATCTGAGGCCCGTGGTAACAATAACAACATCCCTCAAAGTATAATATTTTTGAAACTACAAGTCCAAAGCCCCGCACAGGTCCAGTCAAGGCGATTTCGACCTTGTCGCAGTGTCATCATCGCATTTATAATAATAATAATAATAATAGAAGCTGTGATTTAGCTGCTTGGAGACGGGGTAATAACAGAAAAAATGCCGATCGGTCCGATAGTATCCGCACCGACTACAAAATCTCAAGCAATAGAATCTATGGACGATCGATCGATTATTATGGCAACACACGACCTTAATCCTGGGTCGCAACGAGAAGATTGACGGACAGATTTATAGAAAAATGTACCTTTAACGCTTTCTCCATAGCGAAAACATCAGTTGCGATATTTAACGACGGCGGGTTTGTTGGCATGATGGCAACTTTCAGTTTGGCGTTCAAAGGGTTAACGCGTTCACTGCCACCGACGCACATGACTTTCCCGCAGTGCCTTGAACGCACATGTGCGTTGCAATGTTCCCTTAATGACAGATGTGGCACTTGGCGAAAGTTCGTAAAACAGAAGTGGCAGTGAATGCTTTAAGAGGGTTTATCCCGAAAGTTGGCAACGTCGCATATAGCTGTCAAATGTTTCGCTGTTTTTGTTAATTTCTCAATTTTACTGAATTAAAATAGAAGTTATCATTCTATGGTTGAATGACGCGTGTCGTTTTATATTTGTTGGTTAGGCATTCAAACGATAACATAACATTAAAATGCATGGAAAATGCGATGGAAAGTTTTCAAAAGATAGTACTTCCATAGTCCTAAAGATTTCGTGTTCCTATGATAATTCTTGCAATCCATACTTAACGTTTTATTCAACCATAGAGCAATAATTCATATTTTCATTCAGTAATATTCAGAAATTAATGAAAACAACGAAATATTTGACAGCTATTTGCGACGTTGCCAACTATCGGAGTAAACCCTCTTGGACAGTATTTGAGGCCCGTGGTTCTATCAGCACCCCTATCAACAAACTGTAATGACGATTAGACGCCAGCTTCCCGCCTAGACGATCTCGTACTTGTCGGGGTGCAGAGTGACCTCGCGGGAGTACTCGACGGGCGCGCCGTCGGCGGCCTGCGACACCCGCGTGGCCGTCAGCAGCGCCAGGCTCGTCTCGGAGCTCCAGCTCACGGACAGAGGGAAGAAGTCGTTGGGGATCGCCGGCGTCACCCTGTTACGAGAGACATTACAATAATATATGTTGATGCAACTGCGACAAGTCCGTCATTCTATCACGAGTCCCTAGTTATGTTGGCGTGAGCGAAAGCGAGCGTTAACGCTAGGGACGAGTGAAAATGACAATTACGCAAGTGTATCCAACGACATGTTTTAATACATTTGCGAAAAAAACAGAATAATAGTACATTACAAACCTAGGGTGGTGAATTCGTAAATGTCCCAGATCGCAGGTTTCTGTGGCCCGAACCAAAGGTGAGGGCCATAAATATGCGAACTGGGGCTTTACGAATTACCGCCCGTGGTTTGTCAAAAGTTTTACGTCTTGCCTTGGCCAAGAAGTGAGATTTTCTCGCCGCGTAGCGGGCAGAAAATCCCAGTTTACGGCCAAGGGTGATGTAAAGAAATAAACGAACAGGTGAAGTTCAAAAACTTTACGCACTAGTGTGTGAAAAACATTAATTCTCTTTTCGTCGATCACTTTTGGTTATTTATTAACAAAAAAAAAACTATTAAACATATCGCAAAACTGTAATGGCATTTTGTAGTTCATGTTTTCAATCGAAATAAAAAAAAAATACACTTAAGTCCGTCCCGTTCGTCTGTTGAAATGAAAATGTCCATTTTCGAAAAGGTCTTTTCTATATTTTTTTTGTCCCTGCTATCAAAATTGTCCAATCACAAAAGTAATGCGACCAATTGAACTCTTACGTACAATGAAAAAAAAAACGCTTTCTTAAGGGCAATGACATTTTTCAAATCCATATCACCTTTATTTCCGATGCGTCGTCATCTAATAGAGGTTCTGGACAGACTAAACAGTTTATTATTAGAATGTGCGAAACTAAAACACTGAGGGCTGATTTTTCAACCGTCAGACAAAATTTTGTTAATTCTTATTTTATAGTATGAACACATTGAAAGTAGAGATCTTCTACTATCTAAAGTCCCGCGCCTTCACATTTCAAAACGCTTCAATGTATTTAAAAAGCACCACCAATACACTCAACACATGAGTGCATGCTGAGTCAGCCATCAACTATGCGTTGAGAGTGTTGGTGGTGCTTTTTAAATAATAATAAAACAATTGAAGCGTTTTGAAACGTGAAGGCGCGGGACTTTAGATAGTAGAAGATCTCTAGTGACATACATTTAAATGTAAAAAATGTATGTCACTACTTAAGAATGAAATTAATACGAAATACACTTTGGGTGTAATAATCCTATACCTGTTTCCTGGTTTTGCTTGACCCAGTTTGCAGGTAAACTTGTTACTACTGTTCATGGCCCAAGCACAAGCAACAAACACTCACGTGAACTCCAAACTGCCAGACTTCTGTTGTTGATTGATGACCGGGATATTCCACACCAGGGTCCGTCCTTTCTGCGCGTAGCTGCCTTCCCACTGGTGGACCACCACCGAGCTGTTACCGGTACTGCGGGGAAGATCGGGGTGAACCACTTAGTCTACTGTTACCATTGAAGCAGGTGCCTCTACCTATCCCGACGGGGAACAGGCGTGAGTTTATGTATCTAATGTTTTTTCCAAGTTTGTTATCGTGACTTCACCGCCCTTAATAAACAATATACTATACATATTTGTTTTTTTATTTATTACGAGCTGACCCGGCGTACTTCGTCCCGCGTAACAATGCCATACACCCTGCATCCCGCCCGCGTGACATGAGCTGTCAATTGCGGAAGATGGTGGGAGCGAAATTCAAAATCATATTTAAAATAAAAATAAAAATTTACGTGTTTTTTTTTGGATATTTTAATGTTTATTATCCTATTCGGGGCGGAGATCACTCCAAAACAACAAAGATCATCGAAAGCGGTTCAGCCGTTCTTGAGTTATAAGTGGTGTGACTTTGTTTTTATTATATAGATTTCATCGCAACTATAGGTCGTCAACTTCGTGTCCGACCGTCCCTGAGGTGCGAGGATACTGGCCGTCGACAAAAAATCAGCAAAAAAAAAAGCTACGTATGATGACTCGCGTGCCTATAGATAGACATAATGACTCTATGGTAGAATAAACAAAGAGGGACTCATGAATCATGATCCTTTAAAAGTTCTCTTCTGTCAAATCGAACTTAGTCACACGAAAGAATGACAGAATTGGAAAGAGTTAGATATCGTACGTTCGGAGCACGCACTATACAGTATGGGCTCTGCCACTCTTCTTGTATCATTTCTCTATGCTATGTGTCATGTACGAAATGAGAATGTGGACGAAATGGGAATGGGGATGAGATGTGAATGTGGATGAGATGTGAATGTGGACGAGACGGGATTGTGGACGAAATGGGATGTGGACGAGATGGTAATGCGGACGAGATGGGAATGTGGACGAAATGGGATGTGGACGAAATGGGAATGGGGACGAGATGGAATGTGGACGAAATGGGAATGTGGACGAGATGGAATGTGGACGAAATGGGAATGCGGACGAGATGGGAATGCGGACGAAATGGGAATGTGGACGAGATGGAATGTGGACGAAATGGGAATGTGGACGAAATGGGAATGTGGACGAGATGGAATGTGGACGAAATGGGAATGTGGACGAGATGGAATGTGGACGAAATGGGAATGTGGACGAGATGGGAATGCGGACGAAATGGGAATGTGGATGAGATGGAATGTGGACGAAATGGGAATGTGGACGAGATGGAATGTGGACGAAATGGGAATGTGGACGAGATGGAATGTGGACGAAATGGGAATGGGGACGAGATGGGAATGTGGACGAAATGGGAATGGGGACGAGATGAGAATGTGGACGAAATGGGAATGGGGACGAGATGTGAGTGTGGATGAAATGGGAATGTGGACGAAATGGGAATGTGGACGAGATGGGATTGTGGACGAAATGGGAATGCGGACGAGATGGGAATGTGGACGAAATGAACCTGAGACAAAATATTATACCGTTGAACATGATAGCAACTCACGGCAGAGGGATTGTAATATTGACGTCTTGGAGCACCAAGTGCTCTTGCTCCAGTTCGTACTCGATGTTGACGTCGCACCCGCCGCCGGCGCCCTCGGAGGGCCAGCAGTTCACTGCGACCAAACAACGCGGTTATAGTTAACGTTATTACTACTACTACTACTAGAGATCTTCTACTATCTAAAGTCCCGCGCCTTCACATTTCAAAACGCTTCAATGTATTTAAAAAGCACCACCAACACTCTCAACACATGTGTGCGTGCTGAGACAGCCATCAACTATGCGTTGAGTGTTGGTGGTGCTTTTTAAATAATAATAAAAAAATTGAAGCGTTTTGAAACGTGAAGGCGCGGGACTTTAGATAGTAGAAGATCTCTACAGCCTATTTGCGTCCGACTGCTGGGCAAAGGCCTCCTCTCATCACGAGAGGGTTTGGGCTATGTCCCCACGCGGGCCCAGCGCGGATTGGAGACTTCACACACATCTTTGAATTACTTCGCAGATGCGTGCAGGTTTGCTCACGATGTTTTCCTTCGCCGAAAAGCGCAGTGGTCAATTCAAATTGAATTTCGCATACTCGATACCTAATGGAGTAACGATGACCACATTTTAATAATTATGCTGAATGTATGTTATGACAAATAAAATCATTCCTTATGATCGTTAAGAAGAATGTTTTTATGATTATACAGCATTATGTTATTTAATTATTATGACAAACAAAATTATGCATTTTGTTTTTATTCAACATGTTTATTATGAGTTTTAATAATAGTTAAATGAAATTATGCCAAAAGTTTGTATACAAAGTGCACTGCACCCCTGAAAAGTGATATTTTTTACCAGAGATAGGCGCAACTTTGTCATCGTTGGTGGCTAGCCTCCACTTGAGGACTCCGACGTCGCTGTTGAGCGGGAACGGTCTCTGAGCTTGCTTCAGGCCGATGACGCCGCTCGAGCGGAACGCCTCCTTGTCCACGTTCGGATGAGTCTGGAAAATGGGAGAATATGATAGAAAAGAATGATATTAACATTGTTTAAAAAAAAACAAGCTATTATTAAAGCACTCGTCAAGACGGATCAAACAAGTCCATACTCGACGGGGCTGTGTCGTTTAACTACCGAGTTCCTATGAAGGAAGTAAATAAAAACAAATATCTTGGGACATTTCACACATATTGACCTAGCCCCAAACTAAGCAAAGCTTGTACTATGGGTGCTAGACAACGATATAAATACTTATATAGAGAAATACATACACATATAAATACTAAACATCCATGACTCGAGTACAAACATTAGTGTTCATCACACAAAGTTTGCCCCGAGCGGGACTCGAACCCGCTACCATCGGAACGGAACAGAAGGTAGGGTCACTACCAACTGGACCAATCCGGCCGTCAAATACCGAGGACTACGGGGGCGCTCATTATTTAGGTAGAATCTTAACCTAAGTATAAGTTACAAGTTTACACAACTTAGAAGGCACGTGGATTAAGCGATAACATTGACCTATAATAACATATGGACGAACAGTGCCTAACAGAATATGTCAAAATATATGGAGCAAACTGACATGAGAATACGTTCCAATATGCTAATAACGCCTCTTTATAATATGTGTCAAGATAAATATTTTATACAAAAGTAAACCTCACAACTATAAGACTTATAAGTGTCAAATTTACTGAGCGCCAAACGGGTGCCCGAGTTGTTCTTCTCTTCTGATTTTTCTTCGGCTGATTGTGAATCCTTACTTATAATCAGGGCTTGTAACCGGTTAATTTAAAAAACCCCGAAATAGCCAAATATTTACAATTATTTTATACTCTTTATATGTGGAACTCCATAGTGTATTTAGGTTATTATTTCGTATTATTTTATAGCCTTATTAAACATGAAATAGTAAACGAAAGAACGATAAGAAAACCGGTTTATATGTATGGGGGCAAAAACCGGTTTCAAGCCCTGCTTATAATAGATCAATGCCAATAAGTTACAAGTTTACACAACTTAGAAGCCGCGTGGATTAAGCGATAATAGACTCTGAGTCGACAGCTTAAGTGCTTCGCCGCGCGCCTTCTAAGTCGAGTCGTGCTCTACCTGCAGTTGCAACGGCCTCGTGTCCTTGTTGTCGACGTGGACTTGGATGCGCCCGTACTGCTCGTTGCTGATACGCAGCGTCAGAAGACCTGCACGCGACAGTCAACTTTTACAGGCAACCCGGGTAATATTCACACAAAGCACCAGAGAACAAATTCAACTCTAAAAACTCAAATGACTCATAACTCTAGTGCCAAGTAGTCGTAGTCAAAAATATAATATGTAACAGTAAAATGTGAAAAAAAGAGGTCCAAAATAGCTGTCAAACCGTACATATTATCTTACTAATATAATAAAGCTGAAAGTTTTTGTTTCGATGTTTGTTGCCCAATCACGCTAAAACGGCTCAACCAATTTGCATGAAATTTGTCAAACAGATAGTTTGTAACCTGAAATAAGCTATATGTTACCTATTATCCTGGAAATCCCGGGAAATCTCGTAAAAATCCCGGAAACTCATTAGAGGGACCCGGAAGAGGACTATGGATAGAAATCGCGGGAATCCCACAAATCCCGTAATCCCGGTTTTAGTACTGGGAAAAGGGCTTTGAAAATATAGTGTTAAATTCCACGCAGACGAAGTCACGGGTAAAAGCTCGTATGTTCATACTACTACTACTACTACGACAGCCTATTTGCGTCCCACTGCTGGGCACAGGCCTCCTCACATCACGAGAGGGTTTGGGCTATAGTCCCCATGCGGGCCCAGTGCGGATTGGGGACTTCACACACCTCTTTAAATTGCTTCGCAGATGCGTGCAGGTTTCCTTACGATGTTTTCCTTCACCGAAAAGCTCATTGGTAGATTCACATTGAATTTTGCACATAAGTAGACTTAGAGGTGCGAGCCGGAATCGAATCCCCCCCCGATCCTCTGCATGAGAGGCGGTAGGTCGAACCACTAGGCCGCCACGGCTTCACAAATAATGTTCATAGTACAATGTCTATCATAAAATTACAGCGTCATAAGACTCATAAGTTATCCACACAAGATCCTGTTTATTAGTATGCAGTTGTATTTTTTCCATTCTGACTCAATACTTCCATATTCAAATGTAGATTTTAATTCAGCACTGTTTTTTATTTACTATTACTACTACAGCCTATTTGCGTCCCACTGCTGGGCACAGGCCTCCTCTCATCACGAGAGGGTTTGGGCTATAGTCCCCAGGGACTTCACACACATCTTTGAATTGCTTCGCAGATGCGTGCAGGTTTCCTTACGATGTTTTCCTTCACCGAAAAGCTCAGTGGTAAATTCAAATTGAATTTCGCACATAAGTAAACTTAGAGGTGCGAGCCGGAATCGAACCCCCGACCCTCTGCATGAGAGGCGGTAGGTCAAACCACTAGGCCACCACGGCTTCTATTTTTTTATTTACAAGTGTGCAAATTTCTTCTATATTACTAAAACAGAACTTCTTACACGAAACTTCACAATTCAAGCCTTTAGACCTTACGCCACGATGGCGCCATCTGATGGCGGAAAAATAGAGCATATTAGAAGGTTATTACCTTCTAATATGCTCTATTTTTCCGCCATTCAACAGAAAGTTCCAACTCACCAGAAAGCTCAAAGCTCTGGATGTCACCGTCACGACCCGCCACTAGGTTTAGTCTCTCCTCAAACCGTAAGTGGACACTGAAACAAAAGATCATAGTTAAATATTGTCAATAAGGTTATGAATACGAACGCTGTTTGATAAGTACCCGTTTATGAAAAAAAAGTCAGTCGCTTTTGTAAACATGCATTTATTTTTCTACATAGTCACCTTTTAGCTCTTTACCTTCGTGGTCCACTTTTGGAACTATAAAGATTGCGGTCCTTTACATCAACCCTCCATACACTTTACATTAAAGTTTTTGTCAATATCGCATAGCAGTTTATTGTTTAACAATGACAGACAGACACACGAACGACTCGGTGTCGAGCCGAGCGTCATGGTGACTCACTAACGACCCCTAGACACTCACTCCTTGTGGTCGGGCTTGAGCGGGGCGGCGTCGGGCTTGCCGGGCGCTGCCGCGGCGCTCCCGAGCTGCTCGCCCTCGCTGCGCAGGCGCGACACGAACGACTCGGTGTCGAGCCGAGCGTCATGGTGACTCACTAACGACCCCTAGACACTCACTCCTTGTGGTCGGGCTTGAGCGGGGCGGCGTCGGGCTTGCCGGGCGCTGCCGCGGCGCTCCCGAGCTGCTCGCCCTCGCTGCGCAGGCGCGACACGAACGACTCGGTGTCGAGCCGAGCGTCATGGTGACTCACTAACGACCCCTAGACACTCACTCCTTGTGGTCGGGCTTGAGCGGGGCGGCGTCGGGCTTGCCGGGCGCTGCCGCGGCGCTCCCGAGCTGCTCGCCCTCGCTGCGCAGGCGCGACACGAACGACTCGGTGTCGAGCCGAGCGTCATGGGGACTCACTAACGACCCCTAGACACTCACTCCTTGTGGTCGGGCTTGAGCGGGGCGGCGTCGGGCTTGCCGGGCGCTGCCGCGGCGCTCCCGAGCTGCTCGCCCTCGCTGCGCAGGCGCGACACGAACGACTCGGTGTCGAGCCGAGCGTCATGGGGACTCACTAACGACCCCTAGACACTCACTCCTTGTGGTCGGGCTTGAGCGGGGCGGCGTCGGGCTTGCCGGGCGCTGCCGCGGCGCTCCCGAGCTGCTCGCCCTCGCTGCGCAGGCGCGACACGAACGACTCGGTGTCGAGCCGAGCGTCATGGGGACTCACTAACGACCCCTAGACACTCACTCCTTGTGGTCGGGCTTGAGCGGGGCGGCGTCGGGCTTGCCGGGCGCTGCCGCGGCGCTCCCGAGCTGCTCGCCCTCGCTGCGCAGGCGCGACACGAACGACTCGGTGTCGAGCCGAGCGTCATGGGGACTCACTAACGACCCCTAGACACTCACTCCTTGTGGTCGGGCTTGAGCGGGGCGGCGTCGGGCTTGCCGGGCGCTGCCGCGGCGCTCCCGAGCTGCTCGCCCTCGCTGCGCAGGCGCGACACGAACGACTCGGTGTCGAGCCGAGCGTCATGGGGACTCACTAACGACCCCTAGACACTCACTCCTTGTGGTCGGGCTTGAGCGGGGCGGCGTCGGGCTTGCCGGGCGCTGCCGCGGCGCTCCCGAGCTGCTCGCCCTCGCTGCGCAGGCGCGACACGAACGACTCGGTGTCGAGCCGAGCGTCATGGTGACTCACTAACGACCCCTAGACACTCACTCCTTGTGGTCGGGCTTGAGCGGGGCGGCGTCGGGCTTGCCGGGCGCTGCCGCGGCGCTCCCGAGCTGCTCGCCCTCGCTGCGCAGGCGCGACACGAACGACTCGGTGTCGAGCCGAGCGTCATGGGGACTCACTAACGACCCCTAGACACTCACTCCTTGTGGTCGGGCTTGAGCGGGGCGGCGTCGGGCTTGCCGGGCGCTGCCGCGGCGCTCCCGAGCTGCTCGCCCTCGCTGCGCAGGCGCGACACGAACGACTCGGTGTCGAGCCGAGCGTCATGGGGACTCACTAACGACCCCTAGACACTCACTCCTTGTGGTCGGGCTTGAGCGGGGCGGCGTCGGGCTTGCCGGGCGCTGCCGCGGCGCTCCCGAGCTGCTCGCCCTCGCTGCGCAGGCGCGACACGAACGACTCGGTGTCGAGCCGAGCGTCATGGGGACTCACTAACGACCCCTAGACACTCACTCCTTGTGGTCGGGCTTGAGCGGGGCGGCGTCGGGCTTGCCGGGCGCTGCCGCGGCGCTCCCGAGCTGCTCGCCCTCGCTGCGCAGGCGCGACACGAACGACTCGGTGTCGAGCCGAGCGTCATGGTGACTCACTAACGACCCCTAGACACTCACTCCTTGTGGTCGGGCTTGAGCGGGGCGGCGTCGGGCTTGCCGGGCGCTGCCGCGGCGCTCCCGAGCTGCTCGCCCTCGCTGCGCAGGCGCGACACGAACGACTCGGTGTCGAGCCGAGCGTCATGGGGACTCACTAACGACCCCTAGACACTCACTCCTTGTGGTCGGGCTTGAGCGGGGCGGCGTCGGGCTTGCCGGGCGCTGCCGCGGCGCTCCCGAGCTGCTCGCCCTCGCTGCGCAGGCGCGACACGAACGACTCGGTGTCGAGCCGAGCGTCATGGGGACTCACTAACGACCCCTAGACACTCACTCCTTGTGGTCGGGCTTGAGCGGGGCGGCGTCGGGCTTGCCGGGCGCTGCCGCGGCGCTCCCGAGCTGCTCGCCCTCGCTGCGCAGGCGCGACACGAACGACTCGGTGTCGAGCCGAGCGTCATGGGGACTCACTAACGACCCCTAGACACTCACTCCTTGTGGTCGGGCTTGAGCGGGGCGGCGTCGGGCTTGCCGGGCGCTGCCGCGGCGCTCCCGAGCTGCTCGCCCTCGCTGCGCAGGCGCGACACGAACGACTCGGTGTCGAGCCGAGCGTCATGGTGACTCACTAACGACCCCTAGACACTCACTCCTTGTGGTCGGGCTTGAGCGGGGCGGCGTCGGGCTTGCCGGGCGCTGCCGCGGCGCTCCCGAGCTGCTCGCCCTCGCTGCGCAGGCGCGACACGAACGACTCGGTGTCGAGCCGAGCGTCATGGTGACTCACTAACGACCCCTAGACACTCACTCCTTGTGGTCGGGCTTGAGCGGGGCGGCGTCGGGCTTGCCGGGCGCTGCCGCGGCGCTCCCGAGCTGCTCGCCCTCGCTGCGCAGGCGCGACACGAACGACTCGGTGTCGAGCCGAGCGTCATGGGGACTCACTAACGACCCCTAGACACTCACTCCTTGTGGTCGGGCTTGAGCGGGGCGGCGTCGGGCTTGCCGGGCGCTGCCGCGGCGCTCCCGAGCTGCTCGCCCTCGCTGCGCAGGCGCGACACGAACGACTCGGTGTCGAGCCGAGCGTCATGGTGACTCACTAACGACCCCTAGACACTCACTCCTTGTGGTCGGGCTTGAGCGGGGCGGCGTCGGGCTTGCCGGGCGCTGCCGCGGCGCTCCCGAGCTGCTCGCCCTCGCTGCGCAGGCGCGACACGAACGACTCGGTGTCGAGCCGAGCGTCATGGTGACTCACTAACGACCCCTAGACACTCACTCCTTGTGGTCGGGCTTGAGCGGGGCGGCGTCGGGCTTGCCGGGCGCTGCCGCGGCGCTCCCGAGCTGCTCGCCCTCGCTGCGCAGGCGCGACACGAACGACTCGGTGTCGAGCCGAGCGTCATGGTGACTCACTAACGACCCCTAGACACTCACTCCTTGTGGTCGGGCTTGAGCGGGGCGGCGTCGGGCTTGCCGGGCGCTGCCGCGGCGCTCCCGAGCTGCTCGCCCTCGCTGCGCAGGCGCGACACGAACGACTCGGTGTCGAGCCGAGCGTCATGGGGACTCACTAACGACCCCTAGACACTCACTCCTTGTGGTCGGGCTTGAGCGGGGCGGCGTCGGGCTTGCCGGGCGCTGCCGCGGCGCTCCCGAGCTGCTCGCCCTCGCTGCGCAGGCGCGACACGAACGACTCGGTGTCGAGCCGAGCGTCATGGTGACTCACTAACGACCCCTAGACACTCACTCCTTGTGGTCGGGCTTGAGCGGGGCGGCGTCGGGCTTGCCGGGCGCTGCCGCGGCGCTCCCGAGCTGCTCGCCCTCGCTGCGCAGGCGCGACACGAACGACTCGGTGTCGAGCCGAGCGTCATGGGGACTCACTAACGACCCCTAGACACTCACTCCTTGTGGTCGGGCTTGAGCGGGGCGGCGTCGGGCTTGCCGGGCGCTGCCGCGGCGCTCCCGAGCTGCTCGCCCTCGCTGCGCAGGCGCGACACGAACGACTCGGTGTCGAGCCGAGCGTCATGGGGACTCACTAACGACCCCTAGACACTCACTCCTTGTGGTCGGGCTTGAGCGGGGCGGCGTCGGGCTTGCCGGGCGCTGCCGCGGCGCTCCCGAGCTGCTCGCCCTCGCTGCGCAGGCGCGACACGAACGACTCGGTGTCGCCGCCGCGCGACCCGAGCTTCATGGCCGACCGCGCTGTCGGACGACTGGGAAAATACAACAAAAAGATTGCCATATAACAAAAATTTATTCAACAAACAGGCCACATCTGGACACTTTGACACGTATTTACCCATGCAATTTTACACTACAATCCGTCGCGGCACGGATCTTGAGCGGTGAGCGAAAGTAGAGAAGATTTCTGCCCATGTTTAAGACTGAAGGGCCGATAAGCGTGCGCGCACGACAAAGCGCCCGCTGCGTCCCGCGCCCCTCTGCCGATGAGACCCTATTTTTGACTTCTGCGCATTGAAGGCCACGCTCAAGTTCCGTGCCGATGCCTATATTACTATTGTTATTGGGGACGTTAAGGCCATTTGTGTCAGCTTGTTCCATTGCTGATCTATAGTGTTTCGGTAGAAAAATGAATAAGATAAGATATTTTTTTATTGTCATAGTCATAACTGAATTGCGAGAATTGAAAAAACAAATAAAAATCAGTCAAATGCGGAATCGCATATGTAGGGTTCCGTACAACTGAGCGTCTCTATGTGATCTATTCACAGTTGGTGAAAAAAAAAAACAATTTAATCACAACACTAAGTACCTTATGACCCTATCAGGCAGGGTCGAAGCCGAACAAGATTTTATTGGAAGATATCATATCATGGACTTGAATGAATATACAAAAAATATTCGAAATTTATAGCCGGGCGAAGTGAGGGAGACAAGGGAAACTCAACCTTAACACGAGAACTTTACTACACGGACGTTCTACACTACCGGGAACAATAAGTGCGCCACCGTACTGACAAAGTGAATCCCAGCTTAGGGTGGAAGTTCACTGCGGCAGCCACGGTATTGTCCGGATAATCGACACTAAAACATAGCAGAGGTGAAAGCTTATAGCGTGCTAAGTACTAGGTCCTAATCGGAACAAATTTTTGCATATGACCGCAGGTCACTGTTTGGTGGCAACCAAATGATAGCGCGATGTAATCGACAGCAAGCGCCATCTAGCGAAGACCGCGGTAACCTTGACGTGCTACAAATTTGAATTAGACTTTTGTTCTATTCGCTCTAACTAGATACCTAATTTCGCCAGCTTAGTAAGTGCTATGGTGGTGTATTCGTGAGAGACGTGGAAACTCATTCAGGTGACCTCGGGTTCAAATCACACACATACTCTCCACACTTTTTTTTCTTGTTTTTTTTACTTATTGAGTTTTTTTTTCAGTTTTTCTATTTTTTTTATTGTTTTAGAGTCAGGAAATCACTTTGTAAAATTTTATTGTATTAATGTACGTAAAGAGCGACGTTCGAAAAAATACGTAACTTTCCTGTGCGAAAATCCGCATTGGGAATAAACTTATTGACTGTTTCAGTATTTGTTGTGATGGAGGCTTTAATAATGTGTATATTGTGAAAATTTCAGGTGTCTAACAATAATGGTTCATTAGATAGAGCGCTTGAAATGAGACGAAGAAAAAAACAGTTACTTGTATCAAGACCCCAATTTATATAGATACTAGCTTTAACCCGCGGCTTGGCCCGCGTGGAATTCGGTTATCATGCTCCCGCGAGCCGTATGCGCCGCTGCCGGCAGGCGCAGAATTTATTTTCTCCTGGAAACTTTTTGTTTTTTCCATAACTCCCAAAGATATTCATTTGAATTGCATGGTGTAAATGGCAATCATAAAGTCCATGAAATGCTTAAGGTGACTTGTATTTAAAATGATTAATACTGTATCCCTCTAAATAGCTTTCTTTCCAAATCACACTTTATATGGGACCATTATTTTATTATTTAAAATGGGTATAGTAAGCTATCCTTAGAAGATAGACCTATACCATCACGGTCTTTTTTGTAGACCTTAATAAGAGAAACAATTCTTCCATACATGGTTTTGTTATACCTCAAAGGGTTTAGGCAGCGTTTTCGATGAAAGCTCCCAGCCGGCTTGATTTTATCCGCTAACTTGAACTAACATCGTCGTATTTCATCGAATTTACAGAAAACTATATCAAAGTATATACTAAAACCTGCCTCAGCTCAGGAACCACTCTATTCTGTTAGTGAAAACTGCATTAAAATCCGTTCAGTGGTTTTTGAGTTTATCACGAACATCCAGACAGACAGACAGTCAGACAGACGCGGCGGGGGACTTTGTTTTATAATATGTAGTGATATATATATATATATATATCTATAAAACAAAGTCGTGTTAGTTACACCATTTATAACTGGAGAAGGGCTGAACCGATTTCGATGATCTTTGATTTTTTGGATTTGTCTCCGTCCCGAATAGGGGGTTCGATTCCGGCTAGCACCTCTAAGTTTACTTATGTGTGAAGTTCAATTTAACGAATGACGATGGAGGGCAGTGGAAAATGTGTTGAAATGGGCGAAAAATGGTGACAATCTACGATATTAAAGAAGCAACTCAAATCCGAATCACAAAACGATGTATTTTCTCTGTCATACTGACTAATAGAAAAACAATGAGAAAACGTATCAAAATTCAAAGCTAGAAGAATGTTAAAGGACGAAGGAGCTTGCAACATTCAATTGAATTTACCACTGAGCTTTTCGGTGATGGAAAACATCGTGAGGAAACCTGCACGCATCTTCGAAGTATTGAGCGGGTATTTGCACGATACCCACTTATGAATAATTAAAACGCATGAGGTTTAATTTAAAAAAAAATCGTTCAATTACGAGTTGTATTGCGCACCGAGGGTTCCATACACACTTGGAAGAAATTAAAATTGTAAGTTTACCATTAAAAACTTATTACCTATTTGCAGTTGGTAAATGTGAAAGTGTGTTTGTTTGTCCTTCCTTCACGTCGAAACCACTGGACCGATTTGGATGAAATTTGGAATGGGAATAGTTTGAGATCCCGGAAATAACACAGGATAGTTTTATCCCGATATTTCTATTGGAACGGGTTTTCTACTGGTCAAACCCGTTTTTTTAAATACTTCTATAACTTTAACTATAACTATGTATATGAGTATGCAAATTTAAAGTCTCTACGGGCGAAGCCGCGGGCAACGGCTAGTTTAATTTAAATTCCAAATTGACACCGCTACCTCCTGAGATGTTATCCTTTAAGGGGCTCCGTTCTTTACTTTTGAGGTACGGAACCCTAACAAATACTATAAAATGAGAATTCTTATAAAATATTTTAAGTGAGCCTTTTAACGGAACATGGAAGTACCATGGAAGCTCACAACCCTTACAAATTTTGAAAAAAACCTTCTTTAGTTGATGCCTACGTAACTAAAGGAACACGTGAGAAAAGCTCTTAAGCTCTTAAGGGTTTGGCCTGTGCAGTTATTTAAAACTTTCATCCCCTATTTTTCCCTCTTAGGTGTTCAATTTTAGAAAACGCTGAAATACGTCACTCATTATTTTTGCCGCACTCAATTCATACGAAATGTCATGCAAGTATGTTGAATAAATAAAAAGTTTAATACAAAATTTCATCCCCTATTTCACCCTCTTGGGGTTTGAATTTTGAACAATCATTTCTTATTGGATGCCTACGTCATAAGAGGAATACGTGTGCAAAATTTTAAGTATGTAGCCGGAAGGGTTTGGCCTGTGCGTTTATTTAAATCTTTCATCCCCTATTTTACCCTCTTAAGGGTTGAATTTTAGAAACTCTGAAATACGTTACTCATTATTTTTGCCGCAGTCAATTCGTATGAAATTTCATGCAAATATGTCCAGTGAATAAAAAGTTTTATGAAAACTTTCATCCCCTATTTCACTCCCTTGGGGTTGAATTTTGAAAATTCCTTCCTTGGTGGATGCCAACGTCATAAGAGGAATGCGTGTGCGAAATTTCGAGTTTGTAGCCCTAAGGGTCTGGCCTTTGCGTTTATCTAAAACTTTCACCCCCTAATTCACACCCTTGAGGGTTGAATTTTGAAAATTCCTTTCTTGGTGGATGCCAACGTCATAAGAGGAAAACGTGTGCGAAATTTCAAGTTTCTAGCCTTAAGGCCTATGCGTTTATTTAAAACTTTCACCCCCTATTTCACTCCCTTGGGAGTTGAATTTTGAAAAATCCTTCATTAGTGGATGCTTACGTCATAAGAGGAATACTTGTACTAAATTTTATGTTTGTGGCCCGAAGGCTTGTACCTGTGCTTTTATTTAAATCTTTTATCCCCTATTTTACCCTCTTAAGGGTGGAATTTTAGAAAACTTGCCAATTATTTTTGCCGCACTCAATTCGTATGAAATTTCATGCAAATATGTCCAAAGAATAAAAAGTTTTATGAAAACTTTCATCCCCTATTTCACCCTCTTGGGAGTTGAATTTTGAAAATTTCTTCCTTGGTGGATGCCAACGTCATAAGAGGACTACGGGTGCGAAATTTCAAGTTTGTAGCCCTAAGGGTCTGGCCTTTGCGTTTATCTAAAACTTTCACCCCCTAATTCACACCCTTGGGGGTTGAATTTTGAAAATTCCTTCCTTGGTGGATGCCAACGTCATATATTAAGAGGAATACGTGTGCGAAATTTCGAGTTTGTAGCCCTAAGGGTCTGGCCTTTGCGTTTATCTAAAACTTTCACCCTTTAATTCACACCCTTAGGGGTTACATTTTGAAAATTCCTTCCTTGGTGGAAGCCAACGTCATAAGAGAAATACGTGTGCGAAATTTCAAGTTTCTAGCCTTAAGGCCAACCTCTGCGTTTATTTAAAACTTTCACCCCCTTGGGGGTTGAATTTTGAAAAATCCTTCCTTAATGGATGCTGACGTCATAAGAGGAATACGTTTACTAAATTTTAAGTTTGTAGCCCGAAGGGTTTGGCCTGTGCGTTTATTTAAATCTTTCATCCCCTATTTTACCCGCTTAAGGGTTGAATTTTAGAAAACTCTGAAATACTTTACTCATAATTTTTGCCGCACTCAATTCGTATGAAATTTCATGCAAATATGTCCCAGGAATAAAAAGTTTTATGAAAACTTTCATCCCCTATTTCACTCCCTTGGGGTTGAATTTTGAAAATTCCTTTCTTGGTAGATGTCAACGTCATAAGAGGAATACGTGTGCGAAATTTCAAGTTTGTAGCCGTAAGGGTCTGGCCTTTGCGTATATCTAAAACTTTCATCCCTTAATTCATACCCTTGGGGGATGAATTTTGAAAATTCCTTCCTTGGTGGATGCCAACGTCGTAAGAGGAATACGTGTGCGAAATTTCGAGTTTGTAGCCCTAGGGATGTGGCCTTTGCGTTTATCTAAAACTTTCACCCCTTAATTCACCCCCTTGGGGGTTGAATTTTGAAAAATCCTTCCTTAGTGGATGCCTACGTCATAAGAGGAATACGTGTGCGAAATTTCAAGTTTCTAGCTTTACGGGTTTGGCCTGGGCGTTTATACATCAGTCAGTCAGCTTTGCCTTTTATATATACAGATATTTTTACTTTTTAGTATTTGTTGTGATAGCGGCCACAGAAACACGCATTCTGTGAAAATTTCAAATCTCTACCTATTTCCGTTGAAGAGATAGAGCCCTGTGACAGACAGACGGACGGACGGACGGACGGACATCGGAGGCATATTAATAGGGTTCCGTTTTTCACCCTTTGGGTACGGAAACCCTAAAAACGATCAAGTGGAGGCGACGGAAGGGTAGGGGACGATTTTTAGAAATATTTTCTGTATGTATACTGTATGTTTTAAACTTGAAAACAACTGGTCGGATTGCCTTAAAGGTCCATGCGTTAAAATGGTGTAAAAAAACCAACTGAACTGAGAATTAGGTCATTTAATAGGCCTCTGTTTCAACTTGGCCAAAAATCCTTACTTGTGTCCAGATATTCACAACATCTCGCAATTCTCAACCGATTGTCGTGAAATTTTGTGAACAGGTTCCAAACTTATATAGAACTAGCTTCTGCCCGCGAACTCGGTTATCGCGTTCCCGCGGGAACTATGCGTTTTTCCGGGATAAAAAGTAGCCTATATCCTTTCTCGGGACCCCAACTATCTCCATGCCAAAATTCATCTCAATCGGTCCAGCGGTTGAAGCGTGAAGAGGTAACAGACAGACAGATAGACAGTTACTTTCGCATTTATAATATTAGTATGGATTTGTCGTCGGTTCAGTTTTGGTTTTTTTTCAAAATGGCGGAGCGGTTCAGAAAGTAAAAATACAGGACTTGGATAGGTGCAGGGGCCTTCTGTGGTCCCTGCCTACCCCAATGGTAAACAGGCGTTACTTTATGTATGTATGTACTCACGTGTCTCTAGCAGGGGTGGTCGGTATTTTCTCCGCGAGTGGTTCCGAGTTGGCCGACATGGACTGACTGCCGAATCCACCGCTGTTCCCTAAAGTAATAATATAAATTTGAAAAAAAAAGCAACTTTATGACTATTAATAACTACAATAGTTATTTGTGCAACAAGAGAGCAAAATTGTTTTTTGCTTCGAGTGCCATGTTTGAGTCCTGAGCTAGCGAAAGATTCTATAGTTGAATCACGAGCGTTCAGCGAGTGATTCTAGTTTAGAATCTTGAGCTAGCGAAGGACTCAAAGGCACGAGAAGTAAAATAAATTGCTCTCGAGTAGCACATACAATTTTTCACCTCAGTAGCGAGAACACATAAAAGGTACTTGCAAAGAATACTTACAACACGAAAAATATGAAATAACATTTCTTCTTCACTCCTTTCACTCAAATTATTACTTGAATTTCATGTTTTAAAAGAATTACTTTAAAGTTAGTAATCGAAAATTAAGAAGAAAGACATGATTTGACATAAGACAATGGCGGCAATTTTCCAAACGTATGTTCGGAAACTAGTACAATGATAACTTTCGAATTTATTCGGTAATATTTGACAACTTTTAGTTTACTTTAAATTAAAACTTTAGTTTAAAATGATTACAAATAACATAATGATATGAAATATAAGTTATTTGAAAATTGTAAGATTTTCAGAAGTTAAATCAACGTATAATTTTAATGTCTTAAAATACGGCGTACTGATGCGTTGCGCGTATCCGAACGTTTCTAATTCAGTTTTTTTTCTGCGAAAATAGATTCGCAGTAAGACTTGCGTAGTATAATTCTACCTCTTTTCTAAAAGAAATGAAAATAAGAGAGCGGATAAAATCGAGATAGTTTGAATTATTGGTATAAGAAGTAGTTACTAGTTAGATGCCGCAATATGAAATGACCATTCGCAGTAATCAAATTAAAAAAAAAAGAAAAAGCGCGGGAACGATTTAACTGTGGCTGCAAGGCTTAAGCCTTTGCCTTTGCCTGATGGGATTCTCTGATGAGATAAGAGGATTAAAAAAAAAAAAACAAATTAAAAAAATACTTTGTCTCACTGAGTGAAACAAACACGATTTTGCTCACTAATTTCTGACAGCAAAGTCTACTTGTTCGAGCTGCTGAGGTGAAAAAATTTTTAAAGGTCGGTGGAAAGAAGTTGCACAAGACCAGCCTGAGTGGCGAGCCTTGGGGTAGGCCTGGCCTGTGACCAGCAGTAGATGATGGTGATGATGATGATGATGACGATGAAGATGATCATCGAGCGAAACCGAGGGTGCAAAGTATTCGCACAGCAGCTTGGGAGGAGCCACTTGACTAAGCTTACCACAGCAGGAGGAAAAATTGCTTTCTAGAGAAAGAAGCCGTAGATACTATCGGATATCGAAAGCTTCTACGGTCAACTGTATGCTGCTCATGCACCTCATCCTAAACATTCCTCTCAGGATTCTCGAGCCACCCTAAGCCGCCACTGCACCGAGGACTTCCCAGACGTGGGATTAGACGAGATTGAGATGGCCCTGAAACAACTCAAAAATGGAAAAGCACCGGGTGAAGATGGAGTTACGACAGACCTTCTCAAAGCAGGAGGCAAACCTGTTCTTCGAGAATTACAACGTCTGTTCAACACTATCCTTCATTCTGGTAGAACTCCAAAGGCGTGGAACAGGAGCGTAGTGGCTCTTTTCTTTAAGAAGAGTGACATAACTCTTCTAAAGAATTACAGGCCCTTTTCGCTGCTTAATCACGCCTATAAGTTGTTTTCCAGGGTCATCTCAAATCGCCTAGCGAGAAAGCTTGACGAGTTTCAGCCCTCGAAGCAGGCTGGGTTTAGACCACATCCACACAGTGCGGCAGATTATACAAAAGACCCAAGAGTATAATCAGCCCCTGTGCCTAGCTTTCGTGGACTATGAGAAAGCCTTTGACTCGGTCGAGACCTGGGCTATTCTGGACTCCTTGCAGCGCTGTCAGGTCGATTACCGCTACGTTGACATGTTGAGATGTCTGTATCACGCTGCCGAAATGTGCGTCCAGGTCCAAGGTGAACAGTCAAAGCCTATCCAATTGCGTAGAGGGGTGAGACAGGGGGATGTTATATCCCCGAGACTGTTCAATAACGCATTGGAGGACGTATTCAAGACTCTAGACTGGACCGGACGCGGCATAAACATTAACGGCGAGTACATTTCACACCTCCGGTTTGCGGACGATATCGTCCTGATGGCGGAATCGCTGCAGGAGCTGCGTCGGATGCTAAACGGCCTAGCTGATGCCTCGAGCCCGGTCGGACTCGGCATGAACTTGGATAAGACCAAAGTCATGGTCAACAGCCATGCCGTGCCGGAGCCGGTCTTATTAAATGGTACTCCTCTCGAAGTTGTTCGGCAATATGTTTATCTGGGGCAGATTGTGCAGTTAGATAAAAACAACTTCGAGAAGGGGGCCAAAAGGAGAATTCAGCTTGGCTGGGCAGCGTTCGGCAAGCTGCGTCGAGTCTTCTCGTCTCAAATTCCGCAATGTCTAAAAACCAAGGTCTTCAATCAGTGCGTCCTACCCGTAATGACCTACGGAGCCGAAACGTGGACACTTACGGTGAGATTGGTCCAACAATTCAAAGTAGCTCAAAGGGCTATGGAGAGGGCTATGCTCGGCGTTTCTCTGAAAGATCGGATCCGCAATGAGGTGATCAGGCAGAGAACGAAAGTTGTCGACATAGCCCAAAGAATAAGCTCTTTGAAGTGGCAGTGGGCCGGTCACATCGCGAGAACTGCGGATAGTCGTTGGAGTAAACGCGTTCTTGAGTGGAGACCACGACAAGGCGAGCAAGTGTAGGGCGCCCTGTTGCCAGGTGGAGTGACGATTTGCGCAAGGTGGCCGGTGTAGATTGGATGCGGCACGCCTTGCATAGAGCTCATTGGCGTGCATTGGGTGAGGCCTACGTCCAGCAGTGGACTACTATGGGCTGTTGATGATGATGATGATCATGAAGATGACGTTGATGATAATGACAATGACGATGATGACGATGACGACGACGACGATGACGATGATGATGATGATGATAATGATGACGATGACGACGGCGACGATGATGATGATGATGATGATGATGATGATGACGATGATATGATAGTTACCGAAGGACATGTGTGACCGCGGGGCGCCCCCTCGCTTGGCGGCCTCGAGCCTCTCTCTCTGCAGCTCCTTCGCTCGCTCGCGCATGCGATTCGCCGCCTCGCGCTCTTGCGTCTGATGGGGAAAACATCAATCTAATTAATAAGGGCTATCGCATATTAATACAAAAACACACAACGTGTAACAGCCAACAATCTTTTTATTTAAATAACTAGTTTCCGCCCGCGACTTTATCCGCGTGGAATTCTGTAACAGCGTTTCCTCGGGAACTATGCGTTTTTTCGGGATAAAAAGTAGCCTATATGTTGACCAATGTCATAAACTACCCCCACACCAAATTTTGTTGCAATCCGACCAATAGTTTTGAGTTAAATACGTACATACAATTCTTCCAAAAATCGTTTTTGTGTTCAGTATCGTTTATGTCCTCGACTTGGTAGTTTCTTTAAATTTTCAAGTTACAGACGCGACTTCTTCTACAGACTTATTATTAGTATATCAATCTCCATTGCCCATTTACAATCATAATTTCGAAATTATCTTCACTCTGTCTCATTTCTCCAATTGTTTGTCTATTGCACAGCCTATAAAACCAGCTTTCCATTCCATGAGCTCTTTTAATGGCTATGAGGGAATCAAGATGTCGGCTGGTTGTCATTATCAGAGAAAACAAGCTTAATTTCACTGTAGACCTTACAATAGGGAAGATAATGGGTATCTTCACGGCTATAAGCAGATTCAACGGGGCGACGGCGGTGGGAGCGGATAACCCATAATCCCAGGGGAAATCGGGGAAATGGGTAAAATGGTACCAAATAGAGAACAGATTGAACCGACTGAAACCAGGCAATCAACCCCATATCTAAATAATAATGTACTTTCCCTGTAGTTATGAAACAGGCTTATAGAAACTGATTTATTTCGTTTGACCAATAGACAACAATTGAAGATACAGGTAAAAGATGAGTAAAAAGTTTTCTGATATTGATGCATCTACTCATTTTCCTGTTTGGCCTTATGGTTGACTGGTAGAGAATGCGTATAGGCTTTAAGTCCGCTAATTGAAGTTTAAATAAATAAATAAAAGTTGATTCACCCAAATGGTAAAAAGGTGGAGTGGCAATGTACCGGGCAACACACCTCGGAAATCCGAGGTCGCTCCAGGAAGTCGTCGGCAACATCAAGGGTCTGCTAGGCTTTTAACTAGGCAAAACCACGCAAAATAGGCGCAATCTTAACGTCGAGTTACGGAAAACTAGCCCGCGCAAACCTATACCTATATGGTAAAAAGGTCTGGAAAAGATATTAAAAAAATATTTATATCACACCCACCTGTCTCACAGCTTGATAAATCTTCTCTTCGTGCGAGTCCATCTCCACAAACGAACGAACCTGCAACAAGCTGTGTTATGTATACACACATACATACATAAACTCACGCCTGTTTCCCGGCGGGGTAGGGTAGGCAGGAACCACTGAACACCTGCTCCTATCCAAGCATATCTCCCTAAATTGCTAATTATTGATTGTGATGTTACATTGCTCTTATTTTCATTTTTTATTCAATTGCTCCAGAAGGTGGGTTATGTTTTGCGAGTATGTTTGTATATTTACATCACCTTGGCCATAAAGTGGGATTTTCTGCCCGCTACGCGGAGAGAAAATCTCACTTCTTGGCCAAGGCAAGACGTAAAACTTTTGACAAACCACGGGCGGTAATTCGTAAAGCCCCAGATCGCATATTTACGGCCCTCACCTTCGGTTCGGGCCACAGAAACCTGCGATCTGGGACATTTACGAATTCACCACAGGTCTGTAATGTACTATTCTTTGGCACGCTCTGTAGCCTAGACGTTAGATTAGTCTTGCTTGATTGTGTGAGTGACACTGGGTATATCAGAAGTTTGTATGCAGTCGGATTTTTTAATTTTTTCAAAAATCGAGTTACTCTTAGTAGAAAACTCGTTGTTTATTTATGCCATATGAAGAGTTGTAGACCCTTTCTTGATGAAGTTTGGTTTGAAATGTTTTTAATAATATTAAGAAGGATTTAGTATCCTAATTACCTGTGCAAGGTTGACACTCTCCCTGTACCCCAGAGCCACAATCTCATCGAAAGCGAACAGCAAGTTGAAAGCCTGATTCAACACCTCCGCCTCTGTCAGCTGAGTGCAGTATTCTGGCACCTGAGGACAAAAAAAAAATGTTTATTTTAAATACAGTTGCTCAATAAATAAACTTTCCAATACCGTGTTTAGCGTGCGAAAAGTTTTTCATTTCCGAACAACCTACTACAGATCATTGCATTTATTATGATTAAAGAAGAAAAAGTGTGGGAAGTAACATGTATTTTGCATATGGTGTTCATACACAAAGTCATATAGATAAGAAAAACTTAAGTGAAATTTGGAAGTAATTTTTTGGTAAATTCATAACTGACAAAAATGTGGGCAATTTGCCAGATAAACTAATGAATTTGAATTATAAATCAATGAATTACCACTCGGCTGAAGAGACGGAGTGTCTCCAGGTCCTCAAGGATGTTGCTGGCCTTCGTGGTGATGAGCAGCATGTACAGTTTGTCTAGGGGTTGGTACACATACCTGGCAACACAGAAAGGCTGTTAGGTCAAAAAATTACCATTTTCATCAAATGTGGTCATGCTGGCAACACTGCCAGCCATCTAGGCACCCTGCTCCAGGATGCTGATTATAACTTTTTTATTTAGTTATAGTTTGTTTTACTCATTTGAACCATATAGGTGTGTATTCTAGTAATTAAATTTGGTGTACAAAAGTGACTGATACAGTATCAGATACAACAATTTCATGCTCCTTTGTTGACTTATGTTCAAACTAATACTCATACTGAATTTCAATCTATTTCACACAAGAGGATGATTACCTAGTAATGCACAAATCTATGAAATTCAAACTATAGTAGACAGAGTTTAGAATGACAGTATAAACTAAAGCCATACAATAAATATATAAATAAGTCTATAAATGGCATCACACATCTGAAATGTACATGTAACATTATTTTGCATGTTTGGCAATTACAATACTAAAAATTACCTGACAGATTCAGTTTCAACGAAAGTATGTTGTCTGCCACTGGTCATGAGCTTCGGGAACGCAGCCAGTAGGCCTTCAATACGTGCCTTCGTCATCTCTACAAACTGACGAGACACTAGAGCTGAAAACAGAACATGAAATGTGTAACAAATTAAAGTAATACTAACACATACCGAAACTGCTCAAAATTAGTAAGCAGTGAAAGAATAGCTCATCTGCTTACCTTTTCCTGCTTTTGTGCATACTGTAGCTGCTATGAGCACCTGAAATAAACGAAATTTGAAGTAATAAAACTATAAACATACGCCGGAAACATAATCAACGATTTATAGGTTTGTCACATGGAACTGGACAAATTTAACATTCGAATAACAGTGTCCTAGTAACTCTTGTTAGTTCATATTTAATTACCATTTTGTATTAACTGGAAGTAAAACAATTTTCATTAAAATATACAAATTTCCTCGCGTAAAATCTGTTTGACATTCGCCAGATGACGTGTAGAAATATTTTTTTAATTTTGTGCTGGCTTCAGTGTTGCCATTTATAGACATACTACCAATTGGCTATGGGTGAAAAATGACAATGTGCTCGATTATTTTTTATGGATGGGAATAACCTTCCGTATCAAGAGAAAAAGATCTCAGAATTTTCCGTGCCGTAGATTCCGCGCAAAAAAAGAAATGGATTTTGTGTTATGTTATGACGATTGAAATAAAGGTGTTTCCTTGGTCCAAGAATGCAGCACTACTTCTTAAAAAAAGTGTTGACACTATTGACGGTGACAGTTCTTGCTTCATTCGTAATAACGTGTTTAGAAAAAAAAGGGCGGGAAACTCGTACGAGGCGGTCGTGATTTTTTTTCCCTTTTGCTTGATTTATTAAAATTGGAAAGATTTGGGTGTAGTTTGTACATAATACTTGTAAATATTCTTAGTTTAGTTTGTATATTCTATTTATTTATCTTTTAGTTAGCTGTAAATATCGGTAAGTGGTAGTTTTTAAGTTCATATCATTTTCACTATGGGCGATCCGCCCGACGACCCCGGAGGGACGGATCCACCACCTTCGCGCCCTATTTCGGGCATTGATGTACTTGTTAGCGCGCTAGAGTCCTCAATGGACACAGACGGTTCTCAGTATTCTGAGAAATCGGACATAAATTTAAAAAGAAAACGACCATACACGGTATGCAGTTCATGCAACAAACGAAAAAGGAAAAATGGCAATAAAGAGCGTAAACCTAATGATTGTAACTGTGCTTTCAAAAATCCTAAGATTAATGAAGAGAAATTAAATGCTCCGGCCCTTCCGGCCCCAATACAACCCTCATCGACCCAATCTACACAAAATAATACTACTGAAAATCCCGAGGCGGCTCGTGTGCCTGTTGGTCGTGCTACGTACCAACAGTCAGATGCGGCGCCCTTCGTAGTGCATGTACAAAGAGAAACTGTTTCGAGTAATGACTCCACAACCCTTCACCCGGTCACTTTTGGTCGCTTTATGAAGCGAAACAATATTAGAGGTATTGAAAATGGTAGCTTGAAACGTATTGGCCGAAATCGCATTAGTATGGCATTTACTAATTTCACAGACGCAAATTCTTTTTTGGCAAATGGCAATTTAACGAAAGAAAAATATAGGGCATTTATACCAACTTTTAGCGTAACTCGAATGGGAGTAATAAAGGGTGTTCCCTCTGATTGGTCGGAAGAAGAGGTGACGGCCAATATTAATCTTCCAATTGGATGCGGACCTATTCTAAAAATCAGACGGCTTAGAAGGAAAGTTACAGTTGGAAATTCCAGTCAATTTGAAAACACAGGTACTATTGTGGTTACTTTTGACGGGCAGGTTTTGCCAACTCGTGTTTACATGTGTTATACAGCACTTCCTGTAGAACTCTACATTTACCCCACCATACAGTGCCATAATTGCTGTCGGTATGGCCATGTGAAAGGACAATGCCGCTCATCTCCGAGATGTTTTAAGTGCGGACAGGGGCACTCTGGTGCCAGCTGTCATGTTGATGAGGATGAGTATTGGTGCATACTTTGTAAAGGTCAACACCAAGCCACGAATAGGAAATGTTTAGAATACATAAGGCAGAGAGCAATAAAAGACTCAATGAGTAAAAGCTGTATCTCATACATGGAAGCAACAAAATTACACCCACCGGTTTCTAGAGTGTCATATGCTGATGCTCTTCTTTCATCTCCATCTGCTTCCAGCAGTAATCATCACAGTCATCACCATGATAAGCCTGCCCCATCAATGATTAATCAATCATACAAAAAAACGGTCTTTTTAAAACCTAGGTCTCCACCTAGGCTGTCAAAGGGGTATGATCGTGAAGCTTATGCTAATATCGTGAGGAACCCTACTTTAGAAAAGTCTAAACCTATATATAACAATTCAGAAAATGACATGAAAATCGGCGACATCATCAAAGCTTTAATAGAATTGTTATCACAATCTAACACTATTTCACCGTCCAACGTTGCAGCAGTTATCAATGCACTGTGTCAAATATCCAACACGAATAATGGCTCACAAAGCCAAACTAATACAATGGAACTGCCTCAGTGCAGTCAATAAAAAACATGAAATTATCCATTTAATTAATAAATACAATCCTTTTATAGTCTGTCTCCAAGAGACATGGCTAAAACAGGATTCCATTTTTAAAATTCCAGGATACTTCCTATTTAGGGAAGATAGGATGGATGGGTATGGTGGAGTTGCCATACTTGTTCAAAATACTTATAACCCAACTCCAATTCCCCTTCCTAACCATAGCACTGACATTTCTGTCACTGCAGTTATGGTTAATAATATATGTTATGTATCTATGTATTATGCTCGGCCTAGTATTACTATATTCAATGAAATATCTCAAATTTTAAATTCACTCCCCAAACCATTTATTTGTTTAGGCGATTTCAATGCACACCATCAGCTCTGGGGTTGCATGTCCACTACCTACTATGGGGAACAATTAAACGATTTAATTAATGATCATAACTTATGTATATTGAATACTGGCTTAGCTACACGCTTAGCAAGGGTTCCAAGTGCTCCAGATTTATCTTTATGTACTCCTGATCTTGCTTCTTTACTTTCCTGGAATCCTTTAGAATCCACATATGGAAGTGATCATTTTCCTTTGTTGATTACATTTCCGTTTAAGAAACCAGCCAGACAGGTGAGGCAACCACGCCTGAAACATAAATTGGTGATAGATAACTGGGATTTATACAAAAGTAAAGTAGATGAAAAGGTTGCAGATTTGCCTGCCATAACAACAGAAAACATTCAAAGCTCTTCCATATTATTAGCTAAAATATTAATAGAAGCAGCAGATGAGTCTTTCCCAATGAAAAGTAGTGGCCCTAATGTGATCCCTTCGCCACCTTGGTGGGATGAAGAGTGCACCACAGCAGTTAGACAGAGAAAACAGGCAGAGAAGGAATATTGTTCTGACATGTCTGATGTAAATTTTGATAATTATTTAAGTATAGCCAATAGTACTAAAGAATTTCTCCGAAAAAAGAAATTTGAAGGCTGGCGTAAATTTTGTTTATCGCTATGTCCGGATGTCAGACCTTCTTTAGTCTGGGAAAATATTAGAAAATTTCGCTCAGCCTTTAATACCTCTCAACAGTATACAATTGATCCATGCCTTGCTGAACAAATTATGGACCGTTTGGCTCCTCCTTCCGCTCCTGAGCAGTTTGTGGTAAATTTTGTTATGGAGCCAGGATTGACATTGATGGAGAACTCAGATCTTGATATTCCATTCACAATTGAAGAGTTAAAAGGTGTCCTTTCATATGTCAAAGATTCCGCACCAGGAGAAGATGGAATTCCATATTCCTTTTTATCCAATCTTGAAGATACGAGTCTGTACTATTTTCTCTCTCTAATCAATAATGTAGTGCTCACGGGGGTTGTTCCACGACAATGGAGGACTTTAGATCTAATTTTATTATTGAAACCATCAAGGTCGATTACTGAACCGTCTTCTTATAGACCAATAGCCTTATCGTCTGTATTGGCCAAAATTACCGAGCATCTTGTTAAAAATCGATTGGAATGGTTCCTAGAGCACAATGGGTTACTTTCAAATAGTCAATTCGGTTTTAGGAAAGGTAAAGGTACTATTGACAGTCTGAGTATTTTTACCACAGATATAAGAATTGCTTTTTCACGAAATGAATCTGTAGTAGCCGCTTTCTTAGACATTAATGCTGCTTATGACAATGTAAATATATCTCTTCTCAAAAATAAACTGATTCGACTTAATATTCCACATTTCCTTTTAAATTTTATTGTAAATAGTTTATCCGAACGTTTTTTAAAATATTGTGTAGACAAAAGTAACTCCTTTTATTTATATAGGACAGTTTGGAAAGGCTTACCCCAGGGATCGGTTTTGAGCCCTCTTTTATATAATATTTATACTTTCGATTTGGAATCTTCAGTGAATAGACACTCGAGCATACTACAATATGCCGATGACTTGCTTTTATACGCCTCAGGCAAGGTCGTAGAGGATGTCACCCATGCTTTATCTTCTGCACTGGGTGCTCTTAATAACTGGTTAAATGTTAACGGTTTAGATCTGTCTCCATCTAAAAGTACTGTAGTTGTATTTTCTAGAAAACGAATTACACCTACTGTAAGCATTATTTATAACAATACACCTTTACCAGTTAAAAACGAAGCTAAGTTTCTTGGCGTTATTTTAGACTCCAAACTTACCGGTGTTCCGCATCTTGAGTATGTTGTGCAGAGATGCGAACGTAATCTTAACATATTAAGATGTATTTCAGGGGTGTGGTGGGGTGCCCACCCGTTTACTATGAAACTGCTGTATAACGCTTTAATCAGAAGTGTTATGGATTACGGAGTATTCTTATTACACCCTGAAAATAAAAATGCAGCCCAAAATCTAGAGCGTGTTCAGTCTAAAGCTTTACGACTCATTACGGGAGCTATGAAGTCTAGTCCTATAAATTGCCTACAAGTGGAGTGCTGTGACCCGCCTCGTAATTTAAGACATCAATACCTTAGTGATAGATTTTTCTATAGGAGTTTTCAGGTTAAATCACATCCTCTTATTTCGAAAATAAATCAACTCACTGCTGAAGTCGACTCCTCTGCATATTGGAGAAATAAAGATCCACCATGTCTAGTAAAAAGTTTTAGAAATTTCCAAAATCTTAATGCTCCTACTTATCAATCATCTGTTTTGCCATTGTACCAGCATACTTATGATTCCTTAACATTCTCAACGGAAATCGTGTTTGACTTGGGAATTTCCAAAAGTGACTACCACGAAAATGTCAAGTTCAAGTCTCTGATTGGTAACAAATGGCCTGATTGGCATTACATCTATACAGACGCTTCTAAAAAGTCCGACTCAAGCTGTGTAGGAGTTGGCGTGTACCACCAGCAACACAAAATAATACAAAAAAGTAGGTTGCCGCCAGAATCCTCTGTGTACACCGGTGAATGTTTCGGTATTTTTAAAGCCATTGAGTACATCCTACTGGCAAAATTATCCAAAGCAGTCATTTTTGCAGATTCACTTAGTTCTTTACAGTGTATAGACAGATTCCCGTTCAAAAGTCATAAACAAGCTCCAATCATTTTCCATATTAGAGACCTGTTATTTAAGTGTGCAGTGAAGGGTTGTAGAGTCGTTTTGGTATGGATTCCTAGCCATGTAGGAATCACAGGTAATGATAAAGCCGACCAACTGGCAAATGAAGCTGTGTCAGATGGTGATGAATCTCCATATTATAATTACTGGTATGACTTATTAAATCTGTCAAAAACGTTTTTAAAGGAATCGTGGAATCATCTCTGGAGTGGTAGCTCTAAAGGTCGAAGTTATCGCAGGGTACAAGAGATGATTCCTTGCAAACCGTGGTTTAATAAGTTTCCCTTTTCTAAAAAATCCACCTCTATTTTGTGTAGATTGCGGCTGGGCCATGTCTGTGCTCCCGCACACTTACATACATTGGGAATCATCACCGACCCTTCCTGCTCATGTGGCGGATTCGGTGATGTTAATCATATCTTTTTCGCGTGCCCGCTTCATGATCGAACAGAATTTTTGGATCAATTATCATCCTTCTCCATTCCTTTTCCGACTTCCATCACCTGCTTATTATATTATAATAACTATGATGTATATAAAATTATAACTGTATTTATCGAAAAAAATAATATATCATTATAATAATATGTAAGTATATTTCTTAAAATCGGTATGTAAATGTAGAAATATTCCTATTTCCCACTCCTTTCCAGTTTCTTCCAAATTCCCTCTAATTTGTATTTCTTTAAATCTCAAGTTTCCCTAACTTTGTAAATGGCTAAATTCTAATAAAGCCAAAAAAAAAAAAAAAAAAAAAAAAAAAAAAAAAAAAAAAAATAACGTGTTTAAAGCATACGTCGTCATTCGGGCCAAGCAGAATCGAAAGTCCAGTCAGCAAAAGCAGCCATAAATAAGCTATTTTTCCAATAAAATTGTTAAAACACGTAAAGTTATGTTCGTACGAAGGAAGCGAGAACTGTCACCCTCAAATGTCAACACTTTTTTTTCAGAGACATGTGCTGTGCTTACTTGGACCAAGGAAAACCCGAATTTTAAATCGTTATAACGCAAAACCAATTTTATTTTCTACGCAGAATCTACGGCACGGAAAATTCTGAGATTTTTTTCTCTTGATATGGAAGGTTATTCCTATCCTTAAAAAAAGAATCGAGCACATTTGTCATTTTTCACCCATAGCCAATACCAAGTATTTTGGACTACCGATTAATGACAAATCAGGACAACACTATTGCAAATACATTGCAAAAACCGGCATTGACTTGACAACTGCAAGATTTAAGTTTAGTTTATCTGTGGCGGGTCAAATTTGTCAGAAATCAGAATAGCAGGCACATTGTAACATCGTTCAATTTTTGTATTTTCCTAGTTTTAATATTCCATTTACATTATTCAAATTAAACAATTAGTTAAATGGTCAGTGCCCCTTCAACAATGGAGCGATTTGTTTGACGAAGCCGTTATATTCTATGGAAAACACTTGCATACAAAGGAGATCAGCTAACAGTTGTAAGTAAAACTCAGCATATTTTCGCATTATGTTAGACTTAGAGTTAGTATTGTAGGCCACACATCTACCACGTGCCTTGTAGGATATAATTCAGCCGTCTTTTTTGGTACTGGTTTAGCTGTTGATTTGCATACAATACAATGATTTTCTTTAGCCGCATATTCTTAGTTTAATGGCCTTTATTACTGCGAAAAATATTAGCTAGCGACTTAACGATGTGCTAGTGATTTTGAATGGCTGTGGATTGTTTTTGTCCAGTGCTAATGTTACCACTTGGGAAGTTGTTATCCCTGTGAAATTTCAGTTGTTTTAATTTATCTGAGGGCTATGGAGCATGTTTCTTTACTTGACGAGAGTGACACAGAGGTACTTTATATTAATTCTTATCAGAAAAATAATAAATGTAGGTAGTTTTTAATGTATTGTGTACCCTCAATACATATAGCAAAACTATTTATAAATTGTTACATTGTAACTAAACTGATTGGTTGAATCTCAATTGTATTCATTGACCCTATCTATAGGACAATTAACATACACAGTTGAGAAGTATGTGTAGAAATGAAGAGATGTGATGCATGCTGTTTTGAATCAGCGAGAGGCTCAGACGGGCCGCGGAGTGAGGACAGTGACCCGCTGATTCTCCCGTCAACTGTCTCGGAGGACCCCCGTTTAGTAAGAATCCAGTGTAGCTAGATTGTCGCTTGTAGGCACTTAGCTTTTGGTTTACCACTTTGTATTGCGGGCTGTAATGTCACTGTCGAATATGTAATAACAGTTGAAGTGTTCCTAAATAGTCTTACTGCTCATGCAGTGAGTGGAGTTCTTAACACTTCAACATGTTTACATATTTATTGCTGAAATTAAGATAGAATTTTTTTTTTTTTCATTTACACTGCATCAAGTAACATGTAGATATTAATTATAAAAACTGTGCTTGGATAAAACCTTGCACAGCTTCAGCACAAAAAGTTCAGCACAAATGTAAAGTCACAAATTGTGAATGTGTGGGTAGTCATTATCTTTTATCACTCATATGAATGATTCATATAATAAACTATATTAGCTTGAATGGGTCTGTAAACACAATAATCAATTCAATACCTGTTCTAATTATAATATTGTATGCAAGCAAATTGAACAAACTAGTGACATATTGTCAACCTGTATGTTGATTTATCATCTTTTTTTATCATTTACCCTGCTACATATTTCATTTTGCACAAAATAAGTACATTTGAGAAAATTCTTTCATGCGTCTTAATATGACATCCTAAAAAAAAGTAAACATCAAACAGTGTTGGATCTATTTCCAACATTTAAAAATAATCAAGTGCCACTTTAAGTCAGAATTCATTTTTGATTTTATTTTTTACCCTACTAGAGAATGGAGACAAAAGTTACTTCTCCAATCAATCAATCAATCAATCAATCATTTATTCAGCAAATTGGCCACATAGGGGCACTTTTACACGTCAGAAATGAATTTACCAGCGCTTCCTAGACCCATTGCTTGAGACGACAATATAGTTGTGGGGAGCGAGTGCAATACAAAATAGCCGTTAGCTATGTCGCTTAGACCCTTAGACCGTTTTAGCTGCTGCAGTCAGATCAGGACTGCCCACAAACCTGTCAACATAAGATACAATCTTCATAAAATCCCTTCTTAGTGTTCAACAATATCATCTTTTGTCGGCGTTAGGTTGACGTATTGCACTTCACGTAAAGCTTACGTCATAGGTTCTTTTTTTATATTATTGGTAGGAAAACGAGCACACAGGACACCTGAAGGTAAGCGGTCTCTGCGATCTATAAACGTAAGAAACCGTAAGGTTTGAAATGCATTGCCAAAACCCTCTATGCCAGTAATTCCATTGGCTGCCTTATCCCCTTTACCCGGACACAACAGTGGGATCACCAAGGGCGGATCCAGCTTTCGACTCAGGGGGGGGGGGGGTCACGTCATACAACCCCCCACCCCTTTTTCGCGTCAGCTGTTAAAAATACATAATAGCAGTAGACCTAGTCCTGCCAGGGGGGTCATGACCCCCCCCCCCCCCAGGTTCCGTCCTTGGCGAGCACTGCTATTTGGCGGCAGATTAGCAAGTCAGACTATCTAAATGAACCAAGTCCTACCACCAAAAAACGCCAAAATCCAAAAAAAAACATGCCTCGCCATATTGCGTCTACAGCGATCACACCTCAGTAAAATTATCTACACACCCTTGCATGCGCAACACTGCATAATCCCTCTATCTCCTTCAAACAGACACTGGCCCCGTCATTAAAACTGATAAAATTCACAAGATTATTATGAATTAAAAAATCTCGATAACTTCATAACCAAGATACGTAGGCGTCTACCTTGGTACCGGAGCAGTATTACGGCGGCTACCACAGAGATCGGGCATCATTGGCTGCGTGTTTCTGTTCTGTCTATTAGTCATCTGAGTTACCTTGTGGTGAGAACATGTGTCGTGTAATCAAGACAGTTTTCACGCGGGAATGGCCGTGCTCTGTGATTTTTTTCAAGTACCTACATAAAGTAAAAATGCTTTTTTGCAGTTGAAGAAAGTTTAGATTTAATTAAGAGTTCAGTTGAACGTGTATCAAAACTTTTAATTTGTGACAGTTGTTTGAAATGAAAAAGAAGATTAATATCACTGTACCGCCTAAAAAAGTTAGGAAGGTATGTCGCTGACGCTGAAGCGCTTTATTTCTATTTGAAACGGTTACAAAGTTTTATTAGCTCTTCTTGGCTTGGAATTCACATTCTCAGCATTGCACTTCAACTTTGTCAAGTACAAGTGCCATCGAATTTAGAGATTTCTTATAATTTAATTAAACAGTCTAACTGCCTATGTTTACTAAATAGATTCCGCGTGGAATTCGGAACGTGTTTCCGTCATAAAAAGTAGTATTTTTCCTTCCCCGGGGCATACTAAATTTCATATATCTAAATCGGTTCAGCAGTTTATGCGTGAAGAGGTAGCAGACAGACAGAGTTACTTTCGTATTTATCATATCATATCAAACGATATCAGAAACGGTTCTAATTCGTAACGATTTGGACGAAGCTTGGATTATAGGGCTTTACTCATCAACCTACAGCCGAAATTACCGGTCGTAGAAAGCTGAATTTGGCAAGGTTGGGAGACGGTTAGTAAAATAATAAAATATTGTCTTATCACTACAGCCTATTTGCGTCCCACTGCTGGGCACAGCACAGGCCTCCTCTCACGAGAGGGTTTGGGCCACTTTGGGCTATAGCCGACACACGGGACCAGTACGGATTGGGGACTTCACACACGTCTCTGAATTACTTTGCAGATTCGTTTCCTCACGATGTTTTCCTTCACCGATTTTTTGCCTAAACAAAAACAATCAAATAATCAAATCAAATGCACGTTCAAGTTCAAGTATTATCTAATCAAGAAAGAAACAAAGAGAATTATTCCGAGAATACGACACTTAAAAAAACGATAAACGCCCTGATTCCCGATACACGTAGTCATTGTTCCACATAATCGTCCCATCAAGGACGCCGCGGCTGAATTATTAACTTGAGAACCGTCCAATGTCACTTTATTTACCTTGGATGTAACTATAGCTTTTAACTTACCCGAAGAAATTACATTACAGTATTATAGAACACGACTATATATATACCTACGCCCGCGTGGAATCTATCGCGTCGCCGCGGGAATTATGCGTCGTTTTTCCAGGATAAAAAGTACCTCGCCCATGTCCTTTCCCGAGACTGACTACACCTATCTTCATACGAAATTTCATCTCAATTGGTCCAGCGGGTTAAGCGTGAAGAGGTAACGAGACGGACAGACAGAGTTACATTCGTGTTAAATGGTGTTTTGTACACGTATCACTAATTTATTTCGTCGCGTGAACTCTTTATTACAATTTATTCATATTTGCCGTCATATTGTAAGTTTTATTACACGCACACTCGGTATTTTCTTAACGTACTTGTAATTACATACTCCAGTTTCAACATAAACATAACATAAGTAGTCGCAGTTTTTTCGCCGCGGATTTGAAACAGCGGTACCGCCGAACATTTCCCATCGTTTGTCCATTATACACATCTTTGACGCCGTTCACATCTCCGTCGCGGACCTGTAATAGCGGTTTGAACGTGGATATGTGAACGGCGTCAAATCGGCGGAGGTGTGAAAACAGCCTAAATTGCTACACGTACATAAACCGCTTGTTTTCCGTTGGGGTAGGCAGATAACACAGACCGCCGCCTGCTTCTATCCAAGCATACCTCCCGCGCTTCCTCCACATTCACCTATCTCTTCATGCAAGCTCGTCTGTTTCTACTACAACAGCCTTTTTACGGCCCACTGCTGGGCACAGGCCTCCTCTCATCACGAGAGGGTTGGGCTATAGTCCCCACGCGTGCCCAGTGCGGATTGGGGACTTCGCACACATCCTTGAATTACTTCGCAGATGCGTGCAGGTTTCCTCACGATGTTTTCCTTCACCTAAAAGCTCAGTGGTAAATTCAAACTGAATTTAGGTACCACTAGGCCACCACGGCTTCTCGAGTCTGTTTCGAGTACTTTTAATTTGGCCTCTCTTCAGTACATCACCATTTGGTCGATGTCAAGGGCGACCTCGACCGGCTCGCCCTAATTTTCCACATTTTTGAAATTGTTTTTTCCGCTAAATCAAAACAAGGGCTTATATTTGAAGTCTTAAATAGGGATCTCCCAGTTCCCTATAGGATCGCTCACGCGTCAAGTTGAACTTTAAATCTAGCTGCTTAAAGTTCACGCGACGCGGGAACCATCCTATAACGAATCCCTATTTAAAGACTTCGATTTCGGCCGACACACATTAACGACGTTCGTCCACGAGATATCATTTAGCAAACAAGCGTTATAAAATAGCTATTAAATGTAATATGACATAATCAAGGTTTAACGAACGTGGTATCCGAGTGAGCTCTAATCTTTCAGCAAAGTCGCTTGCTTGGGCTAGAAGCTAGAAGATTCTTCTACAAGTAAAACTAAGTAGGGTGGGTTCGATTTTATGATGTATTCTTCTAATAAATACATATTCTTCATAATTTGGAAGTTTGAAACAGTTGCTTTCAAACTTCTAATCAACATCAATCAATTCAAAGTCATATTATAGTTTACTAGATTCTGGCCGAAACTTCGCCCCCGTGGAATTCGGTTATCGCGGTCCCACGTGATCTATGCGTTTTTCCCGGATAAGAAGTAGCCTATATCCTTTCCCGAGACTAACTATACCTATCTCCATACGAAATTTCATCTAAATTGGTCCAGCATTGCCCTATAATGAGTTTAATTCGCCCCATCGGGCAGTGTAATACGAATACGACTCGAGCGAACCGTTCCATCTAATTCACAAATTGACCCGCAGTTCAGGTTTATCTTAACGGCCAGACTTCGTGACGTTTCGGATGCGTATTGAATTGACCGCGTGACCCGTCCATGTATTTTATTGAATAAAATAATATACCTATTTGTACAGCACCTAAATAGTGCAACCACTATACCTACAAATGCACAGTAACCGGAGTGCCCAAATAAGCTTCACATAAAATGGGTATGATGAAAAAAAGAACACTTTTTTACATCCTTATTATTATGTAGAATAGTCTATTTTGAGATACTAATTTAATGGATTTTCATTTTGGTTCAGTATTAATTTTGAAATTCATCGGTAGTCGATACTCATCTGTGAAATAGTATAGTAAGGTCAAATACATTTTGGTAAAAATATCGGTAATCCTAAAGTATTTTTTCACCAAACCCAGATAAAAAGGATCTAGAATGCTATTCCTCGGTTTTGGAAACACACAATGTTGTGAAAATTCGATCATACCCAATTCGCCATAGAAAAAGCCGTGGTAGCTTCTTGCTACTGCTAAAGGTTGTCTGGAAGAGATCGCTATTAAGCGATAAGACCGCCTGCTGTATGCTTTTGTGTAATTACATTATGTTCCTTGATTGTGTGGTGTTCAATAAACTGTATTGTATCGTAGCAATTGAGGCCCGAGCCGGAGGCGAGGGCTATAATCTAGCGGTCTGAGGATTTCTTTACGACCGCCCGTGGTTAGTATACGATTTTACGTCACCACCTGGCCGGGAAGAGGGATTTTTCGTAGCGCCCAAGGGTGTTAAATCCCGCTTTTCGGCTTGGTGTGACGTAAAAACTATTTATATGTTACCTCGACGTTTTAGCTCAGTCGTAAATTAAAATTAGAAAATAAGTATAAAAAAATACATTCGAGCCTGATTTCAAAATGAAAACAAATGCCTTATTGGCCTGAATTTATTATTAATTAGCAATAATAAGCACAACTCTTTATAACCACCTTGCCTCATTGTTGGGTTACAATAGGGCTTTCTGACTCCTCGCGGCTGTATCATGCTAATCAAGTATTGTGCAAGTTTTTAGACAGACGCTGTAAAACGTAGTTAAGTACAGTAAATGAAAAGAAGAAAATACTAGGAACTTTTGAATGAGTTTATATTATCCTTTGTTGGCGTTTTATTTTACATTGGCTGCTCGTTCGGAAATAGTCGGATTTTTTTTAGTTGGTAAATGAAAATGAAAATGAAAATGAAAATATTTATTCAGCAAATAGGCCACATCTGGGCACTTTTACACGTCACTTTTAAATGAATTTAACAGAAATGAATTTACCATATATTTTGGTTTATTATACATGGTGGGTCAGATCCTATAGCAAATAATTAACCCACAGTATCGGCTATCGATTCTAAGTATATTGTAGAGGTCTTTAATTTTATACAATAAAAAAAAATGTATATGGAAATTGGTTGTGTGAGCGACGCCTGAATCCCATACATTTTTAACCAACTAAAAAAAGATAAAGGTTTATACAATATACTTAGAATCGATAGCCGATACTGTGGGTTAATTATTTGCTATAGGATCTGACGCACCATGTAGAAAATACGAGATTTTGGTCGTTATGGTCTGATTGTATCAAGCATGTTTGACAGGTTATTTTACTTTGTATCCCATATGACAGCAGAGGTCGGTGTTGTTATAGGCAGGACGGTTTAGGCTACTACAGTAAAAGTCTCAATAAAAGTAACTAAAAGTTGAAGCCGTGGTGGTCTAGTGGTTCGACCTACCGCCTCTCATGCAGAGGGTCGGGGGTTCGATTCCGGCTCGCACCTCTAAGGTTACTTATGTGCGAAATTCAATTTGAATTTACCACTGAGCTTTTCGGTGAAGGAAAACATCGTGAGGACGCCTGCACGCATCTGTGAAGTAATTCATAGATGTGTGTGAAGTCCCCAATCCGCACTGGGCCCGCGTGGGGACTATAGCCCCAAACCCTCTCGTAATGAGAGGAGGCCTTTCTAAAATTTTCTTTTAGGCATCTTGTTTTAGTTCACTGATGTACAGTCGATCAGATCAGTTCCTTAATATAAACTTAGTGTATATATATACACTTTTGTACCTTATTATAATGGTGCAAAAGTGAGTTACATGTATTGGTGACTTCGGCTGTACATATATTGAAACCTAATAGACTACCTATACTTTGCAGATTTGATTTGAAAAATAATCGGTTGTTTTGATCGATTACCGTACAGTATCCGCCTTACTCAATACTATAGGTATTATGATCAATTAATTAAAAATTAATCAGCAATTTTAATCGTTTGATGTCGCACTAACATATCTAAAGCCCATTTGCACCAATCAAGCTTGCACTGGTAGGTAATCCAAGTCAGTTTCTAGACGGTATTAAAGCTTCTGTAAGTGTTCGTTATTAGCTCCAACACTGATGCTTAAACCATAGGAGCCTAACTCACCTAACTGTCGTCAGTTGCAACTGATACAAACAGTGATATTGTTACAAACAGTGATTATCCGATAAATTGCCAAATACAGAGGGCGGGCGCGGGTCGGGTTGTTCGTATATTTAAAGCTATAAAATAACTCATAATTCATAACTCATAACATTTATTTTCACAGACACTACAACATAAAATAAGCACAAGAAAAATGAAAAACATAAAATTGGACAAAAAATAAAACGATTTAACAACAAACAATGACAAATAGCGGCCTGTATTCGCTACTTATCCGATCTGCGCCCGTCTTCTGTGTGTTTTACCCATTGAGGTAAAATAATTAGATCTAGAGCTATTTTCGAAAAGATATAAATTTAGCTTAAAGGTGTGAGCCCTAAGGTCGATTTCGTTCACAACTCAAAAACGTGTCCAAAATTTCAGCCGAGTTTTCTCTTGTCTTTATCTCTTTTTATGAGATTAGACAAAGAGATAGTATGCAAATCTTTTATGCCCCTCACCCTAGCGCACCTGGCACTCATTTAGGTCACAGTGGTAGTTCCACTTATTAGTTACTACTTCCAAGAGTTGCCTTTAAGGTAGAATTCCGAGCGTTACGATGCCAACACCAGCTAGCCTACTCAAAGTCAAGTCATTCCGCCCCCATGACCCACATACGACTGCCGTTTGCCGCGGTGCTAAGAATTCTACCTTATACTTAAAATACACTTGTACCTACGACCTGTGTGGACCCTAAGCATACAGTTAGGACTCTTTCAGCGATGTCATGCTGCACCTAACTTGAGCCCCCCTTTTAGACCGTACCCTTAGCTTAGGGCCTTTACAGACGATGTATTTCATATCGCTGTCCTTTTCAAGCGTATAGATAGACGGCGAGACAGTGATATTGAAATGGTTCACGTGTTGTCTGCGCGTATAAAACACGTCGTCTGTATTGGCCCTTAAAAGCTTTGTATACTAGTGTATTGTCAGTATTGACACGTGCCATTTTGCGTAGCTGTGCGGCCTGTGCACGATGTTTCCATCGTGCATGTCGCTGCTGACGCGGCGCTCGGAGCAGCACGCGCCGCGGCCGGGACAGAGCGCGGTCGTGCTCAACGTGTACGACATGTACTGGACCAACTGGTGAGTGCGCACAGTGCCGCGTGCTGTACAGAGCGGCACGCGCCGCGGCCGGGACAGAGCGCGGTCGTGCTCAACGTGTACGACATGTACTGGACCAACTGGTGAGTGCGCACAGTGCCGCGTGCTGTACAGAGCGGCACGCGCCGCGGCCGGGACAGAGCGCGGTCGTGCTCAACGTGTACGACATGTACTGGACCAACTGGTGAGTGCGCACAGTGCCGCGTGCTGTACGGAGCGGCACGCGCCGCGGCCGGGACAGAGCGCGGTCGTGCTCAACGTGTACGACATGTACTGGACCAACTGGTGAGTGCGCACAGTGCCGCGTGCTGTACAGAGCGGCACGCGCCGCGGCCGGGACAGAGCGCGGTCGTGCTCAACGCGTACAACATGTACTGGACCAATTGGTGAGTGCGCACAGTGCCGCGTGCTGTACAGAGCGGCACGCGCCGCGGCCGGGACAGAGCGCGGTCGTGCTCAACGTGTACGACATGTACTGGACCAACTGGTGAGTGCGCACAGTGCCGCGTGCTGTACAGAGCGGCACGCGCCGCGGCCGGGACAGAGCGCGGTCGTGCTCAACGCGTACGACATGTACTGGACCAACTGGTGAGTGCGCACAGTGCCGCGTGCTGTACGGAGCGGCACGCGCCGCGGCCGGGACAGAGCGCGGTCGTGCTCAACGTGTACGACATGTACTGGACCAACTGGTGAGTGCGCACAGTGCCGCGTGCTGTACAGAGCGGCACGCGCCGCGGCCGGGACAGAGCGCGGTCGTGCTCAACGCGTACGACATGTACTGGACCAACTGGTGAGTGCGCACAGTGCCGCGTGCTGTACGGAGCGGCACGCGCCGCGGCCGGGACAGAGCGCGGTCGTGCTCAACGTGTACGACATGTACTGGACCAACTGGTGAGTGCGCACAGTGCCGCGTGCTGTACAGAGCGGCACGCGCCGCGGCCGGGACAGAGCGCGGTCGTGCTCAACGCGTACGACATGTACTGGACCAACTGGTGAGTGCGCACAGTGCCGCGTGCTGTACGGAGCGGCACGCGCCGCGGCCGGGACAGAGCGCGGTCGTGCTCAACGTGTACGACATGTACTGGACCAACTGGTGAGTGCGCACAGTGCCGCGTGCTGTACGGAGCGGCACGCGCCGCGGCCGGGACAGAGCGCGGTCGTGCTCAACGTGTACGACATGTACTGGACCAACTGGTGAGTGCGCACAGTGCCGCGTGCTGTACAGAGCGGCACGCGCCGCGGCCGGGACAGAGCGCGGTCGTGCTCAACGCGTACAACATGTACTGGACCAATTGGTGAGTGCGCACAGTGCCGCGTGCTGTACGGAGCGGCTTAGTTTTTACCCGACTGCGCCGGAAGGAGGGTTATGTTCTTCAGTTACAAAACGAACTCCACCACAGTATTGGTTCCAATTTGTATGTTTATTTCGTACGAGATTGACGAAAGCAACACAAAATTTGGTCGGTTATTTCACAGGGTTGTCTAAAAACACGATTGTTACTTATTGATTCACCAAATTTGTGACGCGCACATTAATTATTATTCACTCATTGAATCCATAAGTACATGTCAGCTTTCGTGAATCGATGTGTAATAATTAATTGTTGTAAATTTGGAATCTATACTACTAATAATAAGTCTGTAGAAGAAGCCGCGTCTGTAACATGAAAATTAAAAGAAACTATCAAGTCGAGGGAACCATATAAACGATACTGAACACAAAACAATGATTTTTAGAAAAATTGTCTGTATGTATGCCCATATTAAACTCGGAGACGGATTGCAACAAAATTTGGTACGGGGGTAGTTTATAACACTGTTCAACATATGGGCTGCTTTTTATCTCGGAAAAACGCATAGCTCCCGCGGGAACGCTATTACCGAATTCCACGCGGACGAAGTCGCGGGCAGAAGCTAGTTCTGAAATATATTTGGCCACTCAAAGTGGCACAAGACCTGTCTAAGCCGCCTATGAGCGAGGCCTAGTCCAGCAGTGGACGTCTTTCGGCTGAACTGATGATGATTCAAAATTCAATTCAAAATTCAATCATTTATTCAGCAAATTGGCCACATACGTCTTTTACACGTCAGAAAAAGAATTTACCAGCGCTTCCTAGACCCATTGCTTGAGAAGAAGCGCCGCAACAAACTCAAGCAGATAACCTTTTTTCAAGAATTCCACATAGTTATAAAATTTACATTTGAATACACATATAAAATATACATATGACGATGACGATGATGATGATGATGATGATGATGATGATGACGATGATGATGTTTGTCCAGGTACACGGCGGGCGCCGGCGTGGGTGTATTTCATAGCGGTGTCCAGGTCCACAGCGCGGAGTTCGCTTACGGCGGCCACCCGTACGCCTTCTCGGGCGTGTTCGAGATCACGCCGCGCGACGAGCGCGAGCTGGGCGAGCAGTTCCGCTTCCGGTGAGCCTGCGGCCCTCGGCGCGCGGGATATAGGCTCCGAGGACAACACCTCAGATTAGAATTTGTGTGAAATAAAATGAAGAAAATGCACTTAACGTTCGGTTTTATACCTGCTTTTGTTTGCTAAACATGAAAGGTCCAGGTAACAAAGAGGCGTAGAGATCTTCTACTATCTAAAGTCCCGCGCCTTCACATTTTAAAACGCTTCAATGTATTTAAAAACACCACCAACACTCTCAACACATGTGTGCGAGCTGAGACAGCCATCAACTATGCGTTGAGAGTGTTGGTGGTGCTTTTTAAATAATAATAAAAAAATTAAGCGTTTTGAAATGTGAAGGCGCGGGACTTTAGATAGTAGAAGATCTCTACGTTCTTCTGAGCTGAGAGAGAACTTACCTATACTACGTGACACTAGGGAGGGGGGGGGGGTCATTAAAATACCACTCTTGGTTAGAGATCTTCTACTATCTAAAGTCCCGCGCCTTCACATTGCAAAACGCTTCTATTTTTTTATTATTATTTTTTTAAAAGCACCACCAACACTCTCAACGCATAGTTGATGGCTGTCTCAGCACGCACACATGTGTTGAGAGTGTTGATGGTGTTTTTTAAATACATTGAAGCGTTTTGAAATGTGAAGGCGTGGGACTTTAGATAGTAGAAGATCTCTACACGAGGGAGGGAGACTCTCTACCGTCATCAAGTAGTCAATATACCCTGGACAATTAAGCGCTTTTTCGGATTTCTTTCAGCGGTTTTTACTTGCAATTATAACTGGAACTAACTTTTTATCTCCATTCTACAAAAACTGAGGGTATTAGATATGAATCTTGTAAATCTCTTGTGTTGAATAGAACCATTGTAATGGTTTAGTCAACCGTGGACAGCTTGTTGTTAAAGAATGTAACTGCTACATTGTATATGAAAAGTTACATTATTCCTTTACGGGGAAATTACATTAACATAAGGATCCAGTAACCTTGTCGTTTGAAAGTATGGTAGTAAAGTATAGTAGTAAGCGCAAAATCCGGTAGTTCTGATTTTATGAAAATTTAGTCTTCTTTAAAAACGTCCTGAGAAGGTAGTATCAAAAACTAGTCCTTTAGGGTCCGAATCGCCTAAATCTGAAAAGTATCCGAAATTTTCTCGGTTTTTTTTTATTTTTGACAAAGTTGCGTTCGGCGTTCGAGGTCACACACTTTGATTACCTACTTATATTAGGCCAACATCACAAACAAGCCTACAAAAAATCAGAACTACAAGATTTCGCGCACACGCTGATGTATAAAGTTACTGGATTATAATGAATGACTAGAAACTTGATAGACCAATATCATTCTTTCAAAGCTGGATCAATTGATCACCGTCCAAAATCAATATTTTTGACACACAGTTAATCCTCAACAAGGTGTAATAACGGGCTATATTCGAAGTCTTAAAATAGGGATCTCCCTGTTCCCTATAGGATCGCTCACGCGTCGCGTTAACTTTAAGCAGCTAGATTTAAAGTTCAAATTGAATTGAAGGTTGGTTTTCTTTCGCAGGCAAAGTGTACACATAGGTTATACAAGCTTCAGTGAAGAAGAAGTGAGACGGTTGGTAGCAGAATTAGGAAAACAATTTAGAGGTGACAGGTGAGGATATAATTTTAAATCATTTGCCAAACATAAATTTAATATTAAATTTTACTTTTTTTTATAGGTTGGTGTTTAAATAGTACATAATTCATTTATTCATTCATTGCAATCCTATTAAATTGCTACCCTTAAGAGATGATTTCCGGGATATAAACTATCCCTTCTCCGTCCCAGCGTCTCAAACTCCATACCAAAATTCATCAAAATCAGTCCAGCCGTTCTGAAGTGAAAGAAGGATGAGAAACACATATTTGATAATGACTTGCATTGCAATTTGCAACATTCAAGCTATAGTAGTTGAAAAGCCTATACCTCCTGTATCTCAAAGAAATAACTGTTACCTACCATATAAGTACCACTGTGCTTTTCGGTGACGGAATACATCGTGAGGAAACCTGCACGCACCTGTGAAGTAATTCAAAGATGTGTGTGAAGTCCCCAATCCGCACTGGGCCCGCGTGGGGACTATAGCCCAAACCCTCTCGTGATGAGAGGAGGCCTGTGCCCAGCAGTGGGACGCAAATAGGCTGTAGTAGTACTAGTAGTAGTACCATAGAAGATCTATCTAACTAAAGGAATGTAAACTCTATTACAGATACCATCTCATGAACAATAATTGCAACCATTTCACATCAGCGTTTTGCTTGGTAAGTACTTGAGCACAGTTTTATTATTTACTTTACATTAATTATTTCTATGGGAATCTAGCAAATCGAATGCGATGATCACAATTTGTTACTCCTTCCATGAGAAAAATGTTTGAAAATATTATGAAATGTTTGTCTCAAACTTACGCGATACACACTCATATTAAACACACTATCACCGGGACTGTTGACATTCCGAGTGACATTAATAAAAATCAAGTGCGGGTAGTTCGAACCACCCGCGCGACAAGAAAAATATGCTGATACCGTCTCACTTCAGTCTTCTCGTGACCACGGCCGTTGCATCGTGGTCGAAACGTCGAGGTAAAATTTAAATAGTTTTTATGTCACACCAGGCCGAAAAGCGGAATTTACCGCCCTTGGGCGCTACGAAAAATCCCTCTTCACGGCCAGGTGGTGACGTAAAATCGTATACTAACCACGGGCGGTCGTAAAGAAATCCTCAGACCGCTAGATTATAGCCCTCGCCTCCGGCTCGGGCCTCAATTACCCGCGATCTGAGGCTTTCTTTACTTGACCGCCCTAGGTGTGTAATGTACTATTACGCGATTAAGTCCCGGTGATAGTGTGTTTAATATTATGAAATCTTTGTAAGTAATGTGCTAGTCGTAAATGAATGAACTAGAGATAATCTACTATAGGAAGTCCTGCACCTCCACAATTCAAAACGCTTCAAGGTATTTAAAAAGCACTACCAACACTCAACGCATGTGTGCGTGCTGAGACAGCCGTCAACTATGCGTTGAGAGTGTTGGTGTTGCTTTTTGAATAATGATAAATACATTGAAGCGTTTTGAAATGTGCAGGCGCGGGACTTCATAGATTATCGACACGGAAGCTATAAGTCAAAAAGTTTTTTATTAGCAGATCAGAGGGAGGGGTCATTTTTCGGCTAGTTTCCTAAATAACTTTAAAACTTTACAACAAATCTATAAATATGTATATTTGAGATCCTGATAAAAAGCACTTTCATATGATATGTTGATGTACTTACACAATTTCTATTTTTGCAGTATCTATACTAATAAATTCGTCTCAGATAACTTTTAGTTTCCCGAAACCGGCGGTTTCTTAGGTTTTTTTTATGAAAAAAGGTTGACAAACAGGCAGACGGCCCACCTGGTGGTAAGTGGTCATCGCCGCCTATAGGCATTTGTAACACCAGAGGCGTCATCAATGCGTTGCCGATCTCGAAAGGGGAGGAGGTTAGGACGTATGGGATAAGGGAGGATAGGGGACATGGGATTAGAAAGATAGGATAGCAAACAGGATAGGGAAGAGGACAGGCCCCCGGTCTTCTCACTCAACGTACGAAACGCAATAGCGAACGATTACTTCACGCTGATATTCTGTGAGAGTGTGGTACTTCCCCGGACGAGCCGGCCTGATTCGAGCAATAATTTCACCAAACGGAAGACCAGCGCTGGCATTAATGCTAGCACATGCCGAGTTGGGTCCATTTCGTGACAGACCACAACACTTTTTCTTTTGTTCTGTGTAAATGTTGCTCTTTTTGTCATTTATGTGTGTGTTGTGTGATAACGAATAAATGATTTCTTTCTTTAATAATAATATTAATTGTTTGCAGGCATTATGCGACCGCGATATCCCGGCGTGGGTGAACCGGCTAGCCTATGTCAGCTCCTGCGTGCCTTTCCTGCAGAGGTGTTTGCCCAAGTGAGTGCCAGCATACAAAAAGCAAGGCATACCTATGACAACCTTCATAAAAACCAGCGTATGCCCGAAATAAGTGTGAAATCACACGGCGGACACGACCTATACAGGCGCGAATTCGAACACAATTCGAATGAAGTGTCAATGTTTGTTTGTGAACCAGTACGCGGGCCAATAATTTATTTATTTAAACTTTATTGCACATAAAGAAAACTTAGTGTACAAAAGGCGGACTTAATGCCTCGAGGCATTCTCTACCAGTCAACCTTTAGGCAAAGCAGAAAATGGTTAGGGGCGGTGCCAAAAAAAAAACAACATTACTGAATATACTTAAACACTAGCAAAGAACAAATATACTTACATAAAATAAACATACTTAAACTAAATACATCCAACCAATAATCCACTCCATCTCCGGTTGAAACATATGACGGTAAGGAGAGTTGGGCGCGGGCTAGATTCAGGCGGGTGATTCCATTCTGTACGTAGTACTATTAAATATTCTGTGGCGAAATGCGATAATAGATGTCGCTGCCTAGGTAGCCTATGTGAAAATTTGAAACGCCCCTGGATATTGCTCACATATGGAGCTTTTCCGACGTACGCCGCAATGGGAGGAGATTGACAGCCTATACAAATTTCCTTGTTTTTGGTGACAAGGAACACCGTTAAATTTGGGCTACTTTAGCCCTAGGGGATAACTTGGCCTTTGGAAATCATTTGGACTAGTTTTATTATAACGTTAAAATTATGGTATACGCCATATTTGTATTGTTAGTTATACTCATTGTTCTGTATTTATATATTGGTTTTAGAATTAAGAAGTTTAAATGCATGCGTTATAGTTTTATTTTTTGTAGTTTATGCGTTTAGTTAGTTTACTTCTATAAATGATATTTTTTTTCTTTCATTTATTTAAACCGTTCTCATGTCTTTTGTCTCAACGGAAGATAGGCGTTGGCTTCACAGCCAACATAATAATATGCTGAGTTTAGACCGTTTCGCAACTATTCACTTTTATTTTTGTTCCTAATGTTTTCTTATCTTTTTTTGTCTTTTGTGTGAAATTTTGTGAATAAATGTTTTTTCTTATGTTTATATTTTTCTTTACTCTAGGTTGATATCGTTTGACGACAGCGAGGACGATGATGAGGAGTTTGAAGATTGTAATCCGCATTTAGGTTAAACATGTTTTGTTTATCGTAGCGGTTTTTAGTTTTTGATTCCAATACGTGTTCATATGTAAATATTTAGATGAAACTTACCTTAGCTTAGACAACTAATAGAAACTAATAGATAATAATTCACTTACGTGTTATTTGCCGAAATCTGTCCTCCACCACACCGCGGACACGGCCTATTAGAGCGATTACGAACACAATTCGAATGAAGTGTCAATGTTTGCGTGCGAGGACGTCTGTACACTTGTAAATGTGTGTGTACTCGTACCACTACGCGGACCAATGATCCTCTTTCCATCTCCGGATGAAACAAATGACGGTAAGGGCGAGGTGCGCACCGGCTAGATTCAGGCGGGTGATCTGGCCATTCTGTATGTATTAAATATTCTGTGCCCCGCGTCAGATTTGATGACATTTAGCTCGTAATCGGCCGTCTCCTATATCGAATCGTCTTTTGCAGGGAATGGCTGACGCCGGCGGCGCTGCAGCACTCGCTGGCGGCGCATTCCCGCTCCTCGTCGCCGCACACGCCGCAATAGCACGTACGTTATCATATAATAATACTCATTGTCAATGCGCAACGTCTGTCCGTCTGTCGAGTTCGCATCCTCTTCGCTTTAAATGATTGATACTATAGCTCAACTTCGTGGCCGACCCTCCCTGGGGGTGACAGACGGTCGGGCGGCAGGGGAGCACGTGGTAATGATGACGTCATACAGCACAGCTTACTCAACAGCCTGTTTACGTCCAACTGCAGGTCACAGGCTCATCACAAGAGGGTTTGGGCTATAGTCCCCACGCGCGCCCGTTGCGTATTTAGGGACTTCACATACGCTTCTGACGTGTAAAAGTGCGGTCAATTACCTGAATAAAATAATTGATTTGATACACCCTTGAATTTACATTGCAGATGCGTGCAGGTTTCCTCGCGATGTTTTCCTTCCCAGTAAAGCTCAGTGGTAAATTCAAATTTTATTTCGCAGATAAGTAAACTCAAAGGTGCGAGCTGGGATTAGGCCCCAACAGGCAGTAGGTCGAACCCCTGGGCCACCACGGCTTTTTCATAAACATTTTATGAAAATTAATAATTATTGCATTTTCCATACAGATGCCAAGGAGCCGCTGCCGTAAGAGAAGAAGTGTTGTGCATTAGACGTAGCTAAGTGTTGTTGGCGCATTGTCGAATACCTACAAGTAATATTGTGGATGCTGTTGTAAACTAGGATACCCCGATGAATTCTCACACCATTGAATCGATGGAAATGTTTTTGCAAATCCAAGTCATTTATTTATCTCAAAATAAAATTAGACCAGGCCTGCTGGCATCAACCAGCCTTTAGAGACCTAGGCCCTCGGGTTAGGCTTTTAAATCAAGTTTAGTTATATCAACATAGGAGTTAGAGGGCAAACAGAAATTTAAAAAAAATATCGAGTCTGCCTATTGCCTAATTATTGCAAGTAGGTACCTACTAAATAAACAAAGATATTATCTTACATCTTAAAAGGTAAGATCCATTTTCCATCACACGTATAATAAATAATCAATAAATAAAATGAAATATTTAAAAGGTACCATAGTAAATAATAATAAATAGATTTAGTGGTCCGTCCGTTGAGAATTCTATTAATACATATTTAATAATAGAGGGCACAGGCAGGTGCGGTAAATTGTCAAAGTACATTATAAATTGTGAACTGGGGGTATGTTTAAAATTACTATAATATTTGCACTTGTGCCCTGTACGCTACTACTAAGTAATTCGCCAATATGTACACACTTCGCGCCATCCTATAATAGGGTCGAAAGTGGATACATGTTTATGTCGTGTCGAGTGTACATAATACTGAGCCTTCATTCGTGAAGGTTTTAATACTTTAAGTGCCATTGGATGTAACTGTGGAAAATCTAGTTGATATTTGTAAAATAAATTAATATTGTAAAAAGGTTATAGCGCGCAGGCTTCATCTCTCTATTTATACTGTTAATATTTCGGCGTAAACCATATTTTTATAATAATAAAGTGGTGAAATACGAATATTATGTTTAAATCTGAACAATCACTTGGCAAGTCTTAGTAGATAGTTCTTGACTTACTTTTAAAATCGTTTAATCGTACATGGCTTGTAGTGTAGCCAGTTTAACTAATATTGTTCGTTTTACTATACTATTTTGTTATTTGACAATGCGCCAAACTGTATTATTGTTTTCAATAAATCCGTTATTTTACAATAAATGCTCGTAATTAGTTTTTTAATTGTGCCAAGTGGTCGATTATGTTTGTAACGTTTGAACCATCATTAGAATGGTGATTTACTAGTGTAGGCTCTGCCTAGGACTTTAACAGACACATGAAAAAAAAAATTTTTTTTTTTAAATTGATGCGAATGGCGATATGAATATTAACGGATTTATGGAAAACAGTATAAAACGTTTTCAAACTGAGACTGCGATACATTCCCCCTACTTCATCGGCGTTTTAAATTTGCCAAATTAACACGAAGGGTTACAGAACGGGCTTATTGATTTGACTGAATCTGGTTAGGTGAATTCTGGACTATGGCCATATAGACTTGAAGGAAGGGGTGTAAAAGTTCAAACCGCACCAAATAATTTGTGTTAAGTTTAGGCTTTATTCAATCTTGAATCAAATTTATGTATTTTGTTTCCTAGCCTGCTTAGAATATATTATTTATCAATAATATATTCTAAGCATCAGGCATTGGTAAAAAAATACTTGAAAAAAACAATTCTTTTTTATCGTATTGTGTATTTTGTATCTTAAACAAGACACTCTTTTAATCATGACAATAAAGTCTTCTGCACTTTTTAGCAAATATTTTTTTAATTAAGTTAATTTACTTTTTATTCAATAAATGCACGTATGGTTTTTGTTAATGTTCAATAAATGGCGTGGCATTTTTTAAATCATTCTTGATCAGAAGTCACATTTAGTTCATTTTCAGTACAGATTGATTTATTGAAATCACTTTGCGGTTTTTGTATTAATTTAATTCCACTCTATCTTCCACAGCAGAAAATATAAACTTAATAATAATACTGTACTTTAAACGAGCTGCAATAGTTAAACTAAATTGTTCATAGAAATAGCTCCGATGAATTTGGACAAGTGTGCTTACTATTATTCGAATGTTAAAGTTTTAATACAATCCATGAGCTTATGGAATCAACTATGAATTAACGTCTAGATAGGCTTTTTTTCGTGACGTCATGTTTCGGTTCTCGCATTTATCTTATTGTATTTATTTGTGTGAAGGCGTTATGCCCTATTTTTTGCATTTTCTCTTTACGATGTAACTTGATTTTATAGCGTATGCGTGTTTTTCTAGTTAAGAAATTATGTAGTTAGTTATATTGAAGTTTTTCGATTTCATGTTGATGTAGATTCGGATGCGTCTAAAAAATCTATTTTTATTATAAATAATATGGTAACTATAGTCTTAACGAAATATTCTAGAGTTACTAACCCGTTACACTATGCTCTACTATGGGTCTAGTATTAGCCAGGAAGTCATGGCGCTGTGTCGCCCACTTGATGTTTTTCACATTTTTGTCATAACGAAAAATAAAACATTGGCAATAGTAAAATTTTAAACAAATAAACCATGTAAAAAGTTTGCAACGATTATTTTTCTTATTTTCCTTACAATTAAGCAGGGAAGGTCATATTATAAATTAAACAAGTGAATCCTTAGTGACATACAATATTTAATTAATTAAAATCGTTACATCAGTATGATGATATTAAACTCGATACCTAACCCACAGCTCTTAGACTACAATGTTTGTACAGAAACTCAAAGCTCTGTTGGGACACACACGCAAGCACGCACGCATGCACTCCGCTGTTACTTACTGTAACTAAGTCAATTAAAACCTAATATTATTTAATTTCTAACATTGCAGTTTACAAAATTTGTTTTCGAAATAAAATCACTCGAAGTGACATTATTTATCCGAACGTACATGCCGCTGATAATGCGTTCAATGTGTAATTCACAGACGCCTTACAGATAGACCTTTAGTAAGTGCGTAAAGCACGACACAGCTTCGAAGGCGCGCGGGGAAGCACTTACGTCGTCCATTATTGCTTAATCCGCGCGCCATATTGTGTTGCGGTATATATAATTCATAACGTTTATTGCTTTGGTGTCTGAAAAAAGGATCTAGATCTGAGGACTACTTACAAGTCCGGGAATACATATCTAATTTTCCGATAAGATCTCTTATCTTGATCTTGTCATATGGGCACTCGTTCACAAAGTAGTAGCGTTGCATACATTTGATTATAAAAATACTTATATTGATTTCTATCAAGTCCTATCTAAATAACAGACATTTCGGCGACCAACAAAACCTTATGCCTATGTGACTACGGTGAGGTGCATTCAAAAGTCAACTTGACTACAAATATAAAATGGTGCAATCTTCAGGCACGGCTTCAGAGCATTTTCGGAACTTTACCCTTGAAACGCTTAAGATAAAACTAACACAAATTATGATTCTTAACTATTACGAAATATGATCTCATGAAAAATACAAAATAAAACGTCTGTAGTCAAGAAAAGATGTATCCAGCCAATGCGTCAGAATATGTATACATCAACTCTAACACAACATAGCAATAGAGACGCCTGTATACTTGGCCTATATCCAGTGGACTTCTTTCGGCTAAAATTATGATGAGACATATTTGGATGCTTTGGCAGAGTACATATATTTACCCTTGACTGTACGCGGAGGCAGACCGAACTAAAATGAGACATGAGCGACGTTATTAAGATTATTTTAATCAAGTTTAAAATTTCTTGCTGGCTTCTATAGAATTCCACAGATTCATTTGAAGGAAAGAAAGAAGTATCGATAGCAATAGATACTTATTATATGATCAGTAAGTCTCTTTGTAATTATAATTTCTTTTCGACAAAATGTACTCGAACTTGAATCTACTAAAAAGTCGTGTCGTTTTGGTCCGGCCTTGCATCTCCTGACAGACGCGAATCGTCCTTCTATTTTAACTCAAAGGTGCCTATTTTAAGATAAAAATCCATCTCAAGTGAACTTTTGAAATAATAAGGCGAACATCATGCGAAAGCGCCACTTGAGGTAAAGGTAGCTAGAGTTTTGTTTATAAATACGATGTCCAATGGATGTCAGTATTATGGGTCAAGTGCAAAAATCGAATTGATTTGAAATGACATATCGAGATATTGTTCCTAAGGTTGGTATGTTGAAGTGTCGGAACGCTTGTTGTGAGGCATGTTTTTGGACTTGCCGCGGCAGACTGGCTGGTCGGCGCGTGGGGAGCGCGAGGGTCACTTCTTGTCAACCGCAGCGGTATTGGCCGCCGCGCTCGCGTTGTAGTTCTGGAAATAATGGAACAGACGTTTTAATTTTAAATGATTTTACATCACCCTTGGCCATAAAGTGGGATTTTCTGCCCGCTACGCGGAGAGAAAATCTCACTTATTGGCCAAGGCAAGACGTAAAACTTTTGACAAACCACCGGTGGTAATTCGTAAAGCCCCAGATCGCATATTTATGGCCCTCACCTTCGGTTCGGGCCACAGAAACCCGCGATCTGGGACATTTACGAATTCACCACCCTAGGTCTGTAATGTACTATTAAAATCACAGGTTGCAGTTAATTCTAACAATAAATAAAATAGACCAAACCCTCTCGTGGTGAGAGGCCTGTGTCCAGCAGTAGGACGCAAAATAGGCTGTGGGTTGTAGATAGTTTTTTTAAACAAGGTCTTTGAGAATAGCTATGTGATGTGTCTATCTCTTATTTATACAAACGATCTCAAAAACGGCTGTAACAATAATCTATACTAATAATAAGTCTCTAGAAGAAGTCGCGTCTGAAACTTGAAAATAGAAAGAAACTGTCAAGTCGAGGGACTATATAAAAGACACTGAACACAAAATAACGATTTTTAGAAAAAAAATCTCTATGTATGTATGTCCGGATTTAACTCCAAAAGTACTGGACGGATTGCAACAAAATTTGGTATGGGGGTAGTTTATAACACTGGTCAACATACTAGGTCACAACAGGCTAGTGTATCATCATCATTTCAGTCGAAAGACGTCCACTGCTGGACATAGGCCTCCCCCAAGGCTCGCCACGACCCTCACGAGATCGTTGCTCCATCTTGTTAGAGGCCTACCGACAGCTCGTCTCCTAGTTCGCAGACGCCACTCGAGTTTAGTGTATAAATCAAGGATAAACTAGAATATTTTGAAATTTCGGTCCAGTTTTCTAGATACAGCAACTGCATAAATGAGTTTGTAATTCCATACAAATATAAAGGATTACATTTGCAGTTGATGCAATTTATAGAACTTTTAGGGCACCAGCTGCCGACTTTCCCACCCAGATAGACCAGCTGACGTCTTGGTTTCCTTTACAGTTACCCTTGAACTATCTATATCTGGTGAAATTTCAGCCGGGAGGAAATAATAATAACATGTTGGGGGGGCAATAGCGCCTAGACCCACCAACGGCTTGCCAGGAAACGTTCACTAGGCTATATGTTACGACTATCTTAACCATTTCCCAAGTTATCAGGCGGGGGGGGTATTGGTCATGACATCTGATCATGGCCTATGCGGTGAACAATCGGTTCGAGTAACTAACGAACTAATATTTTTTATTTTACAAACCTCGTCTTGCATTGAAAAAAGCTACAAAAAAGAATTAGACAAATCAGTGAAGCACCACAACTCGTTTTTATCCCCGATGGGAAAAGGGATGGATTATAAGTTTGACGTGTGTATCTGTCTGTGGCCTCGTAGCTGCGAAATGGGTGTCTTTTATTTAGTTTGTTTTTTGTTTAATAGGTCAGTAAAATGGTTTGAAAAATATCCGCTAGTTTCCCAATGGTATACCGAGGGTTATTTAAATTTACAATTTAAGGTTATACAGAACATTCTACCTTTTTCCCGCGACTTCGCCTGCGTGGGATTCTGTTATAGCCTTCCCGGTACTTTATGGTTCTTCCGGGACAAAAAGTAGCCTATGTCCTTCCTCGAGTCTCAAACTATCTGCATACCAAATTTCATCTAAATTGGTCCGGCAGTATAAGCGTCAGGAGGTAACAGACAGACAAGAGTTCCTTTCGTACTTACAATATTAGTGGGTGAAATGCGGCAGTGGGCAGACGGCTATTGAACCGTTTGTATAGGTATCCCCACGAAAGTTGAGGCGAATAGTAGGTAGCACACACAGCTACATAAATAATGACTATCCGTACGAAATAAGAACAGTAGGTAAACTCAAAATCCCGATGTCATTCCATGACATGTTTTTTTTATATATCATTGCTATAGGCAAACGAGCGCACAGCCCACCTGATGGTAAGTGGTCACTGTGGCACATGGACACCGAAATCCTATGATCCCCCATTAAGAAACTATGAGATCTCGAATGCGTTGCCTACCCTGAGGCCTAAGATGGAATGCCTCTGTGCCAGAAATTTCATCTGCTGCCTTAACCCCCTACCGGAACACAACAGTGCGAACACTGCTATTTGGCGGCAGGTTAACGGGGAAAGACGGTGGTACCTACCCGGACGGA